>JALAAE010000030.1:0-317698 GCA_022702365.1 Epichloe sibirici
TACTATTAAACTAGATATACTAAGGGGACTATACCTTATCTTCTATATAAACTTAGTATAATATATAGCCTCTAACCTATTACTAAGTTAAATACTAGTAGATAAATATCCCTTACTAGAACTTATAATAATAAATACTAACCCTAATCTCTTAGAATATTAGGTAAAAGAGATACTTATAGCTAAAAATATAAGAGAATAGGGGTTAAGATAAGATATACTAGTTAAGTAGAAAGGATATATATAGCTAACTTAGGAACCACTAGAAAGCATATAAGATATAGAGGTATTAGATAGATTTAAAGTATAATAGGGTAATATAATAATATATAATAGGCCTAAGAAATTATATTTTTATTTAACTACTAAAGCATAGTAAATCCTATTCTCCTCTATTATATATATAGCCTAGAGCTAGTATTCTATAATAAAAAAAAAATTAAGCTATAAGGGGTAAGGGAGAGAGGTTAGTTACTCTATTCTAGTTTTATTCTAGGGGATAATAATTATAGGTAGTGTTTAGCTAGTAAATAAGGGCCTTATTAAATATATATTACTTAGTAGTAATAGTCTTCTAAATAAAGGTAATATAGGATAGATTCTTATTTATTATAGCTATACTATAGAAAAACTCTATTACTATATTACTACTATAATAAGTAAGAGATATTTACTAGGCTAGGGTAAGGGCCTAGGACTTAATAATGCCTTAGGTATAAGCTATACTAGTAAAGGATAATAAAAGGGGTATTACTATAGTAGGATTAATTTAGGTAGTAGCTAAAATAGTATTAAAATATTTTTAATAGTAAATAAAAGTTTTTATTAGAATAGTATAGTATTCTTTTTTAGAAGTAGTATGCTTTATAGCTAAAGTCTTAATAGCTTTATTAGTAGCTAAAAGGTTTATTAAGTACTTATATATATATTATAGCTTTAGGTTACCTAAATATAAATATAGCTCCTAGCTATATAAATAATAGGTATACTAATAGAGTAAATAGGCCTAATAAGACCCTAGGATATACTTTTATATCCCCTTATTATAAAGATTATTTATATATTAAATATATAGAACCTCTTACTCTTTATTATTAGAGTTATTAGAGTTATTAGAATTACCCTTTAGAATATAGCTACTAAGGTAGTTTAGTTTTTTAGGGGAGAAAGAAGGTAGTAATAAGGGGGGAGGAGTATTACTAGTAATAGTAATACATATAATAGTAAGTAAACTAGGTATAGAAAGGGGGTATAAAGGGAGATTAATAGGATAATTTAATTAAGGTAAGTAGTAGAAAACTAATAAGATAAAGAAAATAAGGGTATAAAATAGAAAAAAAAGGAAAAGAGTAAGGAATATATAGGAGTATTTATATCCTAATAATAGTACTAAGGGGTTATAATTATATACTTACTTTAAAGGAGAGTAAAAGGAGGATACTAGATAATTAGCTATAAAGGGGTTAGAGAAATAGATAATAGCTAGGGGAAGAAAGGGTAATTTAATAGGTAAAGAATAATATATAAAGAGAAAGTAAAGGTAGCTAGGTAGGTAAAGTATAATATTAGCTAGTAATAATATAGAAATAATTTAGGTTAGTATTATAAGGAGAAGAGTTAGTAAGGGAGGCTGTTTTTAATAGGCTAGGGATAGGGTAGCCTATAGGGAAAAAATTTCTTAGCCTACTAGGCTATATATAAGACCTGCATAGGCCTTATATATATATATAATACTAGCTATATAATATACTACTTACTTATAGGTTTGCTAGGAGAGCTATGCACTAGCCCTATGTAGGGCATAATATAACTATATAATAATAGCTATTTATATATATTACTTACTTATAACTTAATAACTATAAAAAAAGAGGGGGGGAAGGCCTAAGTAAGGGGGTATATTATAGACTTAAGCTTAAAAGCTTAGGTTATATCTTAGGTTAATCCTAGATCTAAAAAGGGCGTGTAAAGACTATAGGCTATGCGTAGCTAGGTTAGGGCTATGCGTAAGCCACGCATAACACACATACATAATAGTATAAAGGCGGATCCTATGTAACCTCTAGCTTAGTTCCTTTCTTCTCCTATAAGGATAATATTACTATTTGGAACGCTTACGAGCAGCAGCCCTAAGGCCAGTTCTTAACACTTATACCCTTCTTTATAAGCAATTAAAGCAATATAAGATTAGCAAAGAAGGTTAGTTAGTATTAGGCTCTTAATAAGGTAAGCGTATAACCTATTAGCAATATAATCCGCGCTATGCCAACGCTATAAGCCTTAGTAACTCTAAATCTAGCTTAGATACTTAGTTAGTTACTGTAATCTAGGTTAATAAACCAGCGTTTATTATTAAAGATATATATGTTAGAACAAGCATGATATCAATCGCGGCACGCAGCCGCAATTACCCGGCAAAACGTTAGGCCGCGGGGCCACGCGCGCGCGCAACGCAGGGAGCCCTACTTATAGCCTATAAGCCTGCCCTCTAATAGGGCAAGGACCTATAAGTTAGGTAACCTATAAACGCTTTACATTTATAGCTATTTTTTATAATCCAGAAAAGCCTCTCTTTTTCTCTCTTCTTTCTAATTAAATACTAAGCCTAGAATAGAAGAATTATACCTATTCCCTAGGCTATCTAATTAATCCTAATATTAGGAACCCTATAATTCTAACACTAATTAGTAGTTAACTTTATAGATAACTACATGGTTTTTTATAACTATAGATTAGTAAGGTTAATTAGAAGAGATAACTATACTATAAACCCGCTCTATATAATAGGAGAGCTACTAAAAGTAATATAATTATACTAAGGAAGTTTAAGTATTCTCTTGTAATAAGAAAGGAGTTTATACCTCCTAAGATCTAATATTCTAAGACCTTATAAAGACTTTAAAGCTATTAAAAGATTAAGGCCTAGTTAGTAATTAGTCTAACCTATCCTTAACTATTTAATTAGCATATTCTACTATATACCTAATCCTTAGAAGGCACTCTCTTATAATAAGAAAGGAACTTACTACTCCTAAGATCTAATATCCTAAGAACCTCTAAGGGATAAAGATAATAGCTATGCCTATAATCCTTTAACCTATTATATAAAAGCCCTATTCCCCTAATCCTATATCTCCCTTCTATAGTTTTCTATAATAAAGATAAGAGAATTAAAAGCTTTTTAATAAATAGAGTAGTTAAAAGCCTCTCTCTTTAACTCTAAGTTTAGTAATACTAAAGAAGGCACTAAAGTTAGAAAAGACTAGAAAGGTAAAGGTCTATAAGTTAATAACCCTCTTCTAAAATACATCCCGCTAGAGATATATAATTATATTATATAAGAAGCACTATAATAAGCAAAATCATTTAATCTTAATAAACATAATAACCCTAAAGCTATTATAGCTTATATTCTTATTAAGATAGTAACTTATAAATTAGAAGGTCTTATTATAAGAAGTCTATTTACTAACTTTAGCAAAGACTTTAATAGATAGATAAGAGAGGCATTTATAACTATAGACTAAATAGTTACTAAATACCTCTGTGATTTCCTCTTCTTCCGTAACGTATATATAGATCTAATAGCTTGCTAAAAGATTACCTTAATGCTTAAGGAAGTTATAAATTACAAGGGATTCTATAATTAGTAAGAAGAAAAGATATAGGAAGCTATAAGGAAATACATACCCTTCTAAAAACACACTATAGAACAAGACTTCCTTAATAACCTTTTACTAATTCCTTTAATTAGGTTAAGATTATAACACTATTAGTAGTATAATTAATAAACCTCTAAAACCTATTAACGTTATTCCCCTAGCCTAATAGTATTAGGCTAACTAAATAATAACCCTTAGGATAGCCTTTAATAAAGGTATCCTATACTAAGATAGGATATACTACCTCCTATATCTCCTAGAGTACCTTTTCCCCTTAGATAAGTACACTTCTACCTAATATAGCTTATATCTCCCTTAATACCTAGAATATTAAGACTTACCCTAAAGCAAATAATTAATCTTATAAAGATATACATAAGTAATATTTAATATAGCGTAGATAACTATAAGGTCTTTAACTTAAAGTTAATAATCTTCTAAGGGAAATGTAAGATACTAGGCATTAGACCCTATAAAGCTAGATATACTCTAGAGGCTATGCTTAAAGGAAAGGCCCTAATATACTATTATAAGCATTTATATAAGCTAAATAATCCCTAAGACCTTAAGACTCTTATTAATTAGATTAAATAAAGGTTTAAGACTAATAATATAAAGTAAAGATATCTCCTTAAGTAGTAAAATATAAAGCTATAATAAATTATATAAGAGAACCTAGAGAAGTTAAAACTTAACTACTTTAAAGAACTTATTATAAAGCTTACAAATCTTTAGTAAGTAGTCCTAGATATTACCTAATCTAAAAGAGCGCTTTAGAATTAATTAATCTCTATATACTATAGCATTATAGAATATAGAACTTACCTTATTAACCCTCCTACTAATCTATAATAATTCTATAAACACATAAGGATATTAATCTAAATAACTATAGAAGAGTTAAATAAAAGGCATTAATTCCTATTAATACCTAATATAAAAGAGTAGTACTAGACTAATTAAAAGTATAATAAATATAGTAAGGAAGCCTATTATAGATAATCACGCTCCTAAGGCACTAGAAGTGTTCTATATACTAAGAAATACTATATATATAGTAAAGAAGGTTATTAGTTAACTAAACACTCTAAAAAGGAATATAAAAGGATATATTAACGCTTTAAGAACCACTACCTTATAGAACTAATAACCCTTTCTTATAACGCTTTCCTTAACTAGTATAAAGGTAAAGAGAATAATAGTATTCCCTCTAAAGAAGATAAGATTTTTACCTATATAATAGAACTTAGATTTAAGGAAGAAGGTGTCGGAATAGTCAAATCCAGCCGCGCACGGAAAGTGGAGCACAACGCAAGTGCTACGCTATAATTAGGTGCATCGCGCAAGTGGGTCAATCACGTGACCCACGATGCCCTTAACACCTTTGGCCACGTAGCCCGTTAGCTAGAAGACTATTATTAATTATTATTACCACTTTAACCCTAATTACACTAGTGCTTAGACCCTTGCCTCTGTGAGACCTCCTAACACTAATTAGTGGTTAAAAAACCATAGATAAGCTAGGGAACTACTAAGAAGAGATAATTCTATTAGGTTTAGCTTAGGTTTTAACTACAGAAGTGTGCTAAAGGAAGATTGTTAATAGCTCTAGTTATTAGGCTTCTAAGGGATTAACCCCTTTTATCTTAGAGTTATTAAGGACCTCCGTATAGAAGAATTAATCTTATTATCTATTATAAGAAAACCAATTAACTAACTAGGAATTATAGCTTTAGAAGCATCCTTCCTAAACCAGAGATTAAATTAGCCCCTTGCTAGCTAATAAAAAACATAACATAAGAAAACACAACACCTATAATATCTAGACCTAAAAGACCCGAAAAGTCTAGCCTACTACTATAACTTTAGAAACACTTCTAGATTATTATAACTAACTAGAGGAGCTCTAAAGAGCTAGATCCTTAGATTGCTAAGGATTAGTAACTTAATAACTAACTTGCTTAGCTAATTAATATCTATAATAGCGGACAATATAGAGATCTTAAGCTCTAGGAAAACTTCTAAGACAATCTCTAAGATTAGACCCTTAAGACCTTTAAACATGCCTTAAGACACTTAGTGCGCAATTTGCAAGATATCCTTTATAAACATAGCATTTACGTTATATAAGATAAATCTAGCAAAGTTACTAACTCGCTAGTATATATTCTTAATAAAGAAATAAAAGCACTATAGCCTAAAGAAGAAGTTAAAAAGTAACTATTATTAAACAAATTTTTCTCTACCCTTAATCCTATACTTAATTCCCCCCTTACTAAAATCCCTTATAATCTACCTTTAAGGTAACTGCTATTAGAAGTTAACACTCCTTTATAACCTTAAGAAACACCACTATTCACACTACTATTAGCTTTATAATAAGAGGATTAGATTATTAGGAAGATTACTAAGCTTATAAAGACCTATAAAGATAATAATTATTATAGTGGAAAGATATATAACTTTCTTACGCTAAAGATTAATCTCTTTTAGAATAAATATAATAGGCTTAATCTTCTATAGGAATACCTTTACAAAGCCCTTTTAATTATACTTATAGGTAATGCTAAGTAATACTTTCTTAATTATCTAATAAATAGGAACCTCTCCTATAAGCAGATAATTAATAACATCTGTTAATGCTTTAAAATAGAAAGTAACTAGTAATTCTACTACTATAAATAGAATAATACAACGCTAAAGGCAATTATCGCCTAGAACCCTAATAAAACTAAGCTAGAATACCTTAAGATCCTGTTAACTACACTTAAAAGAGTTTATAAAGGGTTATTTCCACCCTTAATAGTTAATATAGAGCTTTATTATTAAACCTTAAGTGCGATCTCTAGTGTACTAGAGTGTAGGCAAGCTAAATATAATTATTCGCCTAGTTTTAAAGGGCTTATAAGGGATCTTTATAAGTTAATCTTAATTGCTAAAGCTAACAAATTAGCGGTTTAATTCTATTAGCAGAACAAAGAGTATAAAGATTATAAAACAATGTTTACAGACCGCTACTATAATTAACTATATAATTAAAGAGGTTATGGCAAAAGCTATAGCTATTGTTATTAACGCTATAATAGTGGAAGATACTATATTTATAATAAAAGCAGCTGCTAGTTAATAAATTACTTAGAAAAAGAGCGCTAATAGGCAAAAGAATATTAGTGGAAGAGTAAGAAGCATTAAACGCCTCTAATAGAAGGAAAATTCTAAGCATACCTTATAGTATATAAAGCTTAAGAAGGTTAAGGAATTAAAGAGGATAATAAGCATGATAATAAGGCCTAGAAAACAGTAGAAATCTATATTAAGGCTAATAAAGAAGAAGATAGTAATAATGCTAATAAACCAATAGTGTTAACATTAAAGTTTAATTAACTTAGTATTATATAATTCTTTACCACAGGGCCTTAACTAAGTAATAACAAGGTAATCGTAACCTTACAAGATTAAGCCTTTAAATATGCCTATCTAAAGCATAATCTATATAAGGATTAAAGTATAACCTTTGTTTTAGAGGAACATTACTCTAATAAGGTCTTTAGAGGTATCTTACTAGATATAGGAGCTTTAGGATTATTAATAGTTAGACTTAAATAATTATAGGTATTAATAAAGCTAATGCTATTACTAAAGATTAAGCTAAGCACTAAAGTAGAGATTAAATTTAGTGCTAGATTAGCAAAAACATAAGGCGTGATAAATATACCTACTAAATTAGGCATGATACCCTTCTATGTGGTTAAGACTATAATACCTTTCCTTTTCTTAATTACTAATATAGATAGAATAGGCGTTAAGTTAGATAACTTAAGGAATCTGCTAATTTAAGGTAAGAAAACCGTGCTAATCATGAGAAGATAGGGATATCCTTAGTGGATTCTAGAAGCTAAAGAAACGATTACATTCTATCTATTAGAGATAGAAATTCGTTAATTACATTATTGATTCGGTTATCTATTAGTTAAATAACTTATAAGACTGCTTTAAAGAGCTAGTTTAAGGTTAAAAGAAAAGCTATTAAGAAGTTAACTAAGATTTGCTACTACTATTAATTAAATAGAAGAGCTCTAGGCAGATTTAGGTTTACTATTAAAGATAACTATAAATTTAACTATAAGATTATTATTAACATCGTTTAAATTAATAATTAACTAGTGCTTTATGTGGTTAATTTAGCAACTTTGTTCTAAGCCGCATGATTCCTTAATCCTAATAAGCAGAAGGCTTATAACATTTAGAACGCTCTGCGTGAATGTTAGATTAATACATACCTTAGTCCTCTAGATTAGATTATTTATAATACTAGAAAGAACTTTACTTTATTAGAATTTAAACACTACGTATAATTAATATTAATTAAGATTAATAAAGTACTAGTAGAAGCTTATAATAGTATTAGTAAAGTTAAACGCTATCATAGACCGTTATAAAGAGCGTATAACATTATTATAGACTTAATAGGTTAAGAGCTTACGTAAGAGCAATGCCTTTAAATAGCTGTTAAAGCCGTAAATAATTTAGTAGGACTAAATAGCCTTATTCCTACGCTTCTTATCTTTAGAGCATACCTATGAATAACTAATAAGTCTTTGCTAAGTGTATCTATTATTTAATAGGCTAAGTTAATCTAAAAAGCTACTAATAAAGTCTAATAATTCCTAGCAAAATAGTAAGTTTATAATGCTCTAAACACCTATAATAGCCTAGATACATTGCTAACGCACTAACTTTTGCTTTAATTAGATATACGCGTTTAGAGAGAGAAAGATAGCTAGTATAGCCCTTATAAGCTTCTTAGAATTAACTATAAAGCCTATATCCTCTAAATACTATATAGACTAACTAGATTCTAAATAATAGTGGTTAAACCATACTATTATAATAATGCTAATCCCTAAGAACTAGCTAAAGAGCGTAAAAAAGAGCCTAAAGAAGAGGAAGAGGAAGTTATATAAGCTATTAAAAAGATTACTAAAGAAAAAGAGGCTCTATAAGCTAAGAGAAAGTAAGGGAGACTAAGAAAGAAGTTAATAGTTTAATTCTTACTTTCTAACCATAAAGAAATTCACGCTACTAGTTATAAATCTAATATAAATAATCTAGTGTTATTTACTGTAAATAAAGATTAAGAAGATGCCTTAATTAAGAAGCTTATAGCTATAGGAATACTCTAAGAAGCGTTTCTTACTATAAAAGAAAAAGCTAACTAGAATCTAGCCCTTTAGTTACGTTAAGAAGGGAAGATAGTAAGCCCTTTAAGCAGTCTAATTAAGCTGAAATTAATGCCTTATAAGCGCGTGATGTTTTTAAATTCATAATGTTTAATCCTATAAAGCATAGCACTAAGAGACTCTTTAAATCTTATATAGTAAGAGAAATTAAAGGTAAAGGGATAGTAGTGCCCTATAAGAAATTATGACTTATTATCTAAGGGCATAATAATAAGGGTAAAGAGCTAATCTTAACTTAATCCCTAACGATATAAAGAGTAAGCTAACGATTAATTATAGCGTTAGCACTATTGTTAAGATCTAGAGGAATTTTCCTATGGATATAAGATATTATATAAGTGTATATTTAATTAAACACGCTACTTAGCAGACTTATTATCGCTGCTCTACCTGAATAAATAGCTTATTTATTCCCTAATAGCATAATAATAGAAGTTATTAAGCTATTATATAGAATTACAGAAGTAGGAACCTATTAGTGGATAACCTACTTCTGTTATTACAAAGAGAAGCTTTAGATAATAACCTTAACGTATAACCTATGCTTGCTAATAACCGACGCAAGTAATAATAACCTCTTTAGAGTAGTTAGAATGTAAATAGATAATACTCTAGGCCTTAGTGATTAAGATTTCTTCTAATGAGAAGAAAGAGAGCTCTAGAAAGCGGAATTCATAGTAAAGCCAAAGCAAATTCTTTTAGCTAAGAATCCCCTTATCTTTAATAGCTATATCCTTTCTTTAAATGCTAATAATACTATGGATTTATGTTAAAAAGGGTAAAGCAAAAAGATTAAGAGCATTAACCTTAAATCACTAACCATAAAGCAGGATTATATTAAATAAAGAGCTTATGGAAGCTATATTATAACTATCTGTTAACTAGAGGCTTTGTATAATCTTTTAATTGCGGCATAACACTAAGACCCTATAAACAATGATATAAACCAATTAAATAAAAGACTTGAATAGTAGATCTAATAATAATAACAAGGGATCTATTATATCCCTCTAGTCCTTAAGAAAGCAAAGCTATTTGTGTTTGTGAATAGATCTCTTACTAATAACAAAGATCTAAGTTCCTAGATTAGATTTATTATTATTATTAGTAATAAGGAAGAAAAAGAGAACGTTTTCATGATATAAGGTAATATTATTACGTATAGCTTAACGAAGAGCAAGCGTGTAACTCATAGCGCTCTTGCTTCTGAATTGTACGCAATAGTTCAAGGTGCTAATATAGCCTATGCAATTGCCACGACCCTTAATATGATCACAGATTAGTTAAGAATTAATCGGATCCTAATAATTATCTATATAGATTCTTTTTTATTGTATAAATGCCTTGTAAAGCTAGGCATAATAAAGGAAAAACAACTGATAATTGATATTATAGCCCTCTAACAATCATACGAGCGTCGCGAGATCTACGAAGTCCGATGGATTAATAGCAATGATAACCCCGCTAATACGATGACAAAGGCATCGCTAAACAAAGCTCTTGAGACCTTTATTAATTCAAACGAAGCCATAATCTAGGTTAAAGGCTAGGTAAAGAGGCCTAAGACCTAATAAGCTAGACGAAAAGTCTAGGGTCTGGGAGAACTTGTAGCCGGACTAATGAGAGACTTGGATTTGATTAACGGGATCTACTTGTGTTTATTTTCGCTTAACTTGATTTTATTGCGTTTTTAAAGCTTTTAGAGACTTCGCGAGCCGGTGGAGGCTTGGTCTAGTAACGCCCCGAGGGGAACCCACGAGATAACACAAAGACAACAGAGATAGCACTATAGACCTAGCGTGGGCAACCCCAGACATTCAAGTCCACTATGACGGCGCGGAAGACCTCACAGGATCCGACCATATTCCGCAGCTAATTAGCATCTTTACCGCGCAATAAGAAAACGCCCCCCTAGTCCTTAGATATACCTAGAATACAATAAATAGACTATATGCAAAGGCAGAGGTAGCGGTATAACTCTAAGCGGAAAACGCACTAAACCCCTAGGATAAGGAAGGGATTAATATATACGTAATATAGCTTATTATAAACCTGTAATAGATAGCAGAGAAAGTAGCCCTATAGAAGCGCTAGGGACTCCCTAGCCTAGAGGCGTGGTAGTTAAGGAAAGTAAAAGAAGCAGTTACTAAAGCTAGATAAGCTAAGAGATAATAGAGATGCTAGAGAATAAACACAAATTAGTAGGCCTATTCTAAGGCAGATAAGGATTAAGGACGCATTATTAGAGAGGAGAAAAGGAATGTATAGAGAGAGGCCTTATAGAAGGCTAATACGTAGGAAAAAGATAGTAAGGTATAGAAACTAGAGAGGTAGGCTTAGCTCTGTAGCTAGGCCCCCCTAGAACTCCTTAGACTTCTAGAACTAAAGAGGACTAATAATAACCCTAACCTAGCCACTACCTATAATAATAAGGCTAGCATACTAGTATAAAGATTCTTCCCTAAACCTATAGTAAACCTCTCCTATATCCTAGATCTTGCCTTCCTAAAACTTAATAATACACTATTCCTAAATAAAGAATAATTTAGAATAGAGAATATTATAAATATCCTATTAAATATAGCTAGCTAGAAGGCCCTAGGAGATAACAAACTCCTAGCAGGCCTTATTAAAGCCTATAAGGAACTAGTAAAAGAGGCTATAGCCTAACTACTAAATGCTATTCTTAAAGTAAGGTACTTCCTAACCTAGTTCTAGACTATAAGAGTAGTAGTAATTAGAAAACCAGGTAAAATAACTAAAGAGATAAGAAAAGCTAATACATAGAGACCTATCTTACTACTAAATATAGTAGGAAAAATCATAGAAGTAGTAATTATAAGGTAACTTATAGCCTTTGCTAAGGCAAAGGGCCTCCTTCCTAAACTATAAATAGGTAATAGGATAAATAGGTTAATAGAAACTATAATTAGAGCCCTTATAGAATATGTAAGAGAGGCCTAGGGCAGAGGCGGTATTGCCTTGCTAGCGTAAATAAATATTTTGTTAGCGTTTAATAGAGTTAGCTACCTATACCTAATTAACCTATTAATCTAAATAGGTATACTACATTAGCTAATAGCTATAATACGTAGCTTCCTTATAGATAGAATAAGCTAGCTTAGCTTTAATAGTAAACTCTTAAGACCCTTTAAGATTAAAGCAAGTACCCTATAAGGCTTACCCCTTTTACTAATTCTCTTCTTTCTCTACTTAGTAAAGCTTTACGTATACCTCTAGGCTATCCTAGGTATAGTAGCTATAGGATTTGCTAATAATATAAACATAGTAGCATTTAGTAAAAACATAGCCTAGACCTAGAAGAGGCTTAAAACTGTATAGAAGGTCTACGAAGAATAGGCAAAAAAAGCAGGAGTAAAATTTAACCTAGTAAAAACTAAACTTATATACTTTAGCAAGGCTTACTAGCCCCCCTAGGCTAGGGTCTAGCTTAGAATAGAGAAGATAGCACCTATAGAGTCCTATAGGTTTCTTAGAGTCTAGGTAAATAGAAAACTTAACTAGAGTGCCTATAAGAATATCCTTAAAGGCAAGCTTACCTAGCAGTAGCTTATACTCTTTATATTAGCGGTATTAGCTTAGGGCTATAGCTTTAGAGACACCTAACTCCTATATATATAGGTAGTCTAACCTATTCTTACCTATAGGGTAAGTGCCTATTATACCCTAACTAAGAAGAGCGGAAAACTAAGAGAAATAGTTAGAAGCTTTATAGTAGACTAATTAACCTATCTCTAAATCATAGCTAGCGCGTTTAAGGCTATACCTATTACCTAGCTAGAGGTTAAGACTTATGTCCCCCCCCTAGACCTATACCTTAATAAGATAAAACAGAAGTTTAAAGAGAGAATTATAAACAGTAGAATAGTAATAAGGATCTAAACCATAGCTAACTTAGTAGAGATAGTGCTATAATATAGGAGGAGACCTCCCTTTGTTAATAATAAACCAAAGGTAAAGCTATATAATAAATAGAAATAACGCTAGGAGGACTA
This sequence comes from Epichloe sibirici, assembly GCA_022702365.1. Classification (NCBI taxonomy): domain Eukaryota; kingdom Fungi; phylum Ascomycota; class Sordariomycetes; order Hypocreales; family Clavicipitaceae; genus Epichloe; species Epichloe sibirici. The sequence continues at coordinate 12,919 of JALAAE010000030.1, forward strand.
GCATAGTAAAGGATAACTAAGGCAGCATAGATACGTAAGAGAACTAACTAAGGACTGCCTACCTACTTATAATCTAAAGGAAATCTAAAAATTCTATATAGGGCTAGAAAAATATATCTCTTTAATACTAGTCTAATTACGTATAGGGAAGATTAGCCTTAATAAGTTCCTATTCTAAAGGGGCGTTCCTAGGGTGACTTCGCCCCTATATAGCTATGGCTAAGCAGTTAAAGACTAATATTATATAATAGTTAACTATACTAAATATAACTATAGACGCCCCTAATTACGCTAGCCTAGAGACACATAGGAAGCAAGGCTAGCCCTAAACAATCCCCTAAAGGCAAGATCTCTAGCTAGATAGTTCCTAGGCATAAGATAACTCTAATACTATACCCTAGCGTAAGACCTAGCCTTTAATCTACATAGGCAAGCGGAGAACCTAGGGCGTTTCTAAAGCACTAAAGTTAATTAACATAGAATAGACATAGAAAATAACTAAGGGGAAATGCTAGATTAGATAGTATAGGAATAGAGATAGGCTAGGCATAGATTTATAATATAGAATTATAATATCTAGAATAGTCTTTAGATTAATTTTAATCACTAACTCCTAGTATTATACCTATGCTAACCTGCCTCCGCCCCCCCCCTAGACTATAACCTAATAGCTATATTACTCCTCCTCTAGAACTAGAATCGCATTCTCTATTATCTTAGCCTATACCTTAGCAGGTAAGGCAGCAGCTAGGAGCTAGTTTATCTCTACTACGTAAGCGTCTAAACGCTATAACTAGAAAACAATCTTATTATGCTAATCCTTACTAACACTAGCCTAGCCTAAACCTACTATAAACACACTCTATTTCTTTTTACTATAGTTCCTAGTATAAAGTTTCTTAATATAGTCCTAATAGTTATCTAGGACCTAGGGAGACATTAGACCTAGACTAGATATACTACTAAACTAATATAGTAGCACTTACACTACCCCTAGTGACTATAGCTGCTTAGATTTTGACTAACCACTAGTGCTTATTCCGCTAGTTAGTTAAGTCTAGCTAAGAGCGGATTAGCATTAAATTAGACCTAGAATAGAGGTGTTTACTACCTTTAAATACCTATAGTTTTAAACCTAATAATTAAAATAAGCATTAGTAGCTAACCCTACCTAAACTAGTTAGCCTTATCTCTAAACCTAAATTAAACTAACTTACTAATAATATTATAGCATTAATGCCTTAGATAATTAATTAACTAAGACTTATAAGAAATATACTAGATCCCTTATGGATTGCCTAACTACTGCGGATTAGGCTTATAATAGATGTAAAATAGGGGTAGAGGGGATATACCTTTAAATCTTTTACTATAGCCTACTCTAGCTACTTCTTAGTTAGGGATTTCCTTAGGTACTACTCTAAATCTATAGTCTCTTAGGCAGGTTAGAACCGGAATAGTATAGATACTAGAATACTTATAGCTTCTAATGCTATTATACTAGAATTATATATAGCCTATAATAAACATTAGTAATTAAACCAAAACCAGCCTAGGAGAGCCTTAAATAGCTCTAAAGAGGAAAAGAACCTATAGGAAGTTTAATAAAGGAAGAGAAAAGAAGTTAAACCCCTTTAGAGGGAGAAGCCCTCTCTTATACTTATATAAGGGGAGGGGGGATAAATTAGAGATATTAACTAGAAAATAAAAACATAAGATAAAAAATTAACTAGATAATACATAAGCAACCTAGGCCTAGAAATGCCTAGGGCCTAAATTAGGACTATCCTCCCCCTATAGAGGGCAAATAACACTAGGTGCTTAGGCTTTATAAGACTAATAGGCTAGAACTAGGCTAGAGATAGCTAAAAAGTAAGGCTATAGAGAAGCTAGCTAAAAAGTAAACTAAAAGTGAATTACTACTATAAAGCTAAGTCTACTATGCTATAGGGCAAAGAGAGGAGGTCTAGAATAGAAATAGAGTAGGGTTAGACTAGAGTTAAAGAGGGCTAAGGACCTTATTTTCCTTATTTTTTTCTTTCTTTTATTGCTAATAGGATAAGGCTAGCGTAAGCTACTAACAAACACCTACAACTAGCCACACACAAAGTGACATAAGCTTAGGTTAGGGTTGGCGTTGGCCTAACCACAGATGCAAAGGGGTTTTTCTTCCTAATTAAGGGTTTTCCCTTTTAACTAAGCAGCTGGAGTACTAGTACTAGCTATACATAGAGCTAGCTAGCGTAAATAATATATATATAAAGCTTTTAGAGCTTTTGATCTCTCTTATATCTTTTTCCTTTAATCCTCTTCTAACTCTCTCTTCGAATTATAACTGACTAATAAGAGTCACGGATCTCTTCTTTTATCCCTACTTTTGTATCCACTCTCTCTTCACTTTTCCTTACTTTCCTTTAAAAGAGAAAACTGCTAATATTAGAATAGTTAAATCTAGCCGCGCATGGAAAGTGAAGCATAACGCAAGTGCTGCGCTGTGATTGGGTGCATCGCGCAAGTGGGTCAATCACGTGACCCACGATGCCCTTAACACCTTCGGCCACGTAGCCCGTTAGCTAGAAGACTATTATCAATTATTATCACCACTTTGACCCTGACTGCACTAGTGCTCAGACCCTTGCCTCTGTGAGACCTCCTAACAGAAGGTAAAGAAAGTAAAATACCTATAAGCTTCTTTATATAAGGTATAACTATTAATAGTTATATAACTATAGAGATTCTTATAAATTAAGCAGCTACCTATACCCTTATAAAGGAGAATCTATTTTATCTCTAATAACTAAAGAAAGCGCTAACTACCTTTCTTCTTAAAGACTACTACTCTTTAGGTATATTCTAAGGCATAATTCCTAATACTAGGGCTATAGGCTACTTATTAGTAAGGCACCCCTAATTTCTTACTCTATAGTAGTTAATCCCTAAGATCTAGCTTAATAAATCTAGAGCTAGGGAGGTAATAATTAGATTTAGAAGTAAAAAACTAATCCCCTTAATTAGATTAATTAATATGCCTACCCCTTTTAGTATTATTGTTAGAACAGGCATGATATCAATCGCGGCACGCAGCCGCAATTACCCGGCAAAACGTCGGGCCGCGGGGGCACGCGCGCGCGCAACGCAGGGAGCTCTACTTGTGGCCTATAAGCCTGCCTTCTAATAGGGCAAGGACCCATAAGTCAGGTAACCTACAAACGCTCTGCGTTTATAGCCACTTTTCATAATCTAGAAAAGCCTCTCTTTTTCCTCTCTCTTTTTAAATAAGAGACTAAGCCTAGAATAGAAGAATTATACCTATTCCCTAGGCTATCTAATTAATCCTAACGTTAGGAACTCTATGATTCTAACACTAATTAGTGGTTAACTTTATAGATAACCATACGGTTTTTTATAAGTGTAGATTAGTAAGGTTAATTAGAAGAGATAACTATACCGTGAACCCGCTCTATGTAATAGAAAAGCCGCTAAAAGCAATATAGTTATGCTAAGGAAGTTTAAGTATTCTCTTATAATAAGAAAGGAGTTTATACCTCCTAAGATCTAATATCCTAAGACCCTATAAAGACTTTAAAGCTATTAAAAGATTAAGGCCTAGTTAGTAACTAGTCTAACCTATTCTTAACTATTTAATTAGTATGTTTTACTATATACCTAACCCTTAGAAGGCACTCTCTTATAATAAGAAAGGAACTTACTACTCCTAAGATCTAATATCCTAAGAACCCCTAAGGGATAAAGATAATAGCTATGCCTATAATCCTTTAACCTATTATATAAAAGCCCTATTCCCCTAATCCTATATCTCCCTTCTATAGTTTTTTATAATAGAGATAAGAGGATTAAAAGCTCTTTAATAAATAGAGTAGTTAAAAGCCCCTCTCTTTAACTCTAAGTTTAGTAATACTAAAGAAGGCACTAAAATTAGAAGAGACTAGAAGGGTAAAGGTCTATAAGTTAATAACCCTCTTCTAAGATATATCCTACTAGAGATATATAATTACATTACGTAAGAAGCACTGTAATAAGCGAAATTATTTAATCTTAATAAACATAATAACCCTAAAGCTATTATAGCTTATATTCTTATTAAGATAGTAACTTATGAATTAGAAGGTCTTATTATAAGAAGTCTATTTACTAACTTTAGCGAAGACTTTAATAGATAGATAAGAGAGGCATTTATAACTATAGACTAAATAGTTACTAAATACCTCTATGATTTCCTCTTTTTCTGCGACGTGTATATAGATCTAATGGCCTGCTAGAAGATAACCTTAATGCTTAAAGAAGTTACGAATTATAAGGGATTCTATAATTAGTAAGAAAAAGAGATATAGGAAGCTATAAGGAAGTATATACCCTTCTAAAAACACACTGTAAAATAAGACTTCCTTAATAACCTTTTACTAATCCCTCTAATTAGGTTAAGATTATAATACTATTAATAGTATAAACACTAGACCCCTAAAACCTATTAACGTTATTCCCCTAGCCTAATACTATTAGGCTAACTAAATAATAACCCTTAGGATAGTCCTTAATAAAGGTATCTTACACTAAGATAGGACATGCTACCTCTTATATCTCCTAGAGCACCTTTTCCCCTTAGATAAGCACACTTTTACTTAACATAGCTTAAATCTCCCTTAATGCTTAGAATATTAAGACCTACCCTAAAGCAAATAATTAATCTTACAAAGCTATATATAAGTAATATTTAATATAGCATAGATTACTATAAGGTCTTTAACTTAAAGTTAATAATCTTCTAGGGGAAATATAAGATGCTAGGCATTAGACCCTATAAAGCTAGATATACTCTAGAGGCTATGCTTAAAGGAAAGGCCCTAATGTACTATTATGAATATCTATATAAGCTAAATAATCTCTAAGACCTTAAGACTCTTATTAATTAGATTAAATAAAGGTTTAAGACTAATAATATAAAGCAAAGATATTTCCTTAAGTAATAAAATATAAAGCTATAATAAATTATATAAGAGAACCTAGAGAAGTTAAAACTTAACTGTTTTAAAGAACTTATTATAAAGCTTATAAATCTTTAGTAAGTAGTCCTAGATATTACCTAATCTAAAAGAGCGCTTTAGAATTAATTAATCTCTATATACTATAGTATTACGGAATACAGAACTTACCTTATTAACCCTCTTACTAATCTATAATAATTCTATAAATATATAAGGATATTAATCTAAATAACTACGGAAGAGTTAAATAAAAGGCACTAATTCCTATTAATGCCTAATATAAAAGAGTAGTACTAGACTAATTAAAAGTATAATAGATATAGTAAGGAAGCCTATTATAAATAATTATACTCCTAAGGCACTAGAAGTATTCCACGTACTAAGAAATACTATATATATAGTAAAGAAGGTTATTAGTTAACTAAACACTCTAAAGAGGAATATAAAAGGGCATATTAATGCTTTAAGAATCACTACCTTATAGAACTAATAACCCCTTCCTATAACGCTTTCCTTAACTAGTATAAAGGTAAAGAGAATAATAGTATTCCCTCTAAAGAAAATAAGATTTCTACCTATATAATAGAACTTAGATTTAAGGAAGAAGGTAAAGAAAGTAAAATGCCTATAAGCTTCTTTATATAAGGTATAACTATTAATAGTTATATAACTATAGAGATTCTTGTGAATTAAGCGGTTACCTATACCCTTATAAAGGAGGATCTATTTAATCTCTAATAACTAAAGGAAGCTCTAACTGCCTTTCTTCTTAAAGACCGCTACTCTTTAGGTGTATTCTAAGGCATAATTCCTAATACTAGGGCTATAGGCTACTTATTAGCAGGGTATCCCTAATTTCTTACTCTATAGTAGTTAATCCCTAAGATCTAGCTTAATAAATCTAGAGCTAGGGAGGTAATAATTAGATTTAGAAGTAGAAAACTAATCCCCTTTATTAGATTAATTAATATACCTATTCCTTTTAGTATTATCCTATTTTATATAATGCTTACAAACACTCCTTTCTTACTATATCTTATAGATATAGATTACCTTAAGATTAACTTCTATATCTCTTAGAATATCCTCTAATAAGGCAATATTAAAGTCCCTATTATCTATAAATAGGGATATCCGTGGATGCTTTTATAAAAAGAAAGATTAATTACTTAGAGCTATTTAACTAAGGTTAAACTACAGCGCTTATATTACTGATTTAGTTACCCTTCCGTCCGCTAACTTTATAATATGCTTTCTAAATTAGGCCATAAGGTAGATTACGAAACCATTAGATAATTAACGAGGATTTGCCACTAATGTTAAATAAATGCAGATAACCTATATTGCTTTAAATTTACCCTTAAGGATAAATGTAACTTTAATTATAAAGTAATTATAAATATTATGTATCTTAATAGTAACCGCCCTGTCCTTTACACTATTAATATAGCTATATTATTTAACATGGCTAGATTTCTTAAGGATATTATAGCAAAAGTAATATAGGAAGCCCTTTAACTATGCTAGATTAACACCTACTAAGGTCCTCTAGATTAGATTATGACTAATGCTAGCATAACGTTTAGAAGCAAGGAATTCCGCTAATTTATAACTTTAATGTTAATCTTAATTAAAGAAGTCCCTATTAAGGCACACTATAGTATTAGTAAGGTTAAAAGGTATTATAAGCCGCTCTAGAGAGCCTATAATATTATCTAACGTAAATGTCTAATAATGCCTAAAGCTATAGCCCTATAAATAGCTATAAAAGCCCTTAATAACACTATAGGCCTAAATAGCATTATCCTAACCCTCCTAGTCTTTAGCGCTTATTTATAAATAGTTAATAAATCCTCTCTATTACCTAATATTAAGTAATAAGCCCTTATAGTATAGAAGGTAATAAAAGAGATTAAAAGATTACATACCCTATAAAAAGTTAATAAAGCCCTTATTATAAGAAATAGCCCTAATACCTTACTAACTCTTAAACTCCTACTTGCCTTACCTATACTTATATAGCAAGAAAAAGTAGGATAGTAAGGCCTATATAAGCTCCTTATAATAGATAGAGAGAGCTATATCCTTAACCTTCTATAAGGCCCTAAAGTCTTTAGATTAACCTTTATTAAGCCTTATAATAAAGACCCTAATAGGGAAAAGCTATTGCTAGAAGGAGGTATTAATCTAGAGGTAATTAAAGGGAAGAACTAAGAGGCATAAATTAAAAACACAGTGCCTCTAGTTCCCCTAAAGAGAAGGCCTAGAAGACCCTAAAAGAACCCTCTAGTAATTATTAATTAGGTAGATTAATTAGTAAATAACCCTAAGACTTTCCTATTAAGTAAAGAGAAGGTAGACTTTAAGCTTATAATTTAATTGCGTAGAGAAGGCACTATTATAACCCCTAGCAAACCCTTTAAACTCTTAATAAAAACTAAGATTAATGCTTTAATTAATTAAGGCATATTTAAATTCACTACCTTTAATAAGAGAAAGCACTAAGGGATTTAAATCTTTAATTCCTATATTATTAATAAGGTAAAAGGAAAGATAGCCTAACTATATAAGAAATTAAGGCTTGTTATTTAAGGCTTTAGCGATAAAGTAAAGCAAGTAATTCTTACATAGGCCCTAATAATCCAGAGAGTAAGCTAGCGTCTAATCCTTATAATTACTCCCTTCTTTCTTAGTAAAGGACTTTTTCTATGGATTTAAGACATTACGTAGGCATACGTGCAATCCTAGACGCCGCTGAATTAAATAATCCTTACCTAACTCCCTATCTAAATTTGTAATTAATACCCTAAGAACACGATTATAAGAGTTATTAAGCCTCTCTATAGCATTGCAGAGGCTAGTATGCATTAGTGGGTAACTTACTATAAGCACTATAGAGAGAATCTCTAGATAATAACATTAAGTTATAATCTATGCTTACTAGTAATATTCGCTAAAAGCCTTTACTTTAGATATATAGGAATATAGACTAATAATACTCTTAGTCTATTAGATAAGAGATTCTTATAGCTAGAAGAAGATTAATTAATTGCTACTAAATTTGCCACGAAACTAAAGTAATTTATTAAGCCTAATAATCCCCTTATATTTAACAGTGGAATTATTTAACTAACTAATAACACTATTAAGATATAGTAGAAAGGGCAAAGTAATAAGCTTTAATTAATCCTGCTAGAAGAGTTAATAAAGAAGTATATTAAGCAAAGGGCTTAAGGTGCCTATATTACTTTAATCTGCTAACCTAAGGCAAGCTTTAACCTCTCTATTACTACGTAATACTAAGAGCTAACTATTAAGAATATTAAAGAACTTAATTACTATATTAAGTAGCAAATAGATTATCTAGATTAAGGATTAATATTTATATTACTTAATCTTAAAAAGGCAAAGCTCTTTATGTTTATTAATAGATTATTCGCTAATAACTAAGACTTTACCTTATAGCTAGGCTATATATTAATCCTAGCTAATAAGGAATATAAAGATAATAAGTTTATAGTATAAGGTAATATTATGCACTATAGCTTAACAAAGAGTAAGAGAGTTATAAGAAGTATACTTGCTTTAGAGGTTTATAGTATGGTAGTAGGCGTTAACATGGCTTACGCAATCGTAATAACGCTAAAGATGATCACGGACTAATTGAATCTCCCTATGATCCTAATTATGGTCTACACTAATTTATACTTATTATATAAATGCCTTATTAAGCTTAGGACTATAAAGGAGAAGCGGCTAATAATTAACATTATAGCCCTTTAATAATTATATAAATGCCGTAAGCTCTGTGAGATTAGATGGATTAATAGCGAAGATAACCTAGCGGATGCATTTACAAAGGTAATGCCTAATAAGGCCCTAGAGAGGTTTATTATAGGTAATACGGTAATAGTCTAGATAGAAGGATAGGTTACCCGCGCGTAAGGTTGCCTATACGGGTCCTAGACCTGAACTTAGCCCTAGAAGGAGAATAAAACAGCGCCCTTATAGGCCCCTAGGGTAATATAGCCCTAGAGGGAGGAAAAAGGGCGCCCTCCTAAGTCTCTGCGATAACACGGCCCTAGAGGGAGGGTAAGATAACACTCTCTAATAGAGGGCGCCTAAGCCCCTAGGATAGTATAGTCCTAGGGGAAAAGAGAAGGGAGTGTAAGGGGGCGTAGGGAGGTATAATCTAATATTATACCTATAGGGAAGAGATTATAGGTAACCCTTCCCTAGGAATATGATTTAATATTACATTATAGTTAAATAAAAGGGTAGGGGAAAGGTAACTATAGATGCTATAGGCAGTATTACATAAGGAAGAAGGAAAGGGGATTAGAGAAGCTAGTTATTAAAAACCAGTGGTAAGCAGGGAGAAGGGGAGGATAAGGCCTATACCTATTGTTTTTCTTTTGTTTATTCCTTCCTTTATATTATATATTTATTTAATCCTTATCTCTTCTCTTCTTAGATTAATATTATATATTAATAATAATGTTAAAAAGAAAGAGGTTTTAATGTTAGAATAGGTATAATATTAATTGCGGCACGTAGCTATAATTACCTAGCAAAACGTTAGGCCGTAAGGGCACGCGCGCGCGTAACGTAGGGAGCCCTACTTGTGGCCTATAAGCCTGCCTTCTAATAGGGCAAGGACCTATAAGTTAGGTGACCCACAAACGCTCTGCATTTGTGACCACTTTTCACGATCCGGAAAAGCCTCTCTTTTTCCACTCTCTTTTCGAACAAGAGACCAAGCCTAGAATAGAAGAATCATACCTATTCCCTAGGCTATCCAATTGATCCTGACGTCAGGAACCCTGTGATTCCAACAATTATCCTATTTTATATAATACCTATAAACACTCCCTTCTTGCTATTTCTTATAGATATAGATTGCCTTAAGATTAACTTCTATATCTCTTAGAACATTCTCTAATAAGGTAATATTAAAGTCCTTATTATACGCAAATAGGGATATCTATAGATGCTTCTATAAAAAGAAAGATTAATTACTTAGAGCTATTTAACTAAGGTTAAATTACAGCGCTTACATTACTAATTCGGTTACCCTTCTGTCTGCTAACTTTATAATATGCTTTCTAAATTAGGCTATAAGGTAGATTATAAAACCATTAGATAATTAACAAGGATTTGCTACTAATATTAAATAAATACAGATAACCTATATTGCTTTAAATTTACCCTTAAGGATAAATATAACTTTAATTATAAAGTAATTATAGATATTATATATCTTAATAGTACCTGCCCTATCCTTTACGCTATTAATATAGCTATGTTATTTAACATAGCTAGATTTCTTAAGGATATTATAGTAAAAGCAATATAGAAAGCCCTTTAATTATACTAGATTAACACCTACTAAGGTCCTCTAGATTAGATTATAACTAATACTAGTATAATATTTAGAAGTAAGGAATTCCGCTAATTTATAGCTTTAATATTAATCTTAATTAAAGAAGTCCCTATTAAGGTATACTATAGTATTAGTAAGGTTAAAAGGTATTACAAGCCGCTCTAAAGAGCCTATAATATTATCTAATGTAAATATCTAATAATGCCTAAAGCTATAGCCCTATAAATAGCTATAAAAGCCCTTAATAACACTATAGGCCTAAATAGTATTATCCTAACCCTCCTAGTCTTTAGCGCTTATTTATAAATAGTTAATAAATCCCCTTTATTACCTAATATTAAGCAATAAGCCCTTATAGTATAAAAGGTAATAAAAGAGATTAAAAGATTATATACCTTATAAAAAGTTAATAAAGCCCTTACTATAAGAAATAGCCTTAATACCTTACTAACTCTTAAACTCTTACTTACCTTACCTATACTTATATAGTAAGAAAAAGAAGGATAGTAAGGCCTATATAAGCTCCTTATAATAGATAGAGAGAGCTATACCCTTAATCTTCTATAAGGCCCTAAAGTCTTTAGATTAACCTCTATTAAGCCCTATAATAAAGACCTTAATAGGGAGAAGCTATTACTAGAAGGAGGTATTAATCTAGAGGTAATTAAGGGGGAGAACTAAGAGGTATAAATTAAAAATATAATACCTCTAGTTCCTCTAAAGAGAAGGCCTAGAAAACCCTAAAAGAACCCTTTAGTAATTGTTAATTAAGCAGATTAATTAGTAGATAACCCTAAGATTTTCCTATTAAGCAAAGAGAAGGTAGACTTTAAGCTTATAGTTTAATTACAAAGAGAAGGCACTATTATAACCCCTAGTAAACCCTTTAAACTCTTAATAAAAGCTAAGATTAATGCTTTAATTAATTAAGGTATATTTAAATTTACTACCTTTAATAAGAGAAAGCACTAAGGGATTTAAATCTTTAATTCCTATATTATTAATAAGGTAAAAGGAAAGATAGCCTAACTATATAAGAAATTAAGGCTTATTATCTAAGGCTTTAGCAATAAAGTAAAGTAAGTAATTCTTATATAAGCCCTAATAATCCAGAGAGTAAGCTAGCGTCTAATCCTTATAATTACTCCCTCCTTTCTTAGTAAAGGACTTCTTCTATAGATTTAAGATATTATATAGGCATATATATAATCCTAGATGCTACTAAATTAAACAATCCTTACCTAACTCCCTATCTAAATTTGTGATTAACACCCTAAGAACATAATTATAAGAGTTATTAAGCCTCTTTATAGTATTACAGAGGCTAGTACGTATTAGTAAGTAATTTACTATAAGTACTATAGAGAGAATCTCTAGATAATAACATTAAGTTATAATCTATGCTTGCTAGTAATATCTGCTAAAAGCCTTTACTTTAGATATATAGGAATATAGACTAATAATACTCTTAGTCTATTAGATAAGAGATTCTTATAGCTAGAAGAAGATTAATTAATTACTACTAAATTTACTATAAAACTAATAATCCCCTTATATTTAATAGTAAAATCATTTAACTAACTAATAATATTATTAAGATATAATAGAAAGGGCAAAGTAATAAGCTTTAATTAATCCCGCTAGAAGAGCTAATAAAGAAGTATATTAAGTAAAGGGCTTAAGATACCTATATTGCTTTAATTTACTAACCTAAGGTAAGCTTTAACCTCTCTATTACTACGTAATACTAAAAGCTAACTATTAAGAATATTAAAGAACTTAATTACTATATTAAGTAGTAAATAGATTATCTAGATTAAGGATTAATATTTATACTACTTAATCTTATAAAGGTAAAGCTCTTTATGTTTATTAATAGATTATTTGCTAATAACTAAGACTTTACCTTATAGCTAGACTACGTATTAATCCTAGCTAATAAGGAATATAAAAATAGTAAGTTTATAGTATAAGGTAATATTATACACTATAGCTTAATAAAGAGCAAGAGAGTTATAAGAAGTATACTTACTTTAGAGATCTATAGTATAGTAGTAAGCATTAATATAGCTTATGTAATTATAATAACGCTAAAGATAATTATAGACTAATTAAATCTCTCTATAATCCTAATTATAGTCTATACTAATTTATACTTATTATATAAATACCTTATTAAGCTTAGGACTATAAAGGAAAAGCAGCTAATAATTAATATTATAGCCCTTTAATAATTATATAAACGCTATAAGCTCTATAAGATTAAATAGATTAATAGTAAAGATAACCTAGTAAATATATTTATAAAGGCAATACTTAATAAGGCCCTAGAGAGGTTTATTATAGGTAATATAGTAATAGTCTAGATAGAAGAATAGGTTACCTATATATAAGGTTACTTATATAAGTCCTAGAACTAAACTTAGCCCTAGAAGGAGAATAAAATAGTACCTTTATAGGCCTCTAGGGTAATATTACCCTAGAAGGAGAATAAAATAGTGCCCTTATAGGCCCCTAAGGTAATATAGCCCTAGAGAAAGGAAAAAAAATACCCTTCTAAGTCTTTATAGTAATATAGCCCTAGAGGGAGGGTAAGATAATACTCTCTAATAGAGGGTACCTAAGCCTTTAGGATAGTATAGTCCTAGGGGAAAGAGAAGGGAGTGTAAGGAGGTATAGGGAGGTATAATCTAATATTATACCTATAGGGAAAGAGATTATAGGTAATCCTTCCCTAGGAATATAATTTAATATTATATTATAGTTAAATAAAGGGATAAGGGAAAGGTAACTATAGATACTATAGGTAATATTATATAAGAAAGAAAGAAAGGGAATTAAAGAAGCTAGTTATTAAAAACTAGTAGTAAGTAAGGAGAAGGGGAGGATAAGGCCTATGCCTATTGTTTTTATTTATTTATTCCTTCCTTTATATTATATATTTATTTAATCCTTATCTCTTCTTTTCTTAGATTAATATTATATATTAATAATTATATTAAAAAGAAAGAGGTTCTAATATTAGAATAAGCATAATATTAATCATAGCACGTAGCCATAATTACCTAGCAAAACATTAGGCCATAGGGCTATACGCGTGCGTAACACAGGGAGCCTCACTTATAGCCTACAAGCCTGCCCTCTAATAGGGCAAGGACCTATAAGTTAGGTAACTCACAAACGCTCTGCGTTTATGGCTATTTTTCACGATCTAGAAAAGCCTCTCTTTTTCTCTCTTCTTTCTGATTAGATATTAAGCCTAGAATAGAAGAATCATACCTATTCCCTAGGCTATCCAATTGATCCTAACGTCAGGAACCCTGTGATTCTAACAATATACTAATATACTACTATTAAGTATTACTTATAATCTTCCCTAGGCAGTAAAAGCCTCTAAAGGGATTACTATAGTAGTAAATATAGTATTTTCTTCCTTATAATCCTATGCGCTATTCTCTTTAATCTATGCATTATAGGCTTTTTATATATTATTAGATTAATAACTTATTACCTCTTTTACCTTTTTTAATTAATCTTTATTAATATTCTAGTCTTTTAGTAGGCAAAGTATTCTATAGGTCTTCTAAGAGTCCTTTAACTTCTTAACCTAGTACTTCTTATAGTAAATATATAGCTTTTTCTTACTTTTATTAAGACTATCCTTAGTATTACTATTAAGAGTAGGCTCTATGCTAAATATCTCTCTAATTTTACCTTAAGACCTTTCTTATACCTTAATTAAGTGCCTAATTCTTATAATTATACTATAGAAGTTAAGGACTTATCCCTTAATCTTTATAGTATATATTAAAGAGTTAATTTAAGCTAAGATAGAAGGGAATTAAGCACTAATAGCATTATTAATTATCTTAATAGGTAAGTTACCTTTAGTAATAGAGTAATCTACTTAATAGTATTACTTATAGCTAATTAAGGTATTAATAAGCTACTTATTAATATTAACCTTTAAAAGGTTCCTTTTAATAGTCTTATTAAAATTAATCTCTATATAATACCTAATAGTTCTAGCTAAAGGTATTATATTCCTTATAAGCTCTTAAAGCTTCTTATAAAGTAAGATATACCTTAGAGTTATTTACTTATATTTATTTCTAAGTATTATAATAAACTAATTATAGTATTCCCTTATTAACTTTAATAAGCTCTAGAATTAACTATTAAATATTTAATATTACTAAGGATAGAATACTAGGTGCTATCCTTTATATTATCTAGTTATTAAGGGTATTTAAAGTAACTCTCTTAATCTAATTAGGTATTAATTACTATAGAGAAGGAGCTTTTATAAGATTACTACTATATACCTAGGATCCCTAATCCTATGCTTCTTAAGCGTATTAGAGGTCCTTTTAGATTAGCTATAGAAGCTAAGCTTTATACTACTACTCTTCTCTTTACTAAAGTTCTATTTCCTATTAAGATAAGTAGCTCTAGTAGGTAATCTAGCTATATCTTTAAATCTAGGTTTATAAAGATCTAGATCTTATCTTTAATAGCTCTTACCTTTATTATCTTAAACTATAAGTCCTAATAATAGGGTTCTTATAGCTTAACTACTAGCTTATAGCCCTTTATAATACTTATTTCCTTAGATATCTTAAGAATATCCTATATTATTAAACTTTAACCTATATAGATCTTCCTTATTACTAGGATTACCTAATTATAATATTAATAAATATATAGAATTAGACCCTATTCTCTTACTAGGATATACTAAATTTAATAATTAAATAATTAGATTAATTTAATAAAAGGTATTAATTAAAAAGAAGGGTTATTTAATATAATTTATAAATACTAAGTAATTACTACTATATTAGACTATAGAGCTAGGGTTTAAAATAAGGGCATAGATTTAGTTACCTAACCCTATAAGAGGGTATAGACGCTTACTTAAATACCTATATACCTAGACTAAGGGGGGTGTAATCCTCCTATACAAAAACATACTATATAACTACTAAAGGGCCGGAAAGTAACTAGTTAAGTGGATCCTAGTGTCTGAGCTATCTGAGCGGTTGAACGCTGTAACTATCGTGTGACAGGAAAGCAAAGAGGGTAATCGTGCTGCGCCCCACTCTTTTTCGTTATCGGGGGCCCAACCGCCAAAGGGATTAGTTTAGAGAGTGATGTTGCACGAAAAAGAGAGGCGCAGCCGACTGGCCACTACTTTTCTGCGTAGTCCCCCTTATATCCTATGCAACAAGTGAGTGGTGTTACGTCAAGGGTCGTTTCCTGGAGCTGGAACCTGTTGTCGCACAATTGCCACGACGTCTGTTTCTGGTCCTGCGAAGTTGTCTTGGGCTACTTTCTCTAGTCAACTAGGTCCAAGGAACTAGAATTGTCGTGTTTCCACCCGATTCATAGTATCACGCCACCATTCTTTAGGTGGATGATCCAAATATCGATTGCGGATGAGGCTGAGGCTGCGGCTGAGGCTGCGGCATACAGCAGGAACATGGCAAAACATCACGACGGGTCCAAGACAGCAACAAATCTGGCATCATCATCTTTTTTCTTCCATCGTCTGACGGACAACAACAACAACTCAAGGGTCCGCAAACATGAGCTAGCAAGATCAGTCGTTGCAATGTGCAATGTTGTCTACGACACTATCATCGTGGTTCACCAGTCCGCTGGACTTCAAATACCCGCCCCTCGATCCTTCAAAAAAAAGTGTTTCGTCTCATTCGACTTCTCACGCCCAAGCCATCCCTCATCCCCGGATGCAACGGCACCCTTCGCGTGGAGGTCTTTGAGACGACGGCTGACATCAAGTCCGGACGGGCCTGTCCCTATGATGCCCTCTCGTATGTCTGGGGTGTCTCAAGCACCGACAAGCCAAAGCGAATAGTTCTGGTGCAAGTCGGAGGCACGACACGCAAGCTTCGCATACACCGTCCTTTGGAGGCTGCGCTGCTCAACCTGGCTGCCGCTAGCACCGACCGTCTCCCACTGTTCGTTGATCAGATATGCATCGACCAGGAGAACGACGTCGAGAAGGAGCATCAGGTCGCTCTCACGAGGGATATTTACACTAATTGCGTCAACGCCATCGTCTGGTTGGGCCCGGCGACGCGCAACTCGGATCTGTGGTTCGATTGTGCCCGCGAGAGATGCTACGACGGCGTCATATGTGGGCTCATGAACCATCGAACCGCAAGCTGCATGAAGGTGTTTGATGCGGTCATGGACTCCTCTGTAGAAGTCGATGGGCAGGAGAGAGAGAGGACCGCGATGCGATACTCGACATGATTCGACTCCACGGAGACCAGTTCCCTCTTCATGGGGTACAAGGACATTCTCGACCGCAGTTGGTTCGATCGCCTCTGGACCATCCAGGAAGCTTGTCTGGCGCCCGAGGTGATCATGGCCTGTGGTGCGCAGACATTGTGCTGCGATTGCATCAGATCCGGCATGTTCTTCTACGCCTTGTACAACACGTACTGGGATAGCCATGTTTCCTCGCCGCAGCACAAGGAAGAGTACAGGCTTCGGTTCAACTTGTTTGACAAGGCAACTAACTGCCTTTGGCCGTGTTTTTCAAGAACCCAAGGCCATTCACCGGACCGGCACCAAGCAGCCGTTGTATGATCTCATACTCAAGTACAACGTCAACGACCTCAACCGCAAGATCGGGGCTACTCTGGGAGAAGACCGCGTTTTCGGATTGCTTGGGTTGGCGGCCGAGGATGACGTCTTCCGCAACAGCGTGCGCGTGCGGTACAACCGGGCCAATCCACAGCGTGGACTTGTCAAAACATACACGGAAATCAACGGTCGGCATCGTTCCGTGGTACCTGGACCCTGCTTCGGAGATGGATGCCCTCCGCGTCTGGGCCCGAGGTCCCGTCTCTGCCGCGAGATTGGCTTACGAGGGCATCGGGGACTTTGTCTACGACATGACCATGCTCGGCGTGTCGTCAGCCCGGGTCAAGTGGGCGAGCTGGTGCATCTTGCTCAGAAATAGGTGCAAAAAGGTCAGTCTCAAGGTTGACGACTCGCAGTTGGCCAAGGCCGGTTTACCAGAGGAATTTACGGCAGACTTCTGGGAGAGCAGAGGTGATAGGGCTGCCTTTGCAGACAATGTGCTCAGAAACGTCGACCGAAGAGTGTATCGAACGGGAAAAGGATACGTGGGCATGGGGCCTTCAGGGATCCGGGCCGGTGATGTGGTGGCGGTGTTTCGTGGAGGCACGATGCCACATGTCTTGCGTGGCCCGGGAGGTACAGAGAGCCGTGATGATGGCCATGTTGTTTGGGACTATGTGGGAGAAATGTACTGCGACGGTATCATGCAGGGCGAGGCGTTGGACTGTGGCGATTGCCGCTTCATTCTAGCCTAACGAGGGACCTTATTATTATTATTATTATTATTATTATTATTATTATTATTATTATTATTATTATTATTATTATTTACCCTCTCTAGCAGTCCTCGCCAGCAGGCCCTCCACCTCGACTGCAAATCGCTCACAACGAGAAGAAAGGAAAGCATCAGTTGATAAGAAAAGGAGGGAGGATTTTAATACGGGCATGGCTGCTGGGGAGGGCCCGACTTCCGTGCCAAACTCAAAACTGCCAGGGCTTGGGAACCGGGGACGAGCACTTTATTGTCCGAGAGAAGCTTGTCGCGGCCGTACACGTACGGTATACTAAAGTCCAATGGAAACGTGTCCCTGTGTGTATCCCTTCCTTTTGACAGTGACATCATTGCTAGGTGTGAGTTACGACCAAACCCACTATTCTATAGGTTACTTGGTAACCTGGAAGAATCCTCGCCAGGCCTGGCTTTTTTGCCCTGCTTGTACCTAACAGCATCATGGTCTCGAGGCGAACTGAACTCCGATTATGATATCTTATTCATCACACTATACCATGGCCCATGGGTACCATGGTCATGGGTCAGATATATGTATATATATATATATATATAGGGATGAGCCATTATCCTGCCAGGGACAACCGCAGAAACGGTAGCAACCATGTGAGACTTAGTCGGTGAACTGGGTCAAGAGTCAAGACTCCAGGGCAACCGGAGTTAGCCGATGGGGTTCAGCTGATGGCAGACGGTACTATTCCATCGTCCGTCGCCCAGATCCATGCAGCTCCGTACCATTCCGTACCCACAGCAGAATCGGAAAATACTCCGTACGTACTCCATGTTCCCCCCTTCGGTTCCGAAATCCCGTCATCAGTCATCAGACCAACTTGCCGCCACGGTAATACCGCGTGGGCTTGATTGGCCCATCAGGAATGCCCCAGCCCTCGGACGCTGGACTTGAAGGAAATGAAGATGGCGGCCAAATCCGTGCAGTTAATATTATGAGCTTGGACGGACGGACCTCGACGTTGGCTCCCCCCGGCCACGACATGGCCGTTCCGGGGATAGTCTCGTCCTAGCAGCTTGGCAGGATGGATCCCTACGACTCGGCGGGTTGGGACAAATGGAAGAATGGACTAGAACGCCGTTCTTTGCGCAGAATCCAGAATCAATCGAGCCCCCTTCCCTCCGAAACCCCTGCTCGTCAAAGTCGACAAGTTTCCCCTTTCCCGGGTCTTTCCTCTACGATGGGCGTCCCGGTCGACGACTTTGTTCTAAAATAGTACATATACGCGGGTAGCCTGCAGGTTGGAAACAAACTTGCGCTCGCTCATCCATCATACAACCCACCCAATCGTTTTTTTTTTTTTTTTTCTCTCCATCCCCTGTTTTCCCCTTTCCCCTTTCCCCTTTCCCCTTTCCCGTTGCAAAGAGGCAAGACAGACAGACAGACAATGAAGTTCCTCCTCGTCTTGGCCACGACGGCCCTGGCCGACAACATTCTGCAGGCCGATATCGCGGCCATTGCCTCCAACGTGGCCGCCCTGCAGACGGCCGTCAAGGGCTTCCAGGGCGTGCAGCAGGCCGACGGCCTCGTGGCCTCGTCCCAGGCCGTGGTCGGGTCCATCACCAAGGCCACCGACGATGCGAACAAGTCGCCGCCCCTCAAGCTCGATGCGGCTCTGGGGCTGACGGGTCCCATCGAGCAGTTGATGAACGTCGTCAGGGAGACGGTCGATTCTCTCATCTCCAAGAAGGGGGCGCTCGCGGCCTCGGGCCGGGGCTGCGAGGTCGTGCCCCAGCTCCGGGCCCAGAAGGCCGGCACCAAGGCCTTCACCGCGGCGCTGGCGCCCAAGCTTCCCGCTGATCTCCAGCCTCTTGCCCCGGAGCTGTCTGCCCCGATCGTCGCCTCTCTTGACAAGGGCTTGGCTGCCTTTAAGGATGTGCAGTGCGCGTCTGCCACGACTGCGACGTCGACGACCCGGGCGGCGGCGACTGGCACTTCCGCTTCCACGACCACCGTGGAGACTACGACTACGACTGTTGCCGTGACCATGACGACTACTGCTGGATCTACCTCTGGTACTGCTGCCACCTCTGGTGCTGCCACTGCTACTGAAACCACCTTGACCGGTACTACTGGCATTTATACTGCCACTGCCACTGCCACCAGCGTTGCTACTTCCACCGAGACTGCGTCTTGCCCTCCCCCCGACACCATTATCGTGACCAAGACGGAGCCCTGCGACACCGAGACTGCTGGTCCTACTGGCGGCCACGGCACCCAGACCACGGACGGCTCTGGCTCTCATCCTACCGGTGGTCATGGAGGCAAACCCCCCGGCTCTCAGCCAAGACCCGAATCCCAGCTCACTGGTGGCAACGGAGGCAATCCCGGCTCTCAGTCCGATGGTGGCAATGGCCAAACCCCCGGCTCTCAGCCTACCGGCGGTAACAGAGGCAACCCCGGGTCCGGAGGCTCCGGTCCCGAGCCCACCACTCTCGTGCCGGTGCCAACAGGAGGCAACCCCGGCACCAGCCCTGCCGGCCCTTCTCCCACCTCGCCCGTTGTCGTTGCCGGCGCCGCCCGAGGCCACGTCTGCTTCAGCGTGACCTTTGCCGCCATCATCGGTGTCATTGGCGCCGTTGCCTTGTAAAAAAAAAAAAAAAAAATTCAATAATAATAAAGCCCTTCCCAAGAAGATGGAGATTTTGGGGGGGGGAAAGGAGCACGGAGCAGGAAAATCATTTTTCATCTACCATGTTTGTAGCAGCTTCATCGCCTTCCCGCAGAAAAAAAGTCCATTACACGGTGTCATCTTAGCCCGTCTTGTGCCATTCTTATTCACTGTATCTAGTTTTCCATTCATACTCCGTAATATCAGGCTTAGCCCGCCTTGTGCCATTCTTATTCTTTGTATCTAGTTTTCCATTCATACTCTGTAATATCAGGGAATTGCCAAACCCCAGGGGCGGCACAGATGAACGAGCCGCTCCAAGCCACTTCGAGCCGGTTCCCCCGGCAAGCGCGCACGGGGACCCTCTCGGCGGCGCGCAGGCACGCGGGCTAGAATTCAATTGCCGGATTGCTAGACAAAGGTGACAGTTGACGAAAACTAGGCGTGGCGTCCCCCCAGATTCTGCCGCCTCTCCCGCCCCCCCCCCTTTCTCCGGGGAGTCCGTGTCAGTGCGGGGAAGGGAAGGGTCCGTGAGACTTTACTTTCCGTGAAGAAGGTGGGAGGCCGTTTACGGGGTTACATCCGTCGATGGATGCCATCCCTTGCTGAACAAGGATTTCCATGTCACGCCCCCTGCTCCCCCCCTTCCCCCGCAAGTGAATGGGCCGTAAAACAAGGGACTCCGGATTGTTCTTGTCCTCGCAAGTTTGGCAAGAAAGTAGTAAGGCGCCGATAACCCTCTGTGCCTCTCACCTTCGTGGTTGGGTGGTTGGGTGGGTTGACGATTCCCTGCCTCGGCATCGCATCAGGTATGGTTGTAATTGGAAAAGACACATGTTTGCTTGTCTAGCGCTCGTCTGGGCTGGGCTGGGCTGGGCTGGGTTGGGGGAGAAGCCCGTGCCTGCCGCTCAGGAGGGAACGAACCCCTTTTGCAACTTTCTGGGGTTCCGTTCCCATCCATGTATTTCGTTATGCGGTGTCACGGTGTGACCGGTGACCGGCGTCCCCCACATGCCCCCCCAGCGTGATGGTACCTTGTTTGCGAATCGTAAATCTCGTTTATTTTTTGGAATTTTTGAATGTCTTTTGCCGCTACCCTACCCATCGCCGAGGCTCCATGTGGTTCGGCCATCGAAGCTAGCTGGCGAGCTAGTTCAGCTGGATTTGTTCCCATCCGTTGCATCGAAATTACACCGAGACACGACACCATCTGCGACTAAAAAACCTATAAAAGACGGCCGGCAAGCCCACCACCAACTTTTGATTCAAACGTTCATCAAGTCTCATAATTTCCAACCTCAACCTCAACCTCAACCTCAACCTCAACCTCAACCTCAACCTCAACCTCAACCTCAACCTCAACCTCAACCTCAACCTCAACCTCAACAACCAACAACCAGCTCTTGTTCCCTCTCAAAAATGCTCTCCGTCAAGAACCTCCTCTTTCTCGCCGTTGCCGTCACCGGCTCCGTCATTAAGCGCGACGCCGCCCAGATCAAGTCTGATCTCGAGCTCATCAACTCCGACACCCAGGCCGTCACCACCACCGTCAACAACTACAACGGCGGCGGCATCTCAAAGGCCCTGCCCATTGTCAGCGCTCAGCAGAAGCTGTCCAAGGACATCAACTCTGCCACTGACAACGCCAAGGCTACCGGCACCGTCAGCGAGGCCGATGCCGATGCCATCATCGGCTACATCAGGAACACCCTGCAGCCCAGCATCCAGACCTCCCTCTCCGCCCTCAAGTCCAAGAGGGACAAGTTTGCTGCCGATGGCCTGACCTCCACTGTCAAGTCTGGCCTGCAGTCCCTCCAGTCCGACACGGACAACCTCAGCGCTGCTCTCGTCGCCGGCACTCCCCCCAGCAAGGTCTCTGAGGCTGAGGGTGTTCGCGATGCCATTGATGCCAGCTTCAACGATGCAATTGCCTACTTTTCGTAAATCCTAAAAAAAAAAAAAGAAAAGAAAAGAAAAGAAAGAAGGAAAGAAACAGAAAAAACTGCAATGTTTTTGCTTCGGCGACTTGCGAAACTTGTGGGAGAACTTTTCACAACAAGAGGGGATCCCCTTTAGTCACACTGGCGCCTGGAGATTGGTCACCAGCGGTCGACCACACACGTACATAAGTCTAGTAGTTAGTGGAATGAAATAACAAGTTGCAATGTATGGCCCAAAGGAAGGACTGGAAGACAATCACACTTGTTTTGTCACAAAAAGACCATCATCCCCACTGCAATCACAGGCGAAAAGTGACTGTAATATCCCTGGATATTAATATAGTCATTTATAGCAGGTGGCCCTGTTACTCGTGCGATTGGTCCATCCATCAATCAGCACTTTCCTATTCTGCGTCATATACCATGCGCCGTCAGCCGCAAACCATGGTTTGCTTAAAATTGCTTGCTCCGGTATTAATCGTGCCACGCCCCACTTCCTTTGGCAGTCGGGGAACCCCAACCACCAAAGGTGGTGCTTATCACCACAACGGACCGATCACCACAACGGACCACTTTAACGATAGAACGCGTTTAACCGCGAATCCTACTATAATTCACGTTTAAATCATGAAACCTGATATTGAATTACGTGTCAATGAAGCCCTTACTTATATTGATGATAATCCGAAGGCCAGTATTCGAGCGGTTGCGCATTAATTTAGCATGCCGCGCGGGCGCCTTATCTAACAATGTTAAGGGATTCAACCTAAGAAGGGTTAGCAAGCAAGTAATATGAAGCTTTCGAACGAAGAAGAGGTTGCATTATGCCGCTATATTAACTGACTTAATAATGCAAACCTTATGGTACGCCCTGAGTTTATTACAGATGCTGTAAATTACATTCTAAAGGAGAGGGCATTAATAAATGCGTTAAGCGTTCTATAGGTTATTAGAAAGCTCTAGACTACGCGCTTTCTAAAGCATTATAGTTATAAGCAATACCTTTAAAAGAAGCTTGACTTTAATTGTAAGGCATTAGAAGATCTATAAGTTGTTACTTTATACTTTAAGCAACTTTAAGAGGTCCTTAACGCTAAGGGCCTTATTCCTAAAGATATCTGGAATATGGATGAGACTGGCTTTTAAATTAGTATGGGAAAAGATCATATGGTTATAATAAAGAGAAAGAGAGCATACCTCTTTTTAATGCCTGAAAATCGCGAATCTGCAACTACAATTAAAGCTATTATAGCTAGTGGCCGAGTTATCCTAGCCTTCCTTATCCTTATAGGTCAAAAGCATATGGAAAGGTAGTATTATATTAAAGAGCTTAATCTATAGATAAAGATAACGCTATTATCGTCAGGCTACACTAATAACGAGCTTACCTTCGAGTGGTTAAAGCACTTTAATTAACACGCTACATCTATTAGTTAAAAACGCTTACTAATTCTTAATGGCCACGGATCACATTACACGCTTGAATTCATTGAATTCTGCGAAGATCACGGTATAATTCCTTTTAGGCTGCCTCCATATCTAACACATCTCTTATAACCTCTTAATGTTATGGTCTTCTAGCCACTCAAGTATTATTACGCTAAAGCCCTTAATATTATAGTCCGTAACGGGGCTATAAGTATTATAAAGATCGAATTCCTTAGCTATATTAGAAGCGTTCGAAAACAAGCATTTAAGAAGTCTATAATAATCTCTGCTTTTTGTAAAACCGGGATTTGGCCCTTTAATTCAAAGGTTATAATTGAAGAGCTTGTTAAGCGAGCCCTAGCTACCGTTCGTACGCCCTCTCCGGACTTGTTAATCCACGGATCTTCCGAATTCAAGACCCTAGTTACATTGAGGCAAATTAATAAGGTTACTAATAAGCTTAAGACTGTATTACATAAAGACAAGGACCTTAATCCTGAATTTAGCTATAATCTAGGGCGTTTTATCCGTGGAAGCCTTATTATAGCTATAGAGCTAATCCAAACAAAACGAGACCTTGGGCGTATAAAAGCAGCTGAACTAGCATTATAAAAACGTAGGGCTATAAAGAATCAACCACTAAAAACAGGCGGTGTGCTTTCTGTATATAAAGCTTGAGGGATAGTACGTTAAAAAGAGATTAATAACGAGGTATTAGCAAGACGCGTGATTAAGGCAGCGGAGGAAAAGGCCCGTAGGTATGCAAAACGCGTGTTTTTTAAAGCCGCAAAAGAGGCACGTAAGAAGCGTCGTAACCGTAGCTTAGAACCCCTAGTTATTTGCGATGAAAAGGGCCTTCGTTGTGTGCGAAAGGGCTAATAAAGCTATTTTATCGTTAAAGTGGTCCGTTGTGGTGATCGGTCCGTTGTGGTGATCGGTCCGTTGTGGTGATAAGCACCACCTTTGGTGGTTGGGGTTCCCCGACTGCCAAAGGAAGTGGGGCGTGGCACGATTACCCCGGTTCATGCGTAACGCATTGGCTAGACAAGGAGCTCTCGGCTGTGCAAACTTTGGGTGCATGACTGGCGGGGGATCGAGCAGACTCTGGCATCAGACGGAATGCACATCCCTCTTCTTGACAACTCGTGCTGTACTGTAATAAATGGCGGCCGGCCAGGGTGCATGGGTCCTTGCTGTTCCTGGCGGACAAGGAGAGTCAAATAGGCAACGGGCGAAAGAATCCTGGATATTCAGCTGAAAGATGCTCTCTCATCTTGGGTTGGCTCATCCGCCGCGAGCCATACCAGGCTGACTTGTTGTAAAATAGGGAATGTGAACGTCGATTGCGTGCAATGCACATGTGGTTCTTGCCTCCTGTCCCTTCCGACAGGAAACAGGAAAAAATCCAAACTACAACAAGTGGGAAAAGTTGAGCCTGAGATGTGAGGCTGTACTGTAATACTCCACACCTCGCATTCGGGTGGGTCCGTTACTCAGTGGCCCCTGGCTGGATTGAGGGAGTCGTTTCGTCGTCTCGGACTGTGTGTGGTACAAACTGGCCGGCCAAAAGGCGGGGAGATGGGGGGGCCTACATGGAATGATAAAAGTCCGGCTGCCACACATAATCTGGCATCCATCTTCGACGCCTGGCGTCTCAACCGGCCAAAGAAGCGAAAGACTCTGACTAATAGAAAGAAGAAGAGGATTCCTGGAAGAAGGAAGAAAAAAAAAAAAAAAAGACAACATCATGACCGTGGTGGCATCAGCTATCACGTCCAGCTCCAAAATCCCCTGGATTGAGACGCCGCTCATCAAATCCGCTGCGCTCAGCAACGCCGCCGGCTGGTAAGAACTACAAGAATCACTTTTTGGTCCCCCCCCCCCCTTTCAACAGTGAACACTGAAAACACCCACCAGAGCCCCCCCCCCCTTTGCCCTTTGCCCTTTGCCCTTTGGCTGACTGACCGACTCGATTGAGTGCTCCAGCAATGTCTTCCTCAAGCTGGAGAACCTCCAGCCATCGGGATCATTCAAATCGCGCGGCATCGGGAACCTTGTCGTGTCCAAGCTGGCCGAGGTGCAAGCGCACGACGACCCAGCGCCGCCGGGAGGGAGCCCTCGTCAACGCGCACACTTCTACTGCTCGTCCGGCGGGAATGCAGGCCTGGCCTGCGTCCAGGCAGCAGTCACTCTCGGATGCGAGGCCACCATCGTCGTGCCGCTCACCACAACGCAGCACATGGTCGAGAAGCTTCGCCGGGCCGGTGCCGCCGACGTGATTCGCAAGGGCGCCTCGTGGCAAGAGGCCAACAGCCACGTCACGGACGCGCTCATGGTCGATGCCCGGGCCAGAGGGGAAGCAGCCATCTACGTCCATCCCTTCGACGCACGCGAGGTCTGGGACGGCAACGCGGCCATCACGCGCGAGATTGTGCGGCAGTTCCCGGCCATGGCGAACCACTACCCCATTTGGGGGGGTCGGACCCGGCAGGGCGCGCGTGCCGACGGCGGCCGTGCCGACGAGGAGGAGGAGGACGCGGCCGGTGCCAACATCAACGCCATTGTCTGCAGCGTCGGCGGCGGCGGATTGTTCTCCGGCATCATGCAGGGAATCGATGAGCTGGGCATGAGAGACACTACCGTGATTGCGGTTGAAACAAAGGGCGCTGATTCCTTGGCACAGTCCATCGCCAAGGGGGAGAACACCACGCTGCCGGCCATTACGAGCCTGGCAACCAGCCTCGGCGCCAGGAAAGTGTGCCAAAGAGCGTTCGAGTACGGCCTGAGGGACTCCGTC
Organism: Epichloe sibirici; assembly: GCA_022702365.1. Taxonomy (NCBI): domain Eukaryota; kingdom Fungi; phylum Ascomycota; class Sordariomycetes; order Hypocreales; family Clavicipitaceae; genus Epichloe; species Epichloe sibirici. The sequence continues at coordinate 39,496 of JALAAE010000030.1, forward strand.
TCCAGCGTCGTCTTGTCTGATGGAGAAGCCATTGCCGCGTGCAAACGGTTCCTGGACGAGGACCGTCTCCTGGTGGAGCTGGCTTGTGGCCTATGTCCAGCCATTTGCTACAATGGCCAGCTTGCCAGCTTGGTGCCCAACTTCGGTGAGGGGAGCAACGTAATTCTCGTCATTTGCGGCGGCAGTAACATGTCGTTTGATATCATGGACAAGTATGTGGCGGATGAGCATGCCAAGGCAACATCATAGCACACATTGCAATTCGTGCATGATGCCACGTGTCTAATTTGCCTACGTTGCACGTGTTCCGGGTTCTTGACGCTCCTCATTAAATAGCCAGTTCGGGCACAGATATTTCCTTGACGGACGCAAGTACTTGTAGCAAGAGCCCCTACGTGAGAGCAAGGGCCATATAGAGGACTCAAAAAAAAAAGAACTCTTCTCGTGATTTTGAGCCGAGGACTGATATGATGCGTGCGTAATCTGGGAATCGAACCCAGGGCTCCCCGACGTTGCTCGGATGGCAACGGAGAATTTTACCACTAAACCAATTACGCTTGTGAGATAAATCGTCGAAACTTTATTATATAATCAGTTACTTTCAAATGACACGGAGGACCATTATTTCATCTGCCCCAATGGTATGCAAATAGAGCATGTGGACTGGCCCCAAAGCTTGCACGCATATCCGACTACATTTGCTGGTCGCAATACCGGCTCGTGGTCCAACTCCAGGATCTCCGCAAGCATTTTGGGGTCCATCAGTGTGCCGTAGAAAAAGTATGGGCCGGTACTCAAGACCGTGAAAAAATGTACGTAATGGCTGTAAGAAGTCCCCTTATGTCCCTTAGGTGTGCTTCCATGACCTTTTCCCTGGTGCGCCCTTTCTCTTCTAACCTATCTTGGAATGCTAGTGGAAATCTCTGAAGAAGCTGTGCAAGCATCTATTGCCCACTATTGTAGCACAACCATTGCATGCCTCGAGCGGCACCCTTAACTAAACTTGGACTGAATAATTTATGGAAGGACTGGCTCAACTTTGCAAGTAAGGCTGGCATTGACTCTGACTAACATTACACAGGTAGACCTTGCTGTTGTTGGTCTTGACAGCGCAGTGGAGCGATCAAAGTTCTATTCTGGCGGGAGGGCGTGCCCGTAATAAACTTGCAAGTGTTTGTGAGTGCTTATTAATCGTGCCACGCCCCACTTCCTTTGGCAGTCGGGGAACCCCAACCACCAAAGGTGGTGCTTATCACCACAACGGACCGATCACCATAACGGACCACTTTAACGATAAAATAGCTTTATTAGCCCTTTCGCACATAACAAAGGCCCTTTTCATCGCAAATAACTAGGGGTTCTAAGCTACGGTTACAACGCTTCTTACGTGCCTCTTTTGTGGCTTTAAAAAACACACGTTTTGCATACCTATAGGCCTTTTCCTCCGCTGCCTTAATTATATATCTTGCTAATACCTTATTATTAATCTCTTTTTAACGTACTATCCCTTAAGCTTTGTATATAGAAAGCACACTGCCTGTTTTTAGTGGTTAATTCTTTATAGCCCTACGTTTTTATAATGCTAGTTTAGCTGCTTTTGTATGCCTAAGGTCTTGTTTTGTTTGGATTAGCTCTATAGCTATAATAAGGCTTCTATAGATAAAACGCCCTAGATTATAGCTAAATTTAGGATTAAGGTCCTTGTCTTTATGTAATACAGTCTTAAGCTTATTAGTAACCTTATTAATTTGCCTTAATATAACTAGGGTCTTGAATTCGGAAGATCCGTGGATTAATAAGTCTAGAGAGGGCGTACAAACGGTAGCTAGGGCTTGCTTAACAAGCTCTTTAATTATAACCTTTGAATTAAAGGGCTAAATCCTGGTTTTATAAAAAGCAGAGATTATTATAGACTTCTTGAATGCTTGTTTTTAAACGCTTCTAATATAGCTAAGGAATTTAATCTTCGTAATACTTGTAGCCCTATTATGGACTATAATATTAAGGGCTTTAGCGTAATAATGCTTAAGTGGCTAGAAGACTATAATATTAAGAGGTTATAAGAGATATGTTAGATATAGAGGCAGCCTAAAAGGAATTATACTGTAATCTTTATAGAATTTAATAAATTTAAGCATGTGATGTGATCCGTAGCTATTAAGAATTAGTAAGCGTTTTTAACTAATAGATATAGCGTATTAATTAAAGTGCTTTAACTACTTAAAGGTAAGCTTATTATTAGTGTAGCCTAATGATAATAGCGTTATCTTTATCTATGGATTAAGCTCTTTAATATAATACTACCTTTCTATATGCTTTTAACCTATAAGGATAAGGAAGGCTAGGATAACTTAGCCACTAGCTGCAATAGCTTTAATTATAGTTACAGATTTGTGATTTTTAGGCATTAAAAAGAGGTGTGCTCTCTTTCTCTTTGTTATAACTATATAATCTTTTCCTATACTAATTTAAAAGCTAGTCTTATCTATATTCTAGATATCTTTAGGAATAAGGCCCTTAGCATTAAGGACCTCTTAAAGTTACTTAAAGTATAAAGTAATAACTTATAGATCTTCTAATGCCTTATAATTAGAGTTAAGCTTCTTTTAAAGGTATTACTTATAACCATAGCGCTTTAGAAAGCGCATAGTCTAGAGCTTTCTAATAACCTATAGAATGCTTAACATGTCTATTAATACCCTCTTCTTTAGAATATAATTTGCAGCATCTATAATAAACTTAGGGTATACTATAAGGTTTGTATTATGAAGTTAGTTAATATAGCGGCATAATGCAACCTCTTCTTCGTTCGAAAGCTTTGTATTACTTGCTTGCTAACCCTTCTTAGGTTAAATCCCTTAACATTGTTAGATAAGGCGCCCGCGCGGCACGCTAAATTAACGCGTAACCGCTCAAATACTAGCCTTCGGATTATTATTAATATAAGTAAGGGCTTCATTGACATGTAATTTAATATCAGGTTTCATGATTTAAACATGAATTATAGTAGGATTCGCGGTTAAACGCGTTCTATCGTTAAAGTGGTCCGTTGTGGTGATCGGTCCGTTGTGGTGATAAGCACCACCTTTGGTGGTTGGGGTTCCCCGACTGCCAAAGGAAGTGGGGCGTGGCACGATTAGTTTGTGTGCACAACGGGCGCTTGTATTTAGTGCCACTGAAGAAGCTACAGGGGTGGTTTTAGTAGTTCCCCCTTATTAATCCCCAACAAACAAGCCGACACTGTACCGTACATACTGTGCTTGCCATCCTCAGCTCACGCGTCGTCTGTTGGTCTTAGCCTTCGCCTTCGCCTTTTGCTCACCCTTCACGATGCCACTGGGATCTCGACATCATAACGAGCTACGAACATACGAATCAGCTTGCGTGGACGAGAACAATCTATTGCTTCCTCTCCACTATCAACGCGCGGCCGAAGACCTACAACGGCTCCTCTGGAACCAGAGGGACTCAATAGCAGCCTTGTTTAGACATCATCTTGGCCTAGGAAGAGACGACACGTGCGCTGTTCTTCCACCAAGCTCCTGGATACGTGGCGGATTCAACATCTGCGTCCTTGTCGAGGTTACCAGGTGGCATGCATCAACGCAAAAGCTGGTCTTCCGTTGCCCGATGCCGCACAAGCTCGCTGAAGATGCATATCCTGGGACCATCGACGAGAAGCACAGCTGCGAAGTAGCGTCGTACGTGTGGATGCAAGAGCACTGTCATAGTATCAGAATACCTCATCTCTACGCGTTCGGCTTCACCAAGGGGGATCACGTTCGTATACGGTTTCCCGATCTACACACCAAAGCTAACGTGGCTGAAAAATAGTTCACACATATCAGACAAAGACCGCTCTACTATCGTATATATCGTCGGATTTGCCGCTGGATATATGGCTTCCTTGGTCTTCCCCTCCTTTCGAACTACGCGCGGAATACCTCGGCACCGGCTGTCGGGACAGCATACTCGATACTTGAATATATCGATCCTACCATCGGGCAGATGCTGAGTACCACCTGGACGCAGCATAGAAACGACTGCGTGCGAAGGACTCGCTTGTACCGGGGACTGGCACGCATTATGCTTTCCCTTGCCCGGATCCCGCAACCATCGATTGGTACCTACCGATTTAGCACTGTTGATAGCACAATCAGGCTCATAAACCGACCCTTGATGTGCTCCATGATCATTATGGAAAACTGCGCTACTCCTCGAACGATCCATCCTGAACAGACGTACCAAAGTGTGGAGAGTTTTACCTCCGACATGCTAACATTACACGATAACTACCTGCTTCACCAACCTCATGCTGTTCGAGGCGCTGATGATGCGCAAGAACGTTTTGCTATCAGGACACTTCTTCGAGCTGTATCTCACCACTTTACCGAGCGCTGCCAAAGAAGCGCACCATATATATTACAGCTGACTGACTTTCATCAAAGTAACATCTTTGTAGATGAAGACTGGAATGTCACTGCAATGATTGACCTTGAATGGATTTGCTCTCTGCCTGTGGAGATGCTATCAGTACCGTACTGGCTAACGGACTGCAGCATCGACAGTATTGTCAACGAGCAATACGATGAGTTCAACTCAGCGCGAGAGGAGTTCTTGGCAACGATGGACGAGGAGGTTGAACACGCGAACATGAGGTTTGAACACGACATTGCGATTACGCGAGTCATGCGTGAGGCGTGGCTATCTAAAGGCGTGTGGTTCTGGGCCTGCATAAGGTCCATTAATGGGTGGCTCTTTGTGTTTGAGGATCATATTCTTCCCAAGTTCTCTGGCAACAGAAAGCTCGTTTCCCGTCTGAAGCAGATATCGGCTTTCTGGAAGGAGGATGTGGAATCTGTTATAGAAGCAAAGGTCAAAGACGAGGAAAAGTATCAGGAAGAGCTTCGGGCCATTTTAAAGGGTAACGCTCAGGATTGAGAGATTTCACTGGAGGAAATCACCTTATCGCTCTTAGTCTTGCTGCCGACGATCTGGATTTGCGCTTTCCCAATCTCGACGTCCGATGGATACGAATCCCGCCCACGGATGTCTAATGTGTGTTCTGATGTAATCCATGTGTTGGATTCACGGTCCCGTCTCCTGACTGGACAGACGGCGTCACGTGAGGCGGCTGATCCAGCACTTGACCTGGAACCCTTTCGCACCTTGTCCACTGTCCATGATGAGCCACCACGTACCCTCATCGCCCACGACTCGTCAACGATTGAGTTTAGCACGACGATCTCGGGCCACTCAGTCTTTTCACCCTCTCTCGTTTGTCAGCATTTTGACTGGCCGCATTTAATCAGAATTGATGAGCGATGCGACTCCAGCAAACCACCAGACCTCCCAAACGAATGATGTAACATATGAATTCACTACTACAACCTTCACAGCAAGTGTAAAGGAGAATTTTACCATTAAACCAATTACGTTGGCAGTCCAGGTCGCCGGATGTTGAAGACATGCGGCCCTTTCGTGTGCTATGAAGCCATCATTAGGAATGTGTAGAATGTTTGTACCCCGTCTTGGTAATTCAAGACATTATCATCATCCACACCCACGAGGAGTCGTGCGGGGGGGGGGATCATGACTGGACGGATTGTGGCACATTCCGCGCAGGCCATGACGAAGGCGTTGGGGCTCAGCTCATGATGATGATCAACCTCACCCGGACATCATCATACATTTATTTAAATTCGAACCCTCCTCGCCCCCCCTGGACAGCCCGGCTCGTCAGGGCCCAGCACTGAACTTCCAAGCGTTCGCAATTCCTCGCCTTTGAAGGAACCGCCTAATATCAGCATGGCGTCGGACAAAGAAGACGTCGGTGGACGAGGTGTAATGGTCCAGAAGCGGGCAGATGGCAGCTATCCGGTGGTCCAAACGTCATCCACGCAGTTGGGTGCTGCCCCTTTAGCAACCTCGAACCCAAACAGCACAGCGTCAACAACTGCTACTGCTACCGCTACCGCTACTGCAGACAGCAATCCCGCCATCTTGGACCAGAAGCGCCAGGACGGCGGCGGTCACACACGTCCCACGACATGGCCCCCCGGTGACACTCCCCCGAGAGTCATCACGGGCCCCAGCACAGCCGGCGCCGAGCAGATTCCTTCATACGACGAGGCCACGAGCTCGTCGGGCGCAGTCCCGACCGTCGATTCACCGTTCAACTTTCCCACCAACAAACATCTCCTCCCTCCGTCATACGAGGCCAACGCGGAAGCAGAGCCCGGTTCCATCCCTTCCAGGCAAAAGCCCATCGCCATCCCACAGGCTTAACGCGAGGGGTCTCCACGCCGTGCTGCTGAACACGAGGCAACTTGCCGAGATGGTCGACGTGTCGGCAGATGCGCTCTTGGATATCGCCGCAGAGGGCGGCGGCAAGAGCGGCAGCGCTGCTGGGACCACGCGTGCCTTGGAAGCGCACCTCGCGAAGGTAAAGGTTTCTGAAGAGGAGGTGGTGGTTTTGGGTGCGCACAGTTTGTGGCTGGCGTTGGTTCCAGTGGGTCGAAATAAGTTTGGCTGTCGAATTGCCGATGCCCTCTTAGCAGGTTGCCTAGACTTCAAAGTCAATCATGTGCTCCGAGGCATGTATGTAGACCAACAATCCGTGACAGCCACCAATGAATGGTGCACGTCACCTTGCCCGAGCCTACAGAGGCACGCTGCCCGTCCCGTTTGTTCCCATTGTGCGGCACCTTGTTGAGTGTCTTGGGCTACACATTGGTATATTCTGACTCAAATAACTGGCAAGATGGCAAGATGTGATAGCCACGAAAGTTTTATCATTGACTGACAAAGCCTTCACTGGTGTCAATCATGCACCGTTTTTTTTTTTTTTCCTCCTGATTTGCGCAATCAAAACTCCTCAAGTCTAGCACATCTTGTAAAGTAGGTTGCCCCAAGTCTCTTGAGAATCCGGCCTGGTTCTCTCTACATCACGCATCACGCTTCGTCATCAGCAGCCTCGGTATCGCAACCACAACCTGAGATACCGCCTGTTTCCATTAGTGAGTGTCTATATCAAATCAAGAGAGCTCTCGTGTCGTCGTACACGACCAGTTACGTAACATCACTCTGTTTCTTCGAAGAACGGCTGACCCGTGTTCCCGTTCCTTTTTTGATCCGTGCCCTCCTTTGCAGTGTCGCTCTGCATCTCCGTGCCCTCCTGCGCACCATCTCCCGTTTGTGTGACTGGCGTGCCATCTTCGTTCTCCATCATGGCCGCTAATCGTGCTGCCCTTCCCTCTTTCTTTCGGAGAACCGGAGCTATCGAGAAGTTAGTACTCTCGGTAATTGTTCGCCAGACGGCCAATCCAGTAGACAACAAACCTCGCCCATTCTCCTGAACATAGAACCGTCTCAACAGCCCCACGGCTTCATCTCGCCCCCACCCCCCTTCAATCTCGTAACCTGCCTCAACGTTTCCTCCATCGCCTCCTCCAGGAGGATAAGACGTCCCCAACGTCCCACTACCGTCCGGAAGCTGCGACGGACGAGGCGTAGGGTGCGCGCTGGCTGTTGGGCCATCCTCACTCACGGGCAGTGAATTGGCATGAATGCTAAAGACACCCCCAGTGCCGCCAAACTTGTCATTGACGGCGCCAAAATACACCTTCTTGATGCCTAGCTGCCGCAAAAGAGATGCGCACATGACACAGGGTTCAACCGTGACATACAGAATGCATTCCCTGATGATTTCCCGATTGACCCTGGCATCAGGATGGAACTTTTGACCATAGGGATAGAGATGACCCATCCTTCCATCTTCGTTGCCCTCGTCCGGTGGCCTCGAGTCGACCGACGCCGTGTCAGATGCGTCGTCGGCGATTCGTGGAGGCTGCTTCGGCTTGAGAGAAGTGGTTCGGGGTCCGTCCCTGGGCGGATACGACAAGAGGGCCGACACCGCCATGAACTCAGCATGTCTTGTCCCGTTTCGAGTCACATTGGTAGCGTTCATTCCCTTGGCGATGATGGTGCCATTGTGCACGAGGACGCAACCCACTGGTGTTTCATTTGTCCGCAAGGCGAGACGAGCCTGGCAGTGGCAGTGGCAGACAAGTCAGAACAAGTAGATGAGTCGTCATCGAGATGAGCTATCCAAAAGTGAGGAACATACCATATCAAGTGCCTCGCCAATAAATCGCATATGATGTGCCCGTTCTGCCAAAACTGCCGGATCCTCCTCAATCGTCTGCTCGGGAATGAACGGCTCCGTTTCCGGCAGTGCATCCTGGCTGCCGAGACGCAACTTTTTCAGAGACAGCGTCAAGTCCTTGTCTTCAGATCCATGACCTTCCGGAGGCCGGTTCTCCTTGTCCGCATGGACAGCAGAGTAGTGATTGACCGCCGCAGTCATGGCGGGCGTCGTTCTCGGGTCTTTCGATGCCAGTTTTTCTGGAGGCGATGCGTTTGCATGGGCATTTGTTGACGGTGGAGTCAACGGCCTCGTTGAACCGTCCAGCTGGCTGCCAGCTGGCGACGACCAGCGGAACAGTTTGCGGATGGCATTTTTGGCAGGTGCCAGCCCAAGAGACTGGAGCAGCGTCATCTGAGCGGTGGATTGTCGACTCTGTCTCTTCCGAGTGGTGAAGGGCGCATTGGCTAGCTGCCCACTCACCTGAGTAGGTAGTTGCCTGAATTTTGCTCTTGGTCTGCCACCAACCAGACTGCTCTAGCACGCGCCCTCTTAACAGGCTTTGACCTCCTACGGCGAAAGATCGTAGGTTGTCAAGTATCTTGACACTTTCGGGAAAGCAGCGAAATGATAAGTGACGCAAACTGTCCGGGTTGACTGACAGCGTCCAGTGTGACGCGATAAGTCATTCAGTGGCACAGCCTCTCAAATCTTTGCCACACCCCAAGGTAGATCTCTCCTGAGTCCAAGTGCAGAATCCGTGAAGCATCGAGCGATGCAACGACAATTGTTATCGGTTTTCCAATATTCGTCCCTGAGACACTGTCCTTTGGAGAGCAAATTTGGGTCAAATTGATCAGAGGCATAGGTAATTATTGTAAGTGGAAAGCAAGAGCATTAGGTGAGAAGTTACCATGGCAAATATCGATACTATGAATGTCATGAAAGAACTATTTTATTCGTTTGTGTCATCGTATGGTGCAGATATGAAGATGTCAAAAGCCCGTCTGTCTGTCTTGGTTCATACGGAGTAGTCATTACCGAGAAAATGCATGAATTTAGCGTCACATGACAGCGACCCACTCACTCACTCACTCACTCACACTCACACACACAGCACCTGAACACTGGAATGACCACGTCGTAGCGTCTGCTCATATTTTGACTGCAAGTCTCAAGGAGGTCAGTGGGGCGCTTGGTAGTTCCGCGGCCTGTCACCTTTTTATATTAGTCTAGTTATATCATGGATTTCTAGCTCAACAAGTACTTGTGATGTGTGCCGCGTCTAATAAGCGTCACGAAAATGCAACCCTGCAGAGCAATCCAATGGGTATCATGCTTGACTCAAATTCGCCTTAAACCCAAAATGCTTCGCTTTCTCCATAGTCCGTACTTGATCCATCATCTGCCAGATTCGAAGGCATCCATCATCCAGCATGAACTGACAGGCTATGCAGCGCACATAGAAGACACGGGAGTGAGCCGCACTCGCAGCCCAAGTGCTGATCGTCGCGACATTGCCCGATGGAACTTTTCCAACGGCTGCAGCTGCTTCATGTTTGACAATCTAGCCCTGGTCTCGACGCTGTGTTTTGCGGCCGTAATGGTAGCAACCAATACATATAGTACCAGACTAGACATAGCGGTGAAAGAGTTTGCGAGTTGAATTGCCGTCTGGAAAGACGCGAGATCCGCGTTTGATGGTGCCGAAGTGATCGGCAATGTTTCAGTGTCCGACAACGTGACAGGTGAATTCGCCGCGACGTTACATGTCACCAAAGGTTGAGTAACAATGGCCTGGCTAATCGGCGTGCTTGTACCACATGTGCTGCGATCACATGAACCATCATGTAGGTCAGCATCTGTGCCTGCGGGAGGTGAGGATAATGCAGAAGGACCAGCGTCTCCGCCAATGTCGAGGTCACGGCTATTGATGATTAGAACACCTTGTAGTGCGCCGGATGCAAGGGCATAGGTCGAGTCGGCAGATCCTGGTAGCTGGAATCGTGGGTCATTACAGTCTTCGAGTGACGACGAGACTACGCCTTGAGTACCATCTGCAAGGCCATCTGTGGCTTCAGATGTACGATGACCGGTATCAATCAGGTGTTTGCGGTCTGGCGAGGCGCTTGAGGCGTCGTCGACGGTCAGGTTAGTCGGGCGGTTGGTAAACGATTGCCGAGGAGCATTGGCATCGGCAGACCGAGACTTCGAAGGAGTTAGTCGACATGCGCATGCACGTAAATCTGATTTTCGACATACGCTCAGTACATGAGGTCCAGAGCGAACTGATTCCGAATTTTCGACTACATGACTCTGATCGGCAGGTGTCGGCATGTCCTTTTCCACAGTTAGTTGGCTGAGCATCAGGATATTCTCGTAACGGCTAGGGTACGTACGCTATGTGTTCTATAGGCCGCAACGGGAGCCGATTGATGGCCCAATTCAGCTGGTAGCGCCTTTTTTCCAGTTAGTCGCCGGACGATAGACAGTTTTGCGTGATATTCCGCGGATGTACGTACACTTCTGTGCCTATCGGTCGAGACGGGTCCGAATTGGCCGTAATTTCCAATCGGTAGCACCTTTTTTTGAAGTTAGTTTCCGTAGAAATTTCAGGTCAGAAAGGCTACGTACACTGCCGATCGGGCTAGCCGTGGATGGTGTTCCGGCAATGACAGCTTGGCCGACGAGTACACCCGGGGATGCCTGGGTAGAGGTCAGCATGAATACAGGAGCAGATAGAACAAAACGAGGTGGTGGGCATACGCTAGGGCGAACATCAGGTGACACGGATGCTGCAGATGATTCGAAGCTGAAAGGCGCCTTCCGAGAAGTTAGTTCCCATGAGATCCATCGCAAAGTAAATTCGTATACGTACGTTTGCTAGGGTCTGACCACCCGATGAAGTGTCTCCATCCACAACGGCAATGTCTGGTGGACAGCGAAGGACTCCCTCACCCACTGATTCTGACAGTGTTGTCGTATTCAGACTAGAGTACGACTCGTTTGCGGATTCGCCCAAGGTGCGCCTGGTAGTCAATTGAACGCTGTTGTGTACAGGGCTGCGGCCACGACCGCCAACAGAGTTGGCAGAGTGGAACTGGAGTTCATCAATTGACGGGCCAGAATCGCTCCACTCAATTGCCTTGCCGTTGGTGGCGGCAGCGAGTGACGGTTGCGGGAATTCTGACAGTGAAGGTTCGTTCAAGTTGGGCAGGCTGCCATTCAATGAGCTAATCGGTAGCATCCGCTCATCCTCAGAGAAGCTGGACGACGGCGAGAACAAGTTGAAATCTGTGTAATCGCTCGAAGATCCAGAGTGCTCCAAGAAGGGGAAATTGGGTTTCCTTGCTTGCAGCTCTGGGTTGACGAACTCGGCACCAGTGGGCGCATCAGCGTCTTGTTGAGATGACGGCGTGACCGACTTCAGCGGTGATGCAGCAGAAGAGGACGACGACGACGACGACGATTGAGAGGAATTGTAGTCGGTGGTGTCGAGCAGGAAGTCGAAGTCGGGTGTATCCATGGGAGGGAATTGGACGAACTTGTCAAATGGGTCGTAGGCCAAAGCGGTAGGATCAAAGTCCTCCAGACCAGTGAATGAGAATGTGGAATCCTGGTCAAATGATGATGATGCAGGAAAAACGATCTCTGGATTCGTGGTCGTGATTGGCAAGTGACAAGGTGGAACTGACTCTGACGACACTGTCCTCGCCTTCTTGGTGGGCTTTGATGTGCTTTGAGGTGCTAGTTGAGCAGCACCACGCTTCTTGTGGCTAGGGTCACACCGGATCTTCTTGCGTCGGCAGTTGTCGCAGGCCTTGATGACTCTCATTAGATGAGCATGATCGCGCTGCTCCTTGGTCTTGGATCCCCGTGAAGCAGAATCGGTCACATCCAACCCGTCCTTTGTAAGGATCTTCATGCCAGGAAGATGCGAAACATCGTTAGTTTGATGTCTCGAGGGCCGGCTACTAGTCTTGGGCTCTCTTCTGCGTTGCGACGAGACGTGTGATGAAGAAGCTATTGACGAGACTGAAGTGGCACTCCAGTCCCAGGAAGATGTGATGGGAGAAACGTTGAAGGAGAAATTGGCTGAGTCCATGGAAGGGCTGGCCGTTGAGGGAGGAGCGATAGCAGAAGGTGCAGACACCGGGTAGAACTTGAAAGTCTGTCCCGTCATCTGAACGTGCTTGAAGAAGTCCAACGTTATCGTAGCGCGCTTCTCGCCGGCAGAAGAAGGTCCAGGACTAAAGACGTTGATCATGTCATCGAGCTCTTGCGATCCGAGAGCAGGGAAGAATTGCAACGGAGCGCCAAGCGTGGGCTGGTACACGGAGAAGCCCTGGGGAAGGGAAGAGAGGGTCTGACTGGTGGAAGCCATTTCTATATTAAAGCCGAGGATGGTCTTGTTGGGGAAGTAGTCCAGTTTGGAGGACTCAACGAAGAACCCTTTTCAATAGGTTCCGGCTGCGGGAGTTGGCACGCTGGGTAATGAACTAGCTGACAAACGACCATTTGGTGTGTAAGTCCAAAGAGACTGTCAAGCATCTACTTTTCTCTTGGACCTACTTACTGAGTTTACAAAGACGATGAAACCCTGGAGAAGTGTCTCTGATTCTCACGAGAATTGATGGTATGAGACAAGTCAGATGCAACGTTGCGACGCCAGCAGTGCACAACCTGACCAAACTGTTGACTTTTTCGGGGTCCAAAAAGTCCCAGTCTCCTGAATGACAGTTCGAACGAAGAGAGAGGGGCGTTTGAAAAAGAAAGTGAAAGCCGAAATTCGTAGAGGAGGTGTGTGTCGAGTTTCGAGAGAGAATGGTAGGTAGCCTCAGGGTCGAAGGCTCACAGAGGTTGTGGTTTTATTTCTCTTCAATACCTTTTCCACCGAATTTTCTGCTCTTCTGTGAGGCGACTGCTGACGGAAGCGACACTATTCGATTGATCTTGATAAGGCTTAGGGGCGGGCGGAAGAGGAAAAGTGAGAGATCCAGAGGGGAGGGAATCACGAACGGTATTTCACTCTGAAAAGCATTTGTTCCAGGGCGCAGCACGTAAAGGGTGGAGGAAGCTGACTCTTTCGGCGTGCTCAATCGGGACTAGCGCATGTCGGGCACTTGATCTATAAGAGCCAATGAGCAGAGACTAAGCCAGCCACGGCCTCGATTTGACGATGCTTTATTGGAAGCTGCGGCCCACTCCATGCACCATCCGCAATGGACCTCCGGCGTGGATGTGTGTCTGCAATTGGTCAATGGACTGAAGGCTTCCTGCAAGAAGTGCTTACCGCAGCTCCCCGCAGCTCCCCAATGTGGCTGTCTGGCTCATCAATCTTGAAATCTGCGAGGCGTCTTCCGTCCAGGACTGCCTTGCGGTCAGCCATCCGCACTTCTCACCATGCTCAGTACTAAGTAGCTTGAAGACGCTTGGCAGGGACCCTCGGATACATACCCGCCTTGCTACCCAAGTGCTTACACATAGTAACTTAGTAAGTAGCCCGAGGCATCATAGCATAATACTTGACGACCCTGTACCTTTCGACCCGGAGCTTCGGAAATCTCCTGGCTCGATGCAGTAAAACATGTCCGAGGGGTGTCCCCGACTTTCCGGATGTCGCGAACATGTTACATCAGGAAAGTTGTCTATTCTTAGTTTACCAGCTCTATGCACGTCGTCATCACAACCGTGTACAAAGGGCGTGACCTGCAAACAACGTTTTATCGTAGCGAATTTGAGCGTGAGGTTGCTCGACTTCTCCAATTCGCTATATGCTTTGGCTGACAGTTCACATGAAGTGCTTCAAGTTGTGTGGGTGTGAAACTATTGTCATGTAACGCTGAGTTTTATTGTTATTCATTTTCACGTCCGCCTTGTTGAGACCGATCCTGCAAATACATCTATACAATCAGCCCAGAAACCTCAAGACGATACGACATACGAGGTGAATGTCGCCTGTCGGCTATACCCTTTCCCCCTTAGGTCGCATCATACCCAACAGGTCTTCAGCATGTCTACTCCAGGCGCCTCCATTTGCTGTACGAAATCCCGGCAAATTCATATCACGCCCTCTCGGCTCAGACGCCTTGGGTTTTGGAAGAGGCCGCACGGGTTGTGGTGGTTCCAACGACACAATATGCTGTGGTACCTGTCCAGCTGCGTCTGCCTTCCGAGCCGCTTTTCTACCACGTGTTGCAGGGTTGACAATTTTAGCTCTGGGAGCAAGTCCATCATTCTGCACAACCTCGATTGGAGTCGGCAGACTATTGGTATCCTGTTCTGGTGGCGAATGTCTTGCCATCGTTGTAAGGTCTAATTCATCTGGTGCTAGTTCTGCAGACATCTCATCGCCACGTTGGCCGCCTGGAACAGGCCGTTCCACTTCATCCACGGCTTTTTCATCGGCTGCGCTACTATCACCTCTTCGAAGGCAAGGCTTCATCGTCAGGTGGATACCCGGCGGGCGATCGGGGGCAGTAGGTGGTCTACCGACGGTGCCAATACGGCTCGCACTCATCGCAAACGGGGCGGAGATCATTGCGTCAATTCCGAAAATCGGTGCAAACCCAAATATCTCTTTGCTTTTGACGCTCTTCCGTGCCAGTCTCTTGATGCGCGGTCTTGTAGGCCCAGCGATTGGGTCTGCGTTGGTAACTTCACATTCCTTTTTGGATTGCTTGCGCTTCGATTTTCTCCGTGGTGCACAATCTGATTCTTCTCCGCTTGAATTTGCGGCTCTCTCGGTCTGAAATACCTTTTTTGTTTTGTCGGAGAGCCTCCTTTTTGGTGGAAAACATGCAGACTCTTCCTCGCTTGAAAGCTTCACCGGTGATGACAAGGACTCTATCCTCCTTCGAGTTCGGGCTTTTCTTTTGGGGGCCAAATCTTCAGATTCCCCTTCAGTCAAATCGTTGACGACTGACGCCTCAGACCCCTGCTTGAGTCTAAGCGTTTCGTTTCCCTCCGAACCCGGCTGTTCTGATCGCTCTGCACCTACATGTTTGAATGGTGCCGAATCTCCTACCACATTCATAACCGTACTTGGCTTTTCTTCTTTCGATACGAGCTCTTCTGCTTTTTCTTTACCAGTACTTTCGGTCGGTATGTCACTAGAATCCAGAAAGTGATTCTCAAAGTCATCTATTACTAAGGAATCGAACGGTTTTTGGGGTGTCGAAGATTCTTCTGCTGGCATGCTCACGGTAGACCTTTTTCGTCGTCGTCGTCGTGAATCTCCCACAACTTCTTCAGGCTCAGATAGAGTATCTATTCCTTCCTTGGTTCCTTCCTTGGTAGACTGTAGTCGATTGGACCCTGGGACTGATGCATCAAGCTCTGAGTCTGAGTCAATACTGATGGCTTCTTGTAGATCGGGCGGACTCCGTATCGAGTCGTCGCCCAAACACTTTTTTCCGAATTTGACTTGAGGCGTAGGACTAGGCTCTAATGCAGGCTCTGGTGTGGCTTTGGCTGTGTTATCTTCTGCACATTTGTCGTCATTTCGATCCGGGGGAGGCTCTTGAGCTGCAGCGGCAAGTTCGACGTTGGTGCTTTGCTCACTCGTCGTTAGAATATTCGATGGATGTGGAGCCTGTTGTCTTTGCCTTGTCTCTGATACCGTCAAAAGCCCACGCCTCGGTCTAGACCTGATGCGCAGTTCAGTACGCCGTTCTTCCTTTGGCTTTGGTGGTACTGAGTCAGGAAGCTCGAGAAGCACAGTCTTCTCAGCTTTGGCTTTCTGTTGTTTTTGTTTTGCATTCAGTAGGGGTCGTGGCGATTTCGGTATCGTCACGCTTTCGCTTCCGTCATCAAAGACCGGTGTCTGCTGTTTCGCCGGTAGGGTATGTTTCGTAGACGGTGGCCACTTCGCTTCTGCAAGTCCTTGCACGCAAATTTTGTTCGTTGAGGTTTTGGCGACCCGCGACTTGCTCACATGGCATGCTTCCACAAGCTCGTCAACCATGACCCCTGCATTGCGGGATCTGTCGCGTACTAGGGCAGGTCGACTTTCGGGTTGGAGCGGCGAACTATCTCCATCGCGTCTGAGCCCAGATGACGACTGACCACGAGTTCCTTGAGATTTCCGCGACGAAGTACCGACAGCTGCAGACGCAGTCTCCCCCTGCTGATTTTTCTCGGGCCTCGTGAATTCTGTGTTTCCACAGTGTCGCGACTTTTGTAACGGCGATTTCGCCTTCGGCCCTGCCTTCACCACAACAACATCATCATCGCCATCATTATCATCATCATCAGCATCGTTAGTCTCACCACCTGCCACCTTCTGGACATTCACCCTCTCCTTCAGTGCCATCGTCCTTAAACTTGACGCTCCACCAGCATAAGTCGACAGACTCAGCGCTGCGCCAAACAAGCTCCGCGCGAAGCCGGCCTTACTCGGCGGCGAAGGACACGTCCTCCTCTTCTTTGGCGGCGGCGGTGCTTGCTCTTGAGCCCTCAAGCAATCTGCCTTGCGCGTCTCGTACGGTGATCGACTAGAAATAGCAGCTCGCCCTAAAGGCCCCGGGCTGGGAACAATAGAACTCAGCGACCGGTGAGACAACTGAAAATGCGTGCCGTCCTGTGCTGCTACTGGCGGAGCTCGCGCCCTGTTCGGTGCGGGAGTCTTCGCAGCAGCCATGGCTCTCCGCTTTTCCACCTCTCTCACTCTCTTGTCCAACACTTCTGCAAGATCTTGTTCTCGATATCCCACGCAATCTGCTACTTGGACTATCGCGGCGCCCCGGTCGAGTTCCAGCTCTTCATCTTCTTCCAAGTCGCCACCCGCCTGCCAGTGGGCATCTCCGATGAAATTCCCGCGGTCGTCGTAGACCATGATTTTCTTGTTGAAGGTATGATACTTGAGCTTGCCATCCTGCCATCTTTTCTGTTTCCTTTTGAGATCGTGTGTGAAGAGGCAGTTGTAGTCCAGTACCGTCGCAGTCGTGGGTGGTGCTTCGCCCGATGACCCCAGCGCCACGGGCCTGTCGATCTTTCTCACGGCGTAGGACATGACATCTAAGTGCCTATGGCATGCCAATAGAGCATCACATTAGTATTCCATGCGGCGTATCGTATGAGACCGCGCCGAGGGATGCTCGTCGCGTGGCTTGCTACATTGTTTGGGTTGTCAGGTGGGACGCGATCGGCTGGCCGGCCCATTAACGCGAGACGCCAACTCACGTGATCGCTTATCGGACAGACAGATAGATCTCTTATCATGCCGCTACGGAGTTACCGTGCGAGTGAGTAGCTTCGTTCCTGGTTTCCTAACGTCTACCAATTATAAGCGTACGACAAAACAGAGCACCAGAACATTATGCTCCAACTGATCATTCAAGGGCAAGTTCGAGCTGCTAATACTATGATTGAATCGTCATCTCCTAAACCTGGTCAATGCCGTCACCGCAAGTAGCCGAATCGCATGGTTACATTCTGCTCCAAGCAATCCACGAATCAAGGCAACCACGATAATACCCTATCCTCACCGCTCCAGCCAGTTGGCGAGCCCCCGCTCCCAAGCTACGGAGTACCTGCAGAAGAGTTGAAAGAAGAGGGGGAAATTTAGAAATTCACAATTGATTTGCTAAAATACATCCCCGTCGTCATATCAGCACATCGCAGCCCTCCCAACGCTCGTAGTCCACCGCCCCTCCAAGTCTTGGTAAACGCAAAGATCATCAATGCTCTGCAACAAGTCAAGAAGCCAGCTTCTTCACCCTCCCCTCCAAAGCCTTCTCATCTAGCCCAAAACACTCATCCACCTTCTTCGCCCTCCTGAACATCAAAAACGCAGGCATCCCCGTTACATCGTATCTCTCAGCGAGTGCTCGATTCTTATCAACATCCACCAACACAAACATGACGTTCTTGTACTGTTGAGCCAGTCGCGCGTATTTTGGGGTGATGAAGCCGCATGGTTTGCAGTGATTGCTTGTGAAATCGGCCACGAGACGGGGCTTTTGTCGAAGAAGGTTGTCGAATTGGTCTGTTGACGATACGCGAGTTATAGTGTCGGGCATTTTGTAATTTTGTGATAATAAATCTCTTTCCAATCCTTTGCCAAAGCTCTGCGGTTTTGTGGGGAGATCTTGAAAACGTACTCCGGGTACGGATCCGCGAGGAACAATTGAATTAATGCGAGAAGTCGGAGAAATGTCGGAGTTATGAGGAGGAGCTTTAAAGGGAATGCAAAAAAAAAGGAAAAGAGGAAAGAAAAAAAAAGGGAGAGAGAGAGAGAGAAGGCAGGGCAAGATGCTTATGCGTACCATGCACATCTGCATCTGGATGTGACGTTGATCTGAGCGCTCAAAGCTGGTGGCATACACCTTCCGACGTCCGTTGCAGATTCTATTAAAAGAACTAGAACCAAATTTTTTGCACGACACGACACCAAGTAATAGTCATGCGCGCTCAATGGAATCTACCAATACTGGAGCAGCTGAGAGTAAGCTTGGGGCGGAAATAGCACTCATCTGCGCAGTGGTCTCCAACGACTGGCTGTCGCATGTGCATCTCACTCCAACGGTATTCGAAGACATTCCTGGCAATACGAGGCTCGCCTCAAAGTCCACCAAAATCTCAACCAATGGGCCCTGCATGCCAGTTAGTTCTGCGACAAATTGTTGCCGCAGAGCCACACACAAACCCAGCCATATAGCTGATGATGAAAATACACCTCGACTTGTCATAATACGTCAAGCAATGATCATTTGTATTGATAAATAATCCAAGGGTATCGGTATCGGGCAGATATCTCCTGCGATCGGCTTCTGTGCCTCCTCGAACTCATCTGCCCATAAACTCCATGCAGCATGCAATTCTGGCAGTGCGAGCAAATTGATAAAAGTTACCTGCGCCGAAAAAAAAAGACGAAAATAAATAAAGAAAATGCTGCTCGACGCTGTGCAGTGATAATTTGATACCCCAATCATGCCAAAAATGCTGACACCCTGCTCGAGATAAACGAGCCAAGTGTACGTCTATTTTTCCGTCACTTCGTTTCCCACAACCTAACGTCTGTTTGCTTCACGCAGAATTTGCATCAACACCAACACCAGGTGGAGCATATCCATTTTTAGATAGAGGTGGCGGCGATTTCATCCCCAGGTCGACATAGCTGCTTGCGCTTGCCTCCAATTCCATGGGAGTAACCGGTCCCGGACTTCCCAGGGGGTGTAGCCTTGGTGACAAGGGCTTAAGTGATGTTGATCCAGACAGCCCGATATCCTTTGCTGCCAATCCATTCAGAGACACTCCAGGTGATGCGGTTCTAGTTGAGGCGCCAAGAACCATGGTAGCTTGGGCGATCATGTCGCGTTGATACTGTCGCATCTTGCGACGCATTTCCATCTGAGGGTTCTCGATCCGAGACGATTCGGGTCGTACCGGCGAAACGTGGGAGTCGGACTTAACAGATGATGTTGCCGAGTCAGCAACAGGTGCGGGCCGTAAATGGTTTGCATCATGCTGTGGGTGTTGATGTTCGTAGTTTGAGGGGTAATATTTGCCAAGGGGTTGGGGAGCGTCGTGGAAGCCAGAGGCGATATATGATGAAACTGGCGTGCTCGAATGAGTTACGGAGGCTGACATGGTGACATGCGGGTGTCTGACTCGTTCGGCCTGCATGGCTCTGGACTCTGACGCCCGGTTATGACGCAGATGGGCTGACTCAGAAGCAAATGAATGTGGACGTTGAACTCTTCCCTTGGGGTCCTCGTGCAGAGGAAAGTACCCCCTATACAACGAATTAGATGCTTTTGCGACCCATGGCAGTATAAAAAAAAAATGGAGGACTCTTACCCTGGCAGATCACCTCGAGCTGATAATGGTTCGGGTGGTGTACAAGTAGGACCTGAACTGAGTTTTCGAAGTTTTGGAAGTTGGATAGCAATGGGATTGCTGTTACTGGCTCTAGCAGAGTTGGTAGCGACTTCTGGACTGCCTATATACACAAGAAGTGTGTTAGTGGGTGCCATGTGGGCTATAAGTATGGAGTTAGACTAGAATGTGAGTATAGGTGACATATTATGGGGATCGGCGAGGCGTAACGGCGGCCCAAGATCCAAACAGACAACCAGCATCATCATGGCCGGGGCCCGGACTGGGCGAAATGGGCGAAGGATTGTCGGATCCACTTCACGACTGCTGTAGCGTGACAAGCGGTCGTCGCCCGCTCCATGTGCTGTCCGCTTTCTTTCTTGTTAACAGCGTGGGTGGCGTCAAAGGGTGCGTATGTACTCCGTACGAACCCCGCGATACGCTGCAGTGTCGGTGGTGCCGTGGTGATGATGTGTGGGGATTTGGTTCGTCGTGACTTTATCCACACGCGTGCTGTGCCGTTTGTTTTACGAGGCTTGGCAGCCCCATACCCAAACTCTATGGCGCATTGATGAGAGACAAGTGGTCGAAGTATGGTAGATGGCTGCGGTGGTACAGCACGTGTGGTGGGAATGAAACAGGCGGGAATATTCGAACTTGACAGTGCTAAAACAAAGACTGGGCTAGGCAAGGGGCGAAAGTAAAAAAAAAAAAGCCAGCTACGATGGCATGGACTCACTCACCTGCAGTCGATTGGGACCCCTCTTCCAGGACAGGTCCAACCGTTGGAGACAAAGGCGTATTGGGCGCCGATGTTACGGGGCGGTCGACAAAGTAATCCGTCTGGTGTGCCGTAACGGTATTCGGAGTTAGCGACAATTCGGAGGAGTTGGACAGTGTGCGACTGGCCATTCCAGGGCGACGACGGGGGGAAAGAAGAGCCGGCGGCGGTTTAAATGACCTGGCGAAGGAGGCCATGATGATCAAATGATGATCAAACTTGGAGCCCGACGTCAATGATGTCTGAGTCGGGACCGGAAGTTATTCTCCCTGGTTGTGAAGGCGCTGATGGTCCCGTGTGCCTAGATCGCGAGAGATGTGGATGATTACTCGACTAGTGATTTCTGGAAGCTGGAAGCACCAGAGCAGATCCACGACTGTTCGATGACGCCGTGTATGACCCTTGCGTATATCGAAACCCGGCAGATATGTCCGATCTGAAAACTTGAAAGGGGTCCGAAAAAGCTGATACACGTCTTGTTCAGATGGTGCCCAAGATGTTTTCCTTTCTTCGTGGATGTCTCGTCCTCTGGAATAATGCTCGATGTGTGTTCTGCGAGAAACGAAGGGAGTAAAGCAAATAATCGACTCTGTTGCGAGTGGTGAAGTATTGCCGATTTGAAGTCGGAGATGTTGGAATTGGAGGATCGTAAACAAAGGAAACCATGGAAGCATCAGGTAGTGAGGCGGACAGCGACGTAGGCAGGGGGCCCGGCCAATGACAGGTGAGGTGATGGGCATCAGTGACTTTAAAGACCAAGCCGCCCGCAGCTGGCACCAGGTGGCACCAGGTGGCTCTGGCTGGCCCAAAGTTTAATGCAGACTGGCGTGATTATTCCATCTTCGGACTACATACGTTCACAGGCTTCGTTCAAACGTTCCATTTCACCCACTGTGTGCCAGTTCAATATTGCGTGTTGCGCGCTCATGCTAAGTCACAGCCGCGGGCACTGGACCTTTGATGATTGCAACTTGAGAAGACCTGACACCAACTATTCTTGACGAACCGAATCGTTTGGAACCGACTAGCACAGAGGAGAAATGCAACAGCACACCCACCCACTTTAACAAGTGCAGAAGGTGAAAAGGCCAACTTGCTGCATCATGTTCGCCGTCATTGTCACCGCGCTAGGACGAACCCCACAGCTTTACAGCGCTTCAAATTCCTCAAAACTTTTCCATTCTCCCAAGACGTCACCGCAGCACTGCAGCACTGCAGCGCAGAAGGTGGACCATCAAATCTTGCCACGGGGGCCCAGTGGATATCGAACACTCTGAAGTCAGGGTCGTCTCTGTTTCCTCACCAACTTGCAAATGATATGACAAGTCGGGACGGCACGACTACTTTCATACTTTTGCCCTCCCCACTTGTTCCAAAAGTGCCTGCCGCCCTGCCACCTTGCTTACCAGCTTACTCACAAGTTGATGCTCATGGTGAGTGGGATAGTGCTCGCCTCTACATTTCGATTACATGACCAGAATTTCTGTTACCAACCGGCAGCACACATGGATGTGCATTATGAGCATGCGAACCTAGTCCAGAACCCGATATTCTTTATGTCATTCTTCGTCTTCTTCTTTAGTTGTCACGTTGTCACGTTGTCAATGTGGCCAGGTGTCGTGTCTCGCCACTGGCTTATCGTGGCTGCGTGGGTAAGTCAACAGCAAATCAAAACGAAGGAAATGCCCCCGTCGTGTCCGTCAACGATGTCGATCATCACGCGTTTACTCGTAGCGACTGTGCTGAACTCCGACTGCAATCTCACTGATACTCCCGACTCCGTCCTTGACAAAGTTTGGGAACTAATAGGCATTTTCGACCAATCTGTACAGATCACCAAATCATACCTTTTCCGTATAATTAGCTTTTGTCCCTATGCAAGGGACTTGAAGCGTTCATCCAGGTTCTTTCGTCGCCAGGTATTCTCCAGACTCTCAGCCATTTAGTCATTCTACCTTTGTCATGGAAAATGAAGAACGTGGGCTTACGTAACATATTATTCGAACCAGCATTACCGTGCTGCAATGTGATGGCGGCGATGGCGGCGATGGCGGCGATGGCGGCGATGGATCGGCGTGACACATGATCGCCAGTGGCTTGCTCAGCATACTGCTCAAACATCTTCCTGTTCGAACTTCTTCTCCTGAGCTTCATGCCGAGCTTTGAAGTGGTTAATTGATAGGGGACATTGACACTGAGCTCGCTTGGCTGCTGTTGTGAAGAGACCCGCCGTGTTTCATTTAAGCGAATTAGCGAGGCGTTTAGTACATCTTTGAAAGGTGCGTATATGCTCATGCTTATTATCAATGCGGTATTAACTGTATTGGTGGAAAAGAATGGGAAACCGGGAATAAGACAAGAACCAAGCCCGCCTCTTAGCCATGTATGCCGACAGATCGCACGCTGCTTTTGTCGCCTTCTTTAACATCCTCATAACAGTTGTAGCGTTCCAGAATCGTGTCCTTCCACTGCGGCTGCCGGGTATTGTTCCTTGACACCGTGACGCCGAGAGCAAAAAATCGAGGGGGTATCTCATTCAGCGTCCATTGCGCATCGCCCCCTTCTGCATCCAACCTTGTTGCACTGCGTGATTTTTCCTCATCGTCGTGGCATCGCATCATCACCTAGACATGGGCGCGTCCGGTGAATTGAGAGCGGTGATCGCGGTGCCTCCACCAATAAATCGTAGCGCCGACGGCAGAAAACAGCCAAAGGAGAGCGCTTGTGAGGTCAACCCAGACGGCACTCTTCATGCGCCGAATTCCGCTGTCACCTTCGGCATTCTCATGTATGTACATCTGGCCTTCATTAGCAAATGGCAAGCAATAGTAGAGAAAGGATCCACGCGCGTCGCGCCGTTCAGGACGCGACTCTCGCAATTGAAGTGACCGCACATACCGAGCCGAAAACACCGAACAGCGCAATCCAAAGAATGAAAAGCACAAAATTCCACGCAGCACCGACCACGCCGGAATGACGAAGTAGAGCAGGGATGAAGTACACAACGCAAGTGACCGCAGAAAGCGCCCCGACAACGACGGCATAGACCTTTTAGCAACGCCTCCATATTAGACTAAAGCCCATCTTGGCGATGAAAGTTCGGAACTGCAAAGAATGGCGATGCTTACCCATTTGGAATCACTGTACTTGCCCTCCTTTTGAGCACTGCTGAGATCCTGGCCATACAGCCCGCAGACTGCCAGCGCGAGCGCGAAGCACACAAGGTGCAGCGCTGAGAAGGCGAAGTAGCTAACTGAAGTGGTGAAGAAACCCATAATGCGCGCTTTAAGGCGGCACGGGTTTTTTTTTTTTTTGGTGCTCGTCTACTCTGGTGGGACGAGAACGGGTCGGCGGGGCTGTCGCAAAAGGAGAAAGCACGACGATCTATCGCACACGCTTTTCGGAAGCCTGGGCACGTAGACTTTGCGAGACGGCGAAATGACTGGGAAGGCGAACTTGAGGGGCAGGAGAAAGACAATTGTTGTTATTGTTGTTGTTGTTGTTGTTGTTGTTGTTGTTGTTGTTGTTGTTGAAAAAGACAAAAGTGATGATCAGGGACCGGGCACGTTTACATACATATCTTAATGTCGCGGTTTAATTTCCAAGGTCAAGCTTCTTTAGCGCCAATGACGTAAGGGTCCGGGACCCCAACAAGCTTCGCTAGGATTGGGCAAGTACGACCGACCTCTTCTTCCTCATTGCTCAGTTGGAGCCACATGGCGGCACAAACGTGTTTTCCATTGGGCAAGAGTTAGTGTAAACTTTGAAAAGGATGGGGCCCAACGCGATGCAGGAGATGTACTCCGACTTCTGCCCTATGTATGACGCTTCATTTAGCAGGATGGAGGTGTTGTAATTCGTTGAAACCCCGCCTATGAGATGCAGCTTATCATTGCATTGCCCAATAGTCAGAGGTATTAGTTTCTTCTCCCTACCTGCACGGAATTTGGAGTACTTGAAAGACCCTTTCGAACAGGATTCCTTTCCAATTCCTTTTCAATGCGGGTCGACTTACGAAACCCACAAGATGTCAAATCCAAAAGCTCCCATCTCACAGGTAGGAAAGGCTCCTTCGAAGCCTCAGACTGGTCAGACCTATTTGTCCATTTCATCGCTGATGCAGAAGCCCAAGCTCTACGGATTTGGACCTTGTGCTATTATTATTATCATTATTATTATGTCAGCCACCAAAGCTGCTACGCCACGATCGGACCCGCCGCGTTCCAAGGGGTTGAGCTCGGGACGGTCGAGACATGATGGGCTGCCTACCGAAGGAGGCAATGGACCAAAGCAACACCGAATGTTGGGGCTTCGACAGTCGACATTGCTACGCAACCAGACAGATGAGGCGGTGAATTATTTCCATGTCGAATCGATGTCTTACGCCAATGCCCCGCCGCCGCCATTGACACCACGAAAACCGCAGCCAGGCCGCCTCGCGAAACAAATAGCTGACTGATGACTGAACAGTCTACTTCACGGCGACCGAATGCCTACTTGTTCTTTCGCCGGACACGGCAGAATACCTAGTTCATCAGCCAATGTGCCTAACCAACGGGGGCTAGGCAAGAGAACAGTCACCCGAATCATTTTCTTGCAGATTGGTCGCAAATCGCCATGTGTCTGAGTCTGTCACGAATCCACCAACGCCTCAGGCGAGAAGTGTATTGTGGGCGAGTGACTCCGCCGTCTTCACCTCGAATCCACCTTTGCCCAGTGGATGGCGCCAGCAAGCAAGGGCCCTCCAGTGATGCCTATTTTGGGGCCAACTTCATCCAAGATGCCTCACAAGGCTGGTGTACTTATGTGTTTCAAAACCATTGAGTCAACCCGTCATTGACCAATGGCATGGCTCATGAACCATCTTGACAGTGACCAGGCGGTCTTGGTTCTGGGGCCCTGGCAGGCTTGACAGCCTTGATGAAGCCTTTTTCTTTGGCCATGGCAGCCTTGGCAGCTTTGATGAAGCCTTTCTCTCTGGCCATGTTCATGAGGCATCACACTGCCACTTGGTATGACGTGAATTACAAGAAAGCCCCCAAATAAAGGAGTTTGCAAGGTGTTTCGGCACACGCCCTGCGAATGTCGACAAGTATATATTTGGCGATGGGAGGCATGATGTCCTAGAAAGTTCCTGCCTCTTCATCACTCACATCTTCATCACAAACCAAGGACGCTTTTTGCCCACAGGAAACGCAACAACCTTTGGTTTCTGAACAACTTGACACAGAATCCTTCACCATTCACCACAATTCAAATATGTGCGGAACTTACAACGTCGATGCCACCGAGTTGGTCGTTGCTAAATACTACCCCAACTACTGGCAGTGTGTACGTACAGTGATTTCAACTGAACTTTGACCACTGACTAACATCATGTTAGTGCGGCTGCCACTCTGGCTGGTTTTCTGTTACTTTAGACATCTACTGCCCCAACTGTCACCGAGCTCAATGCTCGAGCTGCAACTACGCCGAGACCGGTTGAGCTGTGCCACATATGAGATACGCTACGGGCCTCAATGGAGTAAAAGATGCAGCGAGGAGAGCTTCCATCTGCAATTTCCAAAAAAATCATGGTCTATGTACAACGTGTTTAACGAACGGTATGAGTTGTGGGTTGTGGGTTGTGGGTTATGGGTTATGGGTTATAGATTTCAAGTCTTGGGTTACAAGTGATGCATTTCTAGGGTATTTTGGGCAATTGAGGACAGCATTTTTATAGACTAGACTAGACTTGGACAACAGCAATGTTGTATCATAAAACTGTGTTCGTTTTCCTTATTTCTGTATATCTATCTAAAAGACCTGAATCTCACAGCTGGATTGCCAAACTTCCTGCCCCCCTAGGGTCGTCTCCGTGCTACCTGTACATTGTACACCTGCATGCACTGCACAAAACTGTGATGAAAATGGAAATGCGACAAGCAATTGAGTTAATTGAGTCAATCTGTTCGGCAATCGCAAAGCCATTTCCCACACTCTCCTCCTCCGTCCCCTTTTCGATTGACGCCACAGGATCCACCCAGAAAAACAAAGGGGTATACTCCGTAATACATGTAGTATGTATGTACGTACATGTAAGGAAAAAGCATAGGCAAGGCATCCCACAAGGCACCTTATTACCTTCCATCGCCCTAACCAAAGTGGGAAACATGACGTCCCCGAAAAGGGAGCCAAACGCTCAATCGCGAACTTGTTTCACCGTGAAATCTGCGACCATCGTTTATGCTCTCCCCCTTTTTCTGCCCATCTCGCTGCCTTGAGCTGAGATGAGCGAAATGGGGCATTCCGTCATCCGCCATTCTGGGCAGGCAGCCACATTTCCAGGCCGCCTTGTCTTGGCGCTGATCTCAAGGACGTCGGTCCGTCCTTTTTCTTGCAGTTCCTTCCAGGGGTATACCCGAATGGGGTACTGGGGTACTTGCCGCGTCCGTCTCAGCCCTATCGTGTACAACAAATCTCGGGATGCCTCGAGGGAGTAAGACAGGGATTTCGGCGAACACTGACCGACCACCAGTGCCGAGTTGTCCCGCAGGGATGTTTTGGTAGCGGCCACCTGGGGTTACAGCTTTTTTTGTTTTTTTTTTTTTTTAAAAAAAAAAAAAAAAGTCGAACTGTTCTCCTGATTCCTCTGGGGATTCGTGGAATTTTTGAGGAGGCGACTCATTGTGGTTTGAATGCTACGGCGGGCATGGTTCTTCTGAATGGCAATCCGGTCCAAATCATTAGCCGGTCATTCATTCGATTTGGAGCTTTCAATTTTATTTTTATATTTTTCTTTTAAACCCCTTGCCATTTTGCTGCAGGCACGTCAGCTTCAGCTGAGGCTTATACACAGCCACAACGACGTGAACTCATGCCGCCGGCACGAGGCTCCCTCATAAGGCTCCTCCCGCCCTGCCTGCCTGCCGTCTTGCAGTCGGGTCAAAACACTGATCATGTGGGCTCACTCGATTGAACGAAGAGAGGCTTTCGCATCAGTGCTATTTCGGCCATTGACGAGCCAAGACGTCCCGTCTACATTGCTTGACGATTGGGCCGTCGAGTCGGCAGCGCCCCTGCCCTGGCGCTTGGGACACGAGGTACAACGATGGACAGGTATTTTCTGGCTCTGCAAAACTTCTATTCATAGCCAGAAAGTTGGAAACCACCCCCTCGGCGGCGCATCGGAATGGACTTTTCCTCGTGCCGCGTACATAGCCTGGTACCGGACTGCACAGAAACCAGACATGTCACTTTGTCTGTCGGGTATTCTCCTTTCTCGGACGAGTTGGCGTCTCCAAAATTCCTGCCTTGGGAACGCTGCACCATGGGACCGGTACGCGGACATGGGAACACCGAGGCTAGGAGCAACGACGAGGTGGCCGGTGTTATGAACGGTGTAGATTACGATGATATGAAAATGGCATATATCTATGTTGGGTCCCGTTCGGAGACCCTGAAGAATTTGCCACTTCTCAGTACAAGTTTCGGTAAAAGCTCAAACCAGGTACAATACAACATCACACCGCACCGTCCATGGCCTTGATAGCGAATCCTCAAGTCAACAAGAAAAAAAAATGAGAGTCATCAATCTGTCAATCAAGGTGTGTCTGTGTCCACCTATAGTTGTTGTATACGTCATCACATCAGTCCATGGCTGACCCATTTGTCTGTCATTCGGTTCATTTCTGATGCTGCTTCTTCCCGCCGAATCCGTCCATCAACGCAGCCCCCAACGCTGCAGTTGCAACCTTGGCACCCTTTGGACCTAGCCAGGGGCTGGGATCGTTGCGGTTTTGCATCGCAGCTTGTGCGCCTGCGCTGAAGGCGGTACGGCAACCCGCCTGAACGAGCGGATTCTGCCACCATTGCTTCTTGGCCGCCTTTGATGCCGAAGCAGGAGGAGGTGCCGGGGCAGATTTGCGTCGCGCAGACGATGCACTTGTAGAATAGGATGCCATGTCGCGGTCGCGGCCGCGGGGAGGACTCGCACCTCTCCTTCTGGTGCGGTCGTGAGATCTGGCTCGGCGGCGTGGCTTTTCTTCCTCGCTCCCATAAGCAGGTGACGGATAGCCACGGGCACGCGGTCTTGGCTCGACAGGTGAAGGAGGCCGAGATTTTTGAGAGCGGTGCCCAGGGTCATCTCGTCCACGGCGTCTATTGTGGTGGTCGGCTGGTGAGACTGCTTTGTCACGTCGCGGGCGATAGTGGTCCAGGTCATCGCGATAGGAGCGACGAGGCTTTTCCCTCGGCTCGGCCTTGTAATCGCCATCATCGTAGTTATCCCTCGGCGCATCTCGCTCGTGTCGCTCGTATCGAGGCTCACGCCTTCCCTCTTCACGCCGGCCCTCCCTGTGCGGCTCACGAGGCAGCGGTTCCGAAGTATAATATGGCGGGGGGCTTCTCGCTCGCCGCCCACCACCGGCTGGCTTGGTCAAGACAACAGGCTCGGGAGGCTCTCTGCGGGAGTGTCCACGTCTCGGCGCATAAGCATCCTCTGGTGGAATCGCATCGGGGCTGCGGCGACGCTGTCTTCTTTCCGACTTGTGTCGTCGAGGCGGTGGACCAGTGTACAATCGATCGTCTGATAGAGGGCCATGATGGCCATCGTAGTCGTCGTAGCGCGAACGACGGGGCGGTGGGTGCGCCATGACGGGCAGGCAGCGTGTTCTCGATATCAAAGAATATGTATTGTGAGGTCGTCGGGATGGTAAAAGAGCAAACGAAAAACAGATGTCCAACGTGTTTGTGACAAAAGGCGCTCAGCTAATGTAAAACAGAGACGACACACATCATGCGACACCCGCCCGTGCCCGAGTGGCTCAGAGAGATAAGAAGTTTGCGAGGCACCACATGCCCAGTCTTGTTGGTGCGGAGTACTCCGTACATACATACAATAGGCGAGCAGGATTCGACAAGGAGGGAGGGAGCCCGCCAGCCCCAGCGTCCAGCTGCTCACGGCTGTCCAGGAGTGACAATCTGCCGACAATCTGTACATACATACAGGCCGCCTGACGTCATTTGAGCCAATCGGAGAGCGCTGACGCCAGGAGCCAAGAAGAATAGCGCTCCAGCGATCCGAGACTTGAAGACCTGGCGCCAGTTAGCCAGGGGGTCATCTGACGTCAAAAGAACAGGCGGTGGAGGGAAGTGTCAGCTCTGGGACGGGATGGAGATTGAAGTGAGTTCGCGGGTCGTCGTCTTCTCCTCCTTGAGAATCACGCAGGCAGATGCATCGAGGTTGACGAAATCTCATGCAAAATAGCCAAGCTTTTTCATCCTTATTACTGTCGCTCATCAGGGCACGACAGTTTGCCGGCTTGTCCCGCCCCGCCCCGCCCAGATCCGCCACTGTTGTAATTATGTACATGTGTAATATTCGCCACGGGCCACAAGATTCAGAATTCAGGGTCTCCCGCCGCCCCCTGCCTTGGCCGCGTGCTACGCGTGGCACTGGGCAGTCACAGACTCACAGTGCCGCGTGGTTTTGACACTTTTGCATTGTCACACCTCGGGAGCCGGAACACGTTCTAGAAGCATATAATAATGATGGGCTGTGCGCCCATCGAGCAATGATGCTGGCCGGTATGGACTTCAGATCTTGTGGTGTTCCTTTCTGTCCCTTTCTGTCCCTTCGAAAGACTCCTGCCACACATTGCATCCGTTCGAACGCTTCGGTCATGGCCACTCCAGTTAGCTGCTTCGACGATCAGCAGCCAATGGCTTCAGCACGGGGGGGTCTAGGATTGTCCTGGTCGCATTTACCAACAGCATGGCAGGCTGACGCGTGAGCCGATGAAATGTGTTGGGTTTCGTATCGGCTTTGTGACCATCTTGACGTGGAAATGTAGTATAGTCATGATATCTACTTTGTTTTTTCCGCGCAGCGAGCAGAAGGGATTTCACAGCAACGACAGACTACTCGTCATCTTTTCTTGTTTAAAAGGCCCTTCCTTGTTGTCATAAGTATCATGGAGAGGGAATCGAAAGTTCGCGTTCGTACAGGGTAAGCCAACATTCGACAGTTATTACTGGATGGTCTGGGTCATAGTAGGGATTACGCCAATGCCACCAATCTTTATCTCTCCCTCCTTCTTAATAAATGATGAGAAGACGAATTGAAGGTATATTCTTTAATCATAGAACTCTCTCTCTCTCTCGTGAGAACGAGCCCCTTGTCAGTGCTGCGTCACTACACATGACCGCTCAGCCGAGCCGGTGCTCGTTCCATGTGGCTATTTGAGACAGAATTGTCTTCTTCAGACCACAAGTCGTGTCCCATGCCGTAGATTCCACGAGGTTTCATCACCCAGGGGGCCGCAGGGCGTTTTTTGAACAATTGAAAGAAGATGGGTACCAGCACGAGAGTCGAGATGTCTAATGAGAGTAGTATATTCAATCACATCAGTTTGTGAGAAGTTCCATGTGTCGACTCTTCCAACTTCTGAAATGCGCACCTCTAGGATCGGAAATCGGAGTCGAGAACCTCGAATCTAAGGCAAGTGAAATTCGCCTGGGGGAGGAAGAAGAGAGAAGACAACCAATGCTAACATGATCACGAATTTGACGATCCAGTGAGAGCTACCCGGAATGTTAAAAGTATACGGTGTCGGTCCTGGCCGCATTCACATGTGATCTAGGCGGCTGGGTCTAGCTGTTCAGGAGTGGTTGTTCGAACGGTCGGTCGCGTGAACTACAAAGACGACGACCGCATCCTGATTCTTTTCAGCAATTGGACAAGTAGGCAGCGGACCAGGAATGATGGGCCCGTGTACATTGATGGAATATTTAAAGAAGCAGGGATTTGTTAGTGGCTGTCTTCTATTGCCCATGTTTTAGTGTGTGGTTAGCAGGTGGCAGGCTAGAAGTATCGGTATGGGCACTCACGCTAAGCATTGAGGGATTTCATCCATGTTCATGATGAGGTTAGCGTGAGCTTTACGACCTCCTGCAATGTCCATTTGTCGTCAATATCACGGTTGTCATGTTACTATTTGCACCGTGCATCGGGATCGGCCGACGATTGTATCCTTGCTCAGCTGCTCTTTTCGGTACGGATTACACCGTGGCATAGCGTCGTCAGGCATTTGCCGACGCAGTTATTGAATGCTCACTGATAAGAAGAGCAGAGGTCCCGCCGTGGGTCAAGGATTGCGCTTGTACGCAAGTCTTGCGATAGGAGACAAATTATTGATTGTCTTGATTGTCTGCTGTGGCTGGCGATGACGAGCGTACTGGGCAGGTACCAGCATTGCACCTGCCTCACTCCCAGACGTCTGCTGGGTCCAACGACTTGTTGAGGCGAGCAGCCAACTTTGACATGATCCCATGTGCCCAAACTTGGACTCTTGGACGATTCCGCGTCCTTGGGCCACTCACGTCGTACCGAGTGAAGCTATCGAAAGCCCAGGCAAGCGATGCTAGAGCTCAACAATCCCGCCCAACGGCATTGTTCGCAATGCAAAGCTGTCCAGCCTGATGGATAATTCCTCACACCACCTGCCTCAGCTCAGTCGACGAGGCTATCGCATGTTATCCGCACGGAAACCCATTTGCAAAAAGTTGCCCATCGGAGGCCGCCGCTTTCCTACAGTACACCTGCGATTGACGCGACGACCAACTGTCGCTTGTCCGTTCATCCCAAGATGGCAGTTGCTGCGCCCGCCCCCGCATGATATCCTGGTCCCTTGTTCCAAATTTCACAGATTCGATGTTTTGAGTCAGGGATGATGAACTAGGCTCTTAAAACGCGGGGAAGTGACGCTTGCTGTTGCCATCAAGAAGCTTTGCTTGCAATAGGCAGGTGGTGGCTAAAGCATTGAGCTTTATCAATCCCGCGGTGCGTACGGAGTAGTCCACAATCCCCATGGATGGGGGATCTTTCCCTTTGAACGGGACAAAGTTTGACGGATCAAGTCACGAGACAAGCGCACAGTTAAAGAAGACGAAACGGAAAAGAGATACTGGACGGAATCGAAAATTCTGGTTCTCACCGGTGTTAGATCTGATAGGAGCGAACTTTTTTTTTTTTTTTTTTTTTTTTTTTTCTTGTTTTTCTTGTCGGACCTTGATTAGCACCCCCACAACCCCTCGTGTGGAGTGCCAAGGCAGCATCGACCAGTCACATCCCATTTTCCCGACCGTTATCGCAGCTTCAGCAATCTGCTCCACCTGGATGAACGAGTCGACGCCAATTTCCGGCTACTCAATGCGATGGAAGATGGAAGAAAGAAAGGCGATGTTCGATAAGGGCCTGCGATAATAATGATGGGTACGTACGCGCACGCGCACGCGCCCCATTTACTAAATTTACGTGGTCCTCAATCATTCCTTCAGCGCTCTGGATAGACCAACGTCCAGTCGCATCGGGCGGTTGGTGGTCCCGAGTTCAGAGTGATGATGGGTTGCTGGACGCGATCGAGGAAGCGCACGTGTGTCATGCATGGCACAACCACAACTTGCCGTGAACGGGAGCATGCAACATGCCAACGCCAACAAGTTACCAACAGACCAGACGGACACAGACGCTGGGTAACTGGGTGCCTGGCCGAGAGAAGCAGAAGCAGCCATTGCGGGTCAAGAACAGACTTGTGGACTTGGCGGACATGGCGTCGGATCGGGGCAGTTGATGGAAGTTGAAGATGGAAATGAGTCGGGCAAAAACCTCAAACTGCGCCAAAGACGGCGGCACCACTCACACCACTTGACCCCATCACAGACAGGCAGACAGACCCCTTCCTGCAATCTCATTCATGTTGTGTGTTGTGACAACGACCAGGAAGCTGAAATGCTCTCCTCACTTCTCTCGCACACTTCTCTCGCACACTCTGACTTGTTGGCCTTGTTTCTCTTTGGAGTCTTGATAGCCTGCCGCATGGCACCACAGCATTCTCAGCTTGCAAGTCCAACTACACTCGTCCAACACGGGCTCTGCAGTGTTCCCAAAAAACCCCTTCATAAAGTTGCTACCGCGCCTTGCTAGAAGCCATCTCCATCTCCACCTTTTTACAAAAACCCTCCATCGCCACCGTTATTTCTTTCCGGAGCCCTGGGGTCCATCTTTTCGCTCAATATTGGCTCTCAACTTTCTTTTGCCTCGCTGCGCCGGGCTTTCCATCTACATCTTGGATACTTTTCGAAGTGAGCTGGAGCCTTTTTGCTAGCTGTCGCTAGTGACAAGACGAGATAGTATCACCAATATCGACATCCACCTCGTCCCACACGGTCACCATCAAGCGCCAATTATCAAAAAATGGGCTGGATGGAAAACACAAACGCCCAAGTGGCGAGGAGTTTTGTTGGAAAATGGTTCCGCCTCGATGGCAGTGGTCACGTATGTCATTCGTCATTCGTCATTCGTCACTCATCTTTCCTCTTGTTCCACTGTTCTCAGTTTCCCTGTTTTCTGTTCTCTTTGACAAGCTAGGGAACGTCGTTATTCTGTGGGGGATTATCTACTGTCATACCCCGTATTGGGCATCCGATATTGTTTCAGATTCACAGTTCCGTCGAAAACCGCACGTCGCAAGGGCATGGACAATGCATTTGTTGTAACGCGAGGTCTAGCGCTGCTGCATGCACATACGCAACAAGAAGAAGAATGACTTGTTTTGTGCAAGTTCCTCAAGTGCTAACAGTCTGTTCTTTACAACACTTGTAGCCCAAGGAACGCAAGGGTTCATACTTCATGACTGAGATCCGCGCTGGACTCACCACTTTCTTTGCCATGGCATACATCATCGCTGTCAATGCCTCCATTGTTTCCGACTCTGGCGGCACTTGTGTCTGCCCCCGCACTGCGGAGGATCCAGCCTGCGACAAAGATCAGTCGTACATGCTGTGCGTCCAAGACATTAAACAGGATATCGTTACCGCCACAGCTGCCATTTCGGCACTAGCTTGCGTCTGCATGGGGTTGTTGGCCAATCTGTACGTGTGCCCAGCTGTTGTCCGACAGGTTTCACGAGCTGACAGTTGTACAAACAGGCCAGTTGCTTTGGCGCCAGGAATGGGTATGGTGTTCAATGCGAAACAACGTTGCTGTCATTGTCGGCAGACCGGAAAGTATGGCAAAGTCACGCTGACTCGTGGTTGAACTAGGCTTGAACGCGTATTTTGCTTATACCGTCGGTACGTGGCACACGCACCTCTGAGAGACGTGTTATACCCAACACGCATCCCCGTAACCCGTACTTGCGCAACCAGCTAACCCAGGTCGTGCACAGTTGGTCGTCATGGCACTGGGCCCGTCCCTTATCGAGTTGCCCTCACCGCCATCTTCGTGGAAGGATGGATTTTCCTCGGTCTGGCCGTTGTTGGCTTGCG
This sequence comes from Epichloe sibirici, assembly GCA_022702365.1. Classification (NCBI taxonomy): domain Eukaryota; kingdom Fungi; phylum Ascomycota; class Sordariomycetes; order Hypocreales; family Clavicipitaceae; genus Epichloe; species Epichloe sibirici. Next base: position 74,550 of record JALAAE010000030.1, read on the forward strand.
ACAGTGGCTTGCGAGGGCGATTCCCCATTCCATCAAGGTTGCGACTGGGGTGGGGATTGGCTTATACCTGACGCTGATCGGACTCACGTACAGTGAAGGTATTGGTCTCGTCGTCGGTGCCACGGGGACGCCCGTGGAACTCGCTGGATGCTCGCCCGCGAACCGTCTGAAGGACGGATTGTGTCCCAGCTGGGACAAGATGCGATTCCCTGCCATGTGGATCGGCATCTTCTGCGGCGGAATCTTGACGGTAATACTGACCATGTTCCGATTCAAGGGCGCCATCATCATTGGCATCCTTCTCGTCAGCGTCATCTCCTGGCCTCGCACGACACCCGTCACCTACTTCCCGTACACCCAACTCGGTGATGCTCGGTTCGATTTCTTCAAAAACGTCGTCACCTTCCACCCCATTGGCAAGACTCTCAACGTCCAAGACTGGAATGTTTCGGAGTACGGCGGCCAGTTCGGCCTCGCTCTCATCACTTTCCTCTATGTCGACATCCTCGATGCCACGGGTACCCTGTACTCGATGGCGCGATTTGCCGGCCTCATGGACCCGGTCACCCAGGATTTCGAAGGTTCCGCGGTTGCGTACATGGTCGACGCAGTCTGCATCTCGATTGGCGCTCTGTTCGGTGTCCCTCCCGTCACAGCCTTTGTCGAGTCCGGTGCCGGCATATCGGAAGGCGGCAAAACAGGCCTGACGTCTGCCGTGACTGGCCTGTGCTTCTTCATGGCCGTTTTCTTGGCCCCGATTTTCGCCTCGATCCCACCGTGGGCCACCGGATGCGTGCTCATACTCGTGGGGTCCATGATGGCCAGTGCCGTCCCCGAAATCAACTGGAAGTACATGGGAGATGCGGTCCCCGCGTTCCTGGCCATCTGCTTGATGCCATTCACCTACTCGATTGCCAATGGCTTGATTGGCGGCATCTTCTCGTACATCATCATCAATGGAGCCGTATGGAGCATCAAGAAGCTCTCGGGCGGACGAATCGTGCCTTCCAACATGGATGAACAGGAGAACTGGACATGGCGAATCCCAGGAGGATTCCTACCGCCGTGGTTGGTTCGCCTGGGCAAGGGCCGAAGGGACTTTTGGAAGGACGACGACGACGACGACGACGACGACGACGCACCGACGGCGGAGGAGGCAGCGCAGCATAAACTCAGCTCTGACGAACAGGCTTCGCAGAGTGGGCGGCGGGGAGGGCAGCCATCCTGGTGAGAGGTGGCCCACGTGAAGGCCTGAAAATGAAACATGATGGGGCGAGGATGGAGGTTAACAGCGTGGTTGTTCATTTTGTTTTCTTTGCTTGAAAAGGGAAATCTGCTGCGGACAAGACATTGTGTGAGAGTGGTCTGGTCTAGTCTACTTGACAGTCAATGATGGGCGAACGGATACTTGCAATCTTGTTCGATTGGTTCGCAGGTATTATGTCTGTAAATGGACACGGTACAACAGAAACAAATAGCAAGCCGCCTGTACACAAACAGTCTGCCTGTCTACCATGCATGCGGAAACTCCGTCATGAATCAGCAGCATGACTGGTGGTTCCAGCCGTCATCATCGTCATTTCATCATTTGACCTTGATAATTTTTTTTTCTTACCATTATATTCCGCGTTTTTGTGTCCTCTACGCCATCAACGCAATGTGCTTCAGTTCACTATCGCCTCGTCAGCACGCTTTGTTCGCATCAGATGCATCGGGGAAAGCATATAAACAAATTTCTCCCCCCAAGACCAAACATCTGAAAAAGATTGAAAACAAAGAGAAGAAAAAAGGAGGGGGGGGGGGTTTACTCACTCTTCAACCTGGTGTCCCACCTTGATAGACGGATACAGCGGCTCCTCGCCCTCGTCCCTCCCCAACATCCTCTGCTCCTCCCTCAGCCGTCTCGCCCTGTCGGCCAGCGCCGGCACGGGGGCGAGGTCAAAGTCGGAGTTGAGGTGCCAGAAGAGGGTGCTCGAGATGCGGATGAGCGGACGGGCGGGGAACTCGGCCCTGCGGCGCCGGATGGCCTCGAGGGTCTGCTGGTTGACGACGACCTCGTGGTAGCCGGCCTTGACGAGGCCGCCCGTGGCGTGCTCGAGCTGCTTGCCCGCCTGGACGAGGAGGTAGTTGCCGGGGGGGATCTTGACGGCGATGCGGTCGCCCGTGTTGCGGGCCCAGATGTTGAGGCCGGGGTAGCGGGAGCGGCCGTGGATGGTGAGGAAGTTGAGGTCCGTGTGGAAGCCGGCGAGGATGGTGTCTTTGGCGCCGTACTTGGTGAGGTCGCTTGCCGTGGGGGCGAGAAGATGAGGGCTGTTTTTTTTTGTGCGTGCGTGTGTTAGATGCTTGGTTCGTCAGGAAGTAAATGGAGTAGAAGGGGGGGGGGGGTAATTGACGAGTCGACGAACCCGTGTTTGCCGGCGTTGACGAAATACTCGGCTGGAAGGCCGAGGCCAATGGCTGTCATTTCGGAGAGCTTGGAGACGCTGCCCGGGGGGGGGGGGGGGTTTTCTGTCATTATTTTTCTTTATTTCCCAAAGAATGCACCCGTAGATTCATAGGTAGATGAGGAAGAGGACAAGGTCAACCTACGCATTCTTCATGCAAGTCCCCCATCTATCCATAGTAGACTCCCACCTCGCCCTGATGTCCTCCCTGCCCGGCACCACATTGTCGGCATTCAGCCGCGGGAACAGCGTCTCGCGCTGATCACCACCACCATCACCACCATCATCCTCGTCGTCGTCGTCGTCAGCCAAGCGCCAGAAGAAGCGACACTTGGGATCAGGCCGATGGCCCGCAACATCCAGCGGCCGCTGGCCGGGCCGCAGCCTCCGGATGACGGCAAGGCACGACTCGTCGACGGCGCACCTGGGCTTCTCGGTGCCCTCGAGCGTCACGCCGACCTGGTACCCCAGCTCGGGCCGCTCGTCCCCGCGCAGGTCGGCCTCGGGCTGCGCGAAGTAGTCCTCCAGGAGGTCGAGGAACGACTCGTTGTCCGACTCGAGCACGCGCGAGTCGTGCAGGATGAGGGCGCCGTAGGTGACGAGTGCGTCGGCCGCCTTATCGCATTCGGCGCGGGCGGGGGCCGAGGTGGATGGGTCGCCGCCGCGCAGGTATATGTCTAGGTCGATGATGGGGAGGAGGTTCATGGGGTCGGTGCCGGCCATTTTTGGGGGGGAAGGGGCTTTGTTTTTCTGTTTTCTGGTTCTGGTTCTTTCAGGACGGAGGAGATGGATGGGACGGACGGGAGACGGGGAGAGGTAAGTGAATGGAATGTCATGGGAAATCGTGGACTTCCCCCCCCCCCCCGCCCTCTTCGGTGCCCGAGTCTGGGCGTCGGAGCCGGCCGATGGATGGATGGATGGATGGTGTGGCCTGGGCAGTGGGCAGTGGGCAGTGGGCAGTGGGCAAGGACAATCGGAATATTCAGAATGCTGCTCAATTCAGCCTTAAGTCACGTTCCTTTGGATAATATCACAGGATTTCGAAAAGGAGGGAGAAGGAGAGGGCTTTTCTCTCGGCCCGTTCCGTAGTCACTCTTCTCATCGGCCCGCTGTCCTTCTACACGTCGTCGATTTCTATGTACACTACGAGTCGGTCCCTGGCCGGGCACCTGGGGTAATTAGGGCAGAAGGCGGGCCGTTTTTGTTTTCATTATATTATACCAGAGCCCGTTGGGCATGAGTTGAGTGGTTCGAAAAATGGATCCGAGTTCCGTCACTGAATTCCAGCCTCCTGGCTTCCGGAGCGACGGAAACTTGCTGGAAGAGGGAAATCAAGGAACCCTCATGTGACTGTTCTGAATACTTGTTTCATATAAGAGAATAGGTTGTACCTGGCCGTCGAGGCACGATTTCCTCCTTACCAGCTCAATATACACAAACGACTGGCTTTCGCTCATCTCTTCTTCGACACCAATGACTTCTTGCTCTTTCCTCCCTTCTCCGAACCTGCTCTTACACCACCTTCACATTCCGATTCCGATTCCGGTTCCCCCAAACTCACGAGCTCTTTCCGTTTCGCTCGGCCTCCAGCTCCCTCTCTGCCTGCTGGTAGTACTTGGCTGTATCAACGCCATGTTGGCTGTGATTGACAAAGTTGAACCACGGTACCGTGCTGAAGAAGAGGGCCGAATATCTGCTCTGTCGGGCCGCGACGCCCTGAAGGTGGGGGCTCAGTCTGCTCTCGCCGTAGGGCGTCTCGCCGGCCTTGACTCTGGCTACCATTTCCCGCATGTCCATCTCGACTTCGCGAGCGTTTTCGGTGGCGCCGTAGAATCGAACTATGACGGATCAACACGTTCGTCAGCACACTTCAGTCTACATACTGCATTCTCGATCCAACTTTTGATGCTTTCGGTCGTCGTCGAATACGCGAGCCATGGGGAGTGAGGAGCGGAGGGGAGGGGGGGGGGGGGAGAGGGACGCACGGCATGATCGCTGGTAAAAGTAGAGGAAACCGCCGGCGATACCAACGAAACCAGCTAATCGCATGGCCTTGGCAAACCCGCCCTTTCCAACGTATGACGGGGCAAACTTCTCGAGGGTGTAGAGCGCGGTAGGCGCGAATGCGGCGGCAATACCGCCGGCGACGTAGTCGGAAGCTCGGGCATATCGAACGACTCGCTTGAAGTGACTGGTTCCAATTGTCAGCATCGATGATTTCCTCCGATTTTCCCCTCCTGAGAATAGCCAGCTTCGAAGCGGGAGCAAGAGTCATCGAGTATTTCGGATGCAGTCCCGGCAGCGCAACCGAAATCTACTGGCGGACATGGGCAGAACGTACGGGTCGTTGTCAATGAGCTACATCTCAGTCAGCATATTCCCGCGCAATGGACTTGCACTTGCAATTTTCGACGTACCGGGTAATCCGTCTGGACGACCTTGCTCGTCCCGACATAGGTTTGAAGAGGTTGCTGCTTGGTCGTGGTTTCGGCCATTTTGCAGGTAGTTTTTGGGGCCCGAAAGCTGTCAATTGGTCAATTGGCTCGATCCGTTCCGTCCTGGGAAGTTCGTTTATCACGATTCACGAAGCTCTTGTCTGCTCCAGAATCCAGTTGGTGCCTCAGGACTAAGTCACGTGATGGCTCTCAATCTTGCGATACCACGAATCACGTGTGCACTGATTCGTCGACTTGGATGAATATCACGTTCCTCACCTTCCTGGAGTGGGGCTTTTCAGATCGCGTTGTCAACCCACTCTAACTTAACATAGACGCGCTTCGGGTGGGTCTGTGTAATTAATACACGAGCAGGACGTCCAAGTTCATGCTTCGTCTGCGTATGCTTATATATCCAAGAACATAATCTTGGGAGAAGATCAAAATCCAATTTCAGCATGTCAACACTACTTTCAGCCGGCCAACTGCCGCCAAATCGCCACGACGACCTCGAAAACTATGGCATAGACGACTTTGACGACCCCTTCGCCTCACCCAGTCCGCCCTCGTCACCCAAGAAGCGAAAGGAGCCAGCATCCCGAGGGCTAGGCATCGACGAGGAAGTGTCCGTTCAAAAGCGCGCCCGCGTACCAAACGTCAAATTAGACGAAGAAAGGTGCGCATACCTATCCCCCCCCAAAAAATCACACTGCCAATCGGGTTCAATCTCGAGCCATCTCTCCATTGACACGAGCTGTGCAGACTATTAGGCCCAGCTGGTCTGCCGAAACTCCGCCAAAGAGCCCGCGACCTGAAACTCAAAGGCAAAGGACACGAATTCTCCGATGCATCCCGTCTGTTGTCGTTTTACCAGATGTGGCTGGACGACTTGTTCCCCAAGGCAAAGTTCCTAGACGCATTGGCCATGGTAGAAAAGGCCGGCCACAAGAAGCGAGTCGTTGCGGCAAGGAACGAATTGATGAATGAAGGGAAGCCAAAGCCTCGAGAAGAGGAGGATGCGGATTTTGGATCGGAGACGGACGCAGCTGCCGCGGGCAGTGGCGACAAAGTGCAACCGACAAGACCGGTCCAAGGTGACGACGCACCTGCGACGCCAATTAGGAATGGGGATGTGCCGGACGACGATGACCTTTACGGCGCGACTCCTCGGAACGGTAGGCAACAGCAGCAGGCGGATGTACCGGATGATGAGGATGACCTGGATGCTCTGATTGCGGAGGCCGAAGGACAGGATCGTGCGCCCCCTTCATCTACAAATAACATTGCGTCGCAATCACGCTCAGTCGATGAAGAAGACGATTTAGATGCATTGATTGCAGAAGCGGAAACGCGAGATGGCGGGATCGCGTCACAACAGCAGCCAGCTCCAAGAGACACCAGCCAGGACGACTTTGCCGAAGAAGAAGCTGCGATGCAAGAAATGGAGGAGCTGTGGTAGATCAGTCAACCTTGACGATTTTGACGCATCATGGTTACATATACATCGCAAAAATGACAGATCCCTAGATCAAGATACAGGTTGCGGGACAAAAGGCAACACCTCATAGATTGGTCACTTCGACGAGTCGAAATGCATCACATATTTAAGATGAGCGATGAAGAAATGCTTGAAGATGCATCAGAATGCTGTTATATTCATATAGTACAAGTATTTGTTTTTGCCGGTTCATGAGATAAGACAGGCCGCTCACGACCAGGAACCTTTAAGCGCCTATAACGATCCGTTTTCCCAAATAAACGTAACCCAACCCACAAGGGGAAAAAAAAAAAAAAAAAGTCATTTCACGTCATGCGGAACCTCTTGAGGGCGTTGCCGCTGACTCCGGGCCTACCTCGCTTCATCCCCGATGTTTTCAAGACGAAAGTCTTGCATGATAGTAACGATTGGTGTTCTGAGGTGCCACTCTCGACTTGGAGACGTACGTCACGTTGTTGAATTTTCCGCTCCTCGACCTTCAAGGCCCATAGCAGAGTCATCAAGACCTCTCGTGACGGTAAAACAATGCCCCTCAAACATCGTGTCAATTCGCTGACTTGGTCGCGCGTCGCACTAGACTCGCTCCCAATGTCCCCGACTCGATCATCACATCCCTCAGACACCAACCGCAATGCCTCCATCGTCGCATCCATCAGGGGACGCGCCAGATTGGGGCTGCAGGAAAGGATATTTCTAAGAGATTTGAATCTCAGAGTCGTGGACCTTGAGCTCGAGGCCGTGGTCCGCAGCGGCATAGTTGCTCGCTGCCATAATGTCGGAGACGACGTTGTTGGCCTCGTCGTTGAGGAAGTCGTCGATATTGAAGAGGTCGAAGTGTGACTGACTCGGTAGGCCGGCGCCAGAGTGACCAGCCAAATAATCGTCGTCAGTAATTGAGGGGTTGGGAGAAGCGAGAAGTCCGCTTTCGAGGATATAGCGATCTGCGTTAATGGCCGCTGACATGCTGAAAGAATCGCCGGGGCCGAAAGCACAATCACCCTGAGCTGAAGAGCCCAGGCCAAAACTGGTGAGATCGGAGTCTGCGAGTCCTGGAATGACTTGGGCACCTTCGCCGACTTGTGACACTGCAGGTCCAACAACATCTCGGCAGGATGTTGTGTCAGGTCGGGGGAGGTGGCCGAGTTCTCTTCGCTGAACTGAGATTCCTTGGCTTGAGGGTCGACCTTGGGCTCGTCAGGAACGGGGGTCAGCTCGGGTGATAGCGATGCTGGATTGACAGTGGGGTTGGCAGTCGAATTGATGAGTTGGTCTACCAAGTTTGCAGCGGAATCGCTCGAAGTGTTGTGGCCGTCTTGTGAGCAAAACAGCTCCTGCGATAAGGCGATGGGTTTATCACGGAGCGAGTTCAATGGCGATGGAGATCGAGTCACCACGCCAGAGTCTCTTCGGAATCGGTTGAGCTCTTCGGCTAAGATGAGATTTACCTTTTGGGCATTCACAAGCATAGCCTCGAGCTCCTTGTTGCGACTCTCGAGAGCCTCCACCTCAAGACGTTTGCGTTCACGGGAGGACTGAGCAGCGCGACGGTTTCGAAGAACACGCTCCACACGTCGCTGCTCCTTCTCATCATCTGTCTTGGCTCGTTTTCTGTTCGAGAATTAATTAATAGCCGTCAACAACGCGTCTAATCGCTAGGCAAAAGGTGCTTACCTTGGTGGAAGGTTCGTCTTGGGTTCAGGCAGAACCTGACCCCATGACTTTCTCTTCTTGCCTGGCTTTTTACCAGATTCTTCCTGTTCTGGTGATGGGGTGCCATTCTCAGGCTCCTCTGATTTGGCAGGGGTTGACTGAGGGGTGAAGACATCCGCGGGGTTCATGGTAGATGGAGATGTTGTTTGGTCGAATAGTGAAGGATAGTTGTCACCGGGTATGGACATGAAGGACTCGGCTGGCGAGGCCTCGAACTTGACCGTCGGGGACGCTTGCTGGGACGCTTGCTGGGACGCCTGCTGGGACGCCTGCTGGGACGCCTGCTGGGACGCCTGCTGGGACGCCATGGTGTTTGTGTGTCGGTGGCACGTTCCTCAGTAAGAAGAGATTTCGGCAGGAGGCTGCTGTTTCTTGACTATCTCCAGTTCCCAATGTGTGATGGAGTGCAGTTGATGCAAGCAAGCGGCCCAGTCCGTCAATAGTAGAACAAAGCCAAATGCATGGCAGGCGGCGACCCGAACCAATGAGTCAGCCTGGATGTGGGTAGTGAGTATGAGTCAGGTGATGGGGTGCAGTGACGAGTCTTGATGAGAAGGACAAGTGTTCATTTTCTATCGAAGTGGGCTGGTATGAATCCATGGATCACGACATCAACTCCAGCCGGGCGCAGCACCTCTTTTATCTTGAGGACACGTTGATGTTCCCTGTGTGGATGCCTGAGGCAAAAAAGGGGCGCAAAGCAGGGATGGCACACAGTAATAAGCAAAGTGTCAAAGGAGGCCCATCCTGCACCTCGCACCAAAGCACCCACCAAGTACATGTACGGATCCGCAATATTACGACACAAGATGCGAGACTCACAGGGAGAATAGCCTAGAAAAAAAGCATTGCGACAGTTTGGCTTCAGCCGAGTGGACCCTGGGTGCGACGGACCCCTTTTTCGGATAGATCGGTTGGTTCCCTGAGTTAACTCTCGTATTTGCTTCTGATCGTCATCCTGTAATATGTACGTGTATGTACTCCGTAGGGACCAGAGGCCTGTCTACTACGATGTGCCTTGAGTGGGAAAAAAAAGGGGGCTTTGGAGTACTCCGTACTTACGAGGCAGTGAGTATCCCATTCCTTCGAGTGAAGGCAAAACCAGTTGACCTGCTGTCGACCGCGTGCCTCCATCGTCCAATTAGCACTCTCGGTGAGTTCGGCCCCAACCACGCTTCCAGAACTTGATAGCAAAGCTGTGGCTGTGGCTGTGGCATGCGTTGAATCGCCCACATCTCGCCTCCAACCATCAGCCATCAGCCATCGATGATTCGTGCCTGCTAATAATATCAGACCCCCCGGGAGGAAGGGGGCGGCCTGATAACTCAGTCGAGCCGAACTCAATATGAACAACATAATAAGCTGGGCCTACGTAGGCAGGCAGGTAGTTTGGTGGATTTTACCCTTACGTGCCGAAGCTCCTTGTTGGAGGCACCACTCGGTCCTGGAATCACAACACCAATTTACACAGGTTGATTGACACTGAAATGCTCCAAATTACCTGCAACTCTATCAATGCAAAGTGGCCTGGCAGTATCTTCCTTTAGAGCATGTAATAAGCATGCCCAGAACTGCCTGAATGACATTCGCCACGGTTGATATGGCCTCGCATCCGATATTATTGATGTGACAAATGACTCGCATCGCCACACTAATAATAACGAACATGCTAATAGAGACGAATGAAGGAGTGACGCGGCCCGGGAGTGAGCTGACACTTGCCGGGACAGGAGGCATGCATGGCGCTGAAACGAAACATGCTCGCGCAGGAGAATGTCGGAAGAAACAAGAGTGTACATACATATTATGTACATACATGTTGTAGGAGTCTGGGAAGTGGAGCGCACTAATAGTTGTCGGTGGCAATCGGCTCATTCGGGTGCACGGGTGCCATGTACTTGCATATTTATTGGAAGATATCTCTATTACATACATGTACATAATTGCGGGTTACTTACATATGCCTGAGGCCTCATCACTGTCAAAGGGCTCCTGCACCACTGCAGCACCAGTCAGCTTATCTGTGATGTTCTTTGTTTTACGTAAGCCAAGTCGGTGCCATGAAAAGCTATCTCCTCTGAGACGATAAGGCTCCAGGTACGTGGCAGACCTATTTTTATTGCTGGTGATTAGGCGTAGCCCGGAGTGACCTTAGGTGACCTTCAAAAACATTACGCGCTAAAACTCTATATAACGCGTTTAGGCTACTACTGATGATAATGGATTAGCCAGATCGATTCCAGTAACACCTTTAATTCAACCATCGCGATGCATTGCAAGCCACAGCTGCAGAGGCCTGCCTCTCTGACGATGCCCTTAATTAGCTAGCATAGGCACCTTAAAGCCAGTGGGGTTGTGAGACATGCGATGTTTCTCTTTATAACTCGGACTATTGCTGGTACTTGTATTATAGTGCAATTTAGTATGAGAAAAGATGTACCTTTACTAGCGGCGATTTTGATTGGACCAACCCCTGTCACCTATGTACCTGGAGCCTTATCGTCTCAGAGGAGATGTATTTGTGCGTGCGATGCTATTCTCATCACAGGTGCCCGTGCATATGTACATACTCTCTCTTAGCCTGGACTCCCCTCCTCATTGATACGTTGTCTGACATGCTTCCAGCCCGGGTCGTCATGATGTCATTCTTGGCGCATGACTCTGGCTTGGCGTCTTGTGCTGGGAAAGCACTCGATAGAATTATGTAGCAGTTTGCAAGTTCCACTTGCTACGGATGTTGCCGCATTCCATATGTAGACGCCAAAGTCGTTTTTCTCCCATCATGCCATCATGTATGTCTGTGAGTCTCCTTCGCCGACATGCGGCGAACAAGTTTGTGCTTGTAGGTTGAACCATCACAAAAGACTGGAAAAACCAGAGTCAACCGCACGAATGGAACACAACATACTTGTCGAACGTTGACACCGGTTCCTATTGGGGGAGGTCCTCGTTTACTAGTGGAGAGTCTCTCCTCGGTCGCCTCGCGTCTCCAATCCTTTTTCCTTCAACTGTTGTGCATTCGCAATCGTGCCATGTACTTGATTCTGTAACTGTGTCTCGAGACATTCTTTCGCAGCCAGTTCCTGCCTAGCGAGGACGTTCAAGTCGAGGGACCTTAACAAGTTCAACACGTAACATCTCGACAAAACTCCTAAAAACTTCCAAAGCCAACACGAAACGATGGGCCGCCCCTTCACACCGTCCCTTTCAGCAGAGAGTTTCCTCCAAAATTCCTTCGACTACATCGTAGTTGGAGGAGGGACGGCAGGCTTGGCAGTTGCTTCTCGGCTCGCTGAAGATGCGTCGCTAACGGTTGGAGTTCTCGAAGCTGGAGGCGTAGCACAGGGCGACGAAAATGTCGACATTCCTGCTTTCTATGGCCGGTCGCTCGGGGGCCAGTTTGACTGGGCGTTTGAGACGGAACCACAGGAGGGCCTTGCAGGTCGAGCACTGTCGTGGCCGAGAGGCAAAGTGCTTGGCGGAACGAGTGCGCTGAACTATATGACCTGGGTACGCGGAAACAAAGAGGACTACGACGACTGGGAAGCGTTGGGAAACAAAGGATGGGCCTGGGATAAGTTGCTGTGAGTTCCGGCCTGCTTGAGACCCTGTCTTCATGATCGTGGAGGAGCTTGGGCCGGCTGTGGTTGCGCATGATTTTCCCGTCCCACCGTCACAATTCGATGCCTGTTTCGCACCGGAGTATTGTACTGAAATCCTTGCGTCATGGCAAACCGACTCACGCGTCCTGTAGACCCTTCTTCAAGAAAGCGGAAACATTCCACCAACCGAGTCAAGCTCTGAGAGACGAATACGCAGCTACCCACGAAGCCGACGCCTTTGGTACATCTGGTCCCATTCAGATCTCGTACTCGCCCGACTATTCACCTTCCCACAAGCTATGGCATGCCACGCTCAATGAGATCGGTGTCAAGACCAACTCGGCTCATCTTGCGGGCTCCAACGTGGGAGTGTGGACCAATGTCAACACTGTTGACCCAAGGACGGCTGCTCGAAGCTATTCCACCAGTTATCTCACCGCCGCACGACCTACCAATCTTCAAGTCTTGACGGAAGCGACGGTACGCAAAGTAGTTCTGAGAAAGGACCAAGGCCAAGGCGACTATGTAGCTACGGGTGTGCTATTCAGCCATCGAGGCAAGGAGCACGTGGTGTCTGTCCAGAGGGAAGTGGTCGTGTCTGCGGGCACCGTCAAATCTCCCCAGATCCTCGAAATGTCAGGCATCGGAAACCCGAAAGTATTGGAGCCGGCTGGAATACCGGTCAAAGTAGCCAGTCCTATGGTTGGGGAGAACCTCCAAGACCACATGAGTTGAGTTACCCGCGCTCGCCCTACGGCTCTCGCAGTGTGTGTGATGTCTAACCAAAGTGCTAGTGGTTGTCATGATATTCGAAGTCGACCCATCATTATCAAACCCAGACGATCTACTCACCGATGGGGCCATCGCCGCTGCGGCCAGGGAGAAATATCTGCGCGAACAGCGAGGACCCTTTACTATCCTGCCCTGCTCCTTGACGTATATTCCCTTCTCCCAGACCATCCCCCAGACCACATTGGCCGACATCCACGCCAAAGCAGCGTTCGTGACAGCCTACGATGCCGAAAAGCGTACCATCCTGCGAAGCCGCCTCGACGGCTCGTCCACCATGGGCCAAGTTGAATACCTCTTCGACCTCGGCAATTGGAGCACCACGTTCAAAGGGGATCCCACTAAGAAGTACGGCACTATGCTTCAAATGCTGCAGCATCCATTCTCCGTCGGCTCAATACACATCCGGCCCAGTGGCAACACCTCGGGAGACGACGACAAGCCCATCATCGATCCCGCCTACTACGCGGGCTACGCCGGCCAGCTCGACGCAGAGGTTGTCAAGGAATGTATCCGGTTCGGTCAAAAGATTGCCTCGACGAAACCCCTCGCCAATATCATTCGCGCACCAGTGGATCCCACGGCCGAGGTCGTGGGAGACGACGCCCAGTTGAGAGAATGGGTGAGGCACCACACGGTCACCGACTGGCATCCCGTTGGAACGTGCGGCATGGGCGGACGAGCAGGTATCGAGGGCGGCGTGGTAGACGAGAGGTTGAGAGTATATGGCGTCAGAGGATTGAGAGTGGTGGATGCGAGTGTGATGCCGCTGCAGATCAGTGCCCATTTACAAGCCACTGTTTATGCCATTGCGGAAAAGGGCGCGCACATGATCTTGGAAGATGCGGGGGAAAGCAGCAACAACAACGCGTGCTCATGAACCGTTATATCTGGACCATGGTATCGCACATGTTTTGCTCTTCTGGTGATGGACGCGTTACGAAACAGTAGTCATCGCACATTACACACCAGCCAGTATTCTATTTACTTTACTTACTTCCCTGATGAGGTTTGACCTCCCACCATGGGGCAAGGCTTCCGTCGCAGCGGTCTTGAGTAGTGAACTGCACAGAAATTAGAGTATAGGTTAGATGTCTTCGAGAAACGAGGATACTTAAGGTGGTTTCCACGATAGCGGCTAGTAGTAGGCTGTGTGTGTGGCCAAGAGTCACTGTTCCGTGGCCCGAAAAGATGGTTATCAGCCACTGCAAGTCAAATCCACGTTGAATAAATACGGTAAAAGAAAATCAGAATACGAACAAGTCGTATTGACAACTTTTTTGATTCAATAGTCTATATATCTTCCATGCATCTGTCGAGCGATGTACGCCATCAACGACGAAAAGAATTCATCCGCACTCGCACCCGCACTCGGGAAACGACACGAATGGAATCCCAATGGCAAGTCGGCTAGGCATGTAAGACGGAAGCTTCCTCCGATGGCGGGGCTGACGTCCCCCGAACTAGACAAATAAGCTGCGAATAGGGATAGAACATTTTGATCCACGTAATCCACCTGTTTTGCGTTCCAAAAAAAAACCAGTCTTAATGCTCCATGCCAAAATGAATGTGTGCAACGATGCAAACGAACGGAAAAGATGGATGAGAATAGCTACTCGAATCTATCGAATGTTAAAGGGAAAGGGAAGCTCTACTCGGTACATGAGCTTCTGGATCTATCAAAGACCGAGACCATCAGATCTACCAACAGAGGCGAAACACGGATCGCGACATCAAACACGGTGCGTAAAAGCTGCTGACGGGCGCAAAAATAAGGAATAGTGATGCCTAAGGAAGGTTGTGAGGCTGCGACATCCAGCAAGATTGGATGCAAATGAAACACCTCCCTCAAATGCAGGCAGTGAAAATATGTACGGAAATTGACGCCGCTCAGCGTGATGATGGTGGTGGTGGATAGAAGGCAAAAAAAAAAAAAAAAAAAAAAAAACGAGAGAAAGTGATGGATGAAATTTTTACCGCCCAAATACTTTGAGCTCCAAGGCTCGCAGAGGGGGAAACGACACAATTGTGAATCCACACGCGATCCATAGGCCGACGTCACCTCCCGAGGCGAGGTTCGACAACGGACCGGTATACCAGGCCTGTGCCATGCCGAGAACGGCACCAACCCATCCGGCCAGGAAGGCAGCTAGCGCGGCAAGACCCAGGGTCTGGTAGTCCTTGTCCTCCCATCTGGACCAGTCGAACCCCTGGCGACCGCGGAACAAGAGATGCTCCATGAGGACGATCAAGACCATGATCATGGCCCAGTATCCCATCAGGGCGCAGAAGTTCTGGAATATGGTGAACAGGTGCTCGCGACCGGCCACTGCGAGGACGAACTCGATGAGGACAATGACGGTCGACCAGACATATCGTGGCACAATCTTGGCACGCCGGCCGAGGACCTGGACGCCCAGAGCTGCCGAGTACGCGCTGGGAATGCTGTTGGCGATGACGCCGAGGGATACCACGACGGAGCAGAACCGCCCGAATCCCTTGAGCGGCTCGTATCCGGCAACGATGAGAGCGCCCGAGTTGATGTTGTTGGCGGCTGTCCAGGCGGGACTGTTGGCGACCCCGGTTGCCAGCCCGATGGCAATGAGGTACACGAAGGAGAAGGATGTCCAGAGGCCCACGAGGGTGAGGAGGAAGATCTTGCGCTTGGATGACTTCTCGGGATAGTACACGTAGTAGTCGGAAGCGGCGCCCGCCCACGAGTTGGGCACGTAGAGGCAGATGTTGAAGAAACTCAGGCGCTGTGCCGCGAGAAGTACTCCGGTGTTCTTGGACGGCGCTGACGGATCAAAGTAGGCACCCGCGCTGCCGATGAGGACGAACAGGGCAATGGTCTGTGGGAGCCACGAATATCTATGTCATGTTCCTTGTTAGTACTCAAATGTCCCAACAATCATTTCACACGAGGTAGCAACCCGGAGAGGAAAGAAGGGGGAGAAAAAGGGGGGAGGGGGGAGGGGGGACCGCAAACCTTTCATATTTGTGAAAAAGGGCCATGCCGAAAACTGCAACTACCCAGCAAACGACGTTGACAATGACGATTCCCACAATGATGGTCATCTTGCCATCGCTGACAGCGGACAGGACCTGACCACCAATGATACCATCAATCGTGGCGTAGCCAATCATGAGAATAATGTTGAGCAAGCACACGATTTTGGACGGCCAGTAGCCCATGAAAAACCGCAAAACAACCTGTTTTCGAAATTTCCGAGTTAGCAAACAACGGGGTGCTCAATCTCTCGCAACGCTGGCGCAATTTTTTTTTTTTTTTTTTTTGTGTTTGCCTATTCGGGAGGCAAGATAGAGTTTCGCGCCAGCGACCCCGAAAGCTCTCTTCGGGCAAACAAAGACAAACACAAAAAAAACTCACCATTGTTCGATTTCCACTTTGAGGACCCCATATACTCATGTAAGCCGTGGTCAGACTGCCCACGAACGCGCCAAGGACAGCACATATGGCACAGTCCAAGAAACCCAATTCATACGTCAGGGGACCCAACATAGCTACAGCCAAGTTGTTCAGCGAGATGTTGGCGCTGTACCACAAGACGGCAACCTGAACATCGCTCGAGGTGGACGGAGACTGTCGCTCTTCTGGAAGAACACGGGTGATGCCGCGAGCCTCGAATCCAGCCATACTCTCGATGCGATTGTTGACTCGTCTCCACGTAGACGGCACAGGAAGCTTGTCCGCAACGCCATGCTCGGCAGCACCAGCGAATTCATCATCTCGAGAAGCAGTCGCGCTCAGTCGCGGGATGCCTTTCTCGTCGAGTGTCTGGGTTTCATAATGTCCACCGTTGGAAGAGGAAGCCTGTTCCATTCTTCGCTGGCTATGTTTCCCCGTTTGGAAGGGATGTGATTGAAGAGGTGTGAGTTTGACTTGAGGGGTCAAGAGGAATTTCTTTTTTCTTCTTCTTCTTCTTCTTCTTGAAAGGGTATTTTCACTTTTATCGTCATGTGGCGTCAGGCCGTGATCGCTGAGGTCGATTTGTAGAGCGAGACATCCGCCACTGGCGTCCTCCTCCCTTGCCAAGCAAGACACACGAGGCGAAGTCTACCGCAGTGGAGATGAGACGATATGACGCCCGAGTCTAGTAAGCTGCTACGGGCGAAGATTGGGTATGGAATGAAGGATGAAAAAAAAAAAGTGCTACTCCGGGACTTATCAAAGTAATGGACTTGGCGATGGCGCAAGAGGAAAGGACGCAAATAAGCGTGCGTCTGCGGCGGTATTAGGTAGTGAACCAAGAGATCTGAGCTCGCCCGTGTCTTTGCCAAGGAGGAAGATGAAGGATCGTAGAACCCAGAGAACAACTGATAGACTCAACAAAGATTGTTGGGGCACAGATGGCACAGATGATTGCATACATACAACATGCATACAACATGCAAAGCAACGCCGAAACGCCACTCCTCTATCAGACCATAAACGAACGCACTGAAGACAAAGTGTGGATAGATAGGGACAATTAGGGACAATAGCCCGTCGACCCAGTAGCCGTCCCAGCCGTGCTCCCTGCCTCCATGCATGAATCCTCCTTCTCCAGATCATTGCCTCCGCCGTCGCCGCTGCGGACTGAGGGTTCGGTAAATTTTAGACTGGCACACAGATTCGCACTGGGCCCTGGTGTTGGGTGTTCTCTGTGTGTGTGTGTGCGTGAGTAGGCTCCTGTATGGCTCAACTTGCCCACCTCCCCAACCCCCCAAAATCCCCAACCTTCGCATCGGTTTCCATAATCAGTCTGAATCAGTCCGCACTGGCTTGTATTACCGCTTTTCATAAAGCGCGGGCATCCATATCCCGGCACACTGAAAGCTTGTCTGCTTACCCACTGCGAACGTGGCCAAGACGGCCAAGACGCGAACACAGCTTGTCTTGACTCTTGACCCCCTTTTTTTTTTTTGGAGTAGCATCCCCGTGTGCTGGGCTGGGTGGGTGGGTGCAAGGGCCTGCGACAGAGAGGTGAATGGCCAAAGGGGACTTTCACCTTCCTCTTTAGCCGTCGGCCTCGGTCGATTGCGTTCCCGGCGCCGACAAGGACATGGCCATGTCGTTCGATCGGCTTCGGGAGAAGATATACATGTACTAATACTGAGGACGGAGAGCAGGGGTGGTTTGACGTGATCGTGATATTACCTGCTCCAATGTTCCTTCCCCGCACTGCCACACTGCCTTGCCTGTCTTTTTGTGGTCTGGCAAGTTCGATCAGGCTTGGCCAGCAGGCAAGCATTCCGTCGCACCTTCCCTTGCTTGCATTCCTATTACGGAGTACATGTATGTATGTATGTATGTATGTATGTATGTATGTATGTATGTATGTATGTATGTATGTATGTATGTATGTATGTATGTATGTATGTATGTATGTATGTATGTATGTATGTATGTATGTATGTACATGTATGTATGTACATGTATGTATGTACATGTATGTATGTACATGTATGTATGTACATGTATGTATGTACATGTATGTATGTACATGTATGTATGTACATGTATGTATGTACATGTATGTATGTACATGTATGTATGTACATGTATGTATGTACATGTATGTATGTACATGTATGTATGTACATGTATGTATGTACATGTATGTTGTAAAGCTTCTGTCTTTCCCCGCAGAAGCAAAGAATGTTCCAAGCTGGCCAGTGGTGGCGCCTTTGATACCACGATGCCACAATGACAAATGCCACAAATGCCACAAATAACACAAATGCCGTATGTATGCTTCACCTTCCACCCGCCTGGCTTTGCCTGGGTAATGAATGAATGAATGAATGAATGCATGCATCTTCCAAGTTTGTTCATTGGAGAACCAAAACGGATCCATGCTGGCGAAGGAATTGATCCAGGGGTGTCTGGCTCATTTCCAAGACAGCTATCATCATGGTTCCTGCACGCGCCCATGGATTCGAACGTGGGCCTCGTTTAACCCGGCATGCCATGCTTTGATTTATGCCATGCCTTTTTTTTGATTTGACAAAGTCACTAATCCGTACCACTCACTGCAACCCTCATCATCACGGCACCTCTGTCCAAGATTAGGCACAAGGCGCGTGCTTTTCAGCATGAATCAATCAGCCGGGAGAGTCAAGGGTCTTTTTTGTGCGGCCACGACCTGGGAGTTGTTGGGGGTGGAAAACAGCTTATGTTATTATTATGTAATTATTTATGGTGCCAGGGTCCATGTAATCTAAAAAGTACCCTACATGTAAGCTGTGGCTGCGGTGGCTAAGGACAGCTGTTACCAGCTGCCTATAGTTATTCTTATACTCCGTAGAGACTACGGATTTTAGGAGCGTTTAATACCTTATATATACCCCCTTGATAACGCTCTAATAGTAGCTCTGTTTTACCCTACCCTCGGCAGAACGTAACTACGAGTAGCTGTTATTAGGCAACCTGCCAGCTGCCCTATGGCCAAGTAGATTTGTAAAATAATTCAGGGGTTGTACGGATTAGTGTAAAGGCAAAGAGGGAAGGTTGATTTTCCATTACATAAAAGGGGAGAATTCTAGGTGTTTCATGTATCTACATTAGCTAAGAGTCATATGACTAGAGAGGCTAGGTTACATAACTAGGATCCGATGCATCCGAATTCAACGATTCAACAATTCTGACGAATTCAATGCTTCCGACAAAGCCAATTGAACCAAGACCGAAGCTATGTAGAAGAGGGGTGCAATTCCAGCCACGTAGTACTACTTATTGAAAGGTTAACAAGCCCGTTGGGCGTTAGGAAGCTAATATAGTAATTCGGCGATTTAGATAGCAGTCAGCCCCGCGGGTACCGAAGCTTTCCTCGCGCCCATGATGCTAATGAAGTCGAACAGCCATAAGAATCTCGTAAATCAGGTCTCCTATTAACTAGACCTTCAACCCGACCTTCGTCCGCTAGGTCTTCGTCACGAACCAATTGATCTGAACCGTCAGACGAGGCCCTCCGACCGTTCAAGACCACTCTGACTAACGATTCCTCTGGCTTTTAACAAGATTCTGACTGTCAGAAAGGTCTTCTGTCACGAATGAATGAATCGGACCCGTTGACAAGGTCTGATGACCCCTTTGCTAGGATTATTTAATCAAGATTGTTAAGATAACTTGAGAAGATATTACGATTATCAAGATCTGACAGCCTAGCTAGCTAGCTACGGCTCAGGTTTATTTTTCGACCCATCGCAAATGTCACTGCTGTTACTATTGACCCTTTCGATGTGCACACGCCGCAGGCATTACCTTTCCTTATCGTGTCTTTTTGGTTATTCTTCTCCCCTGTCAAAATATCTCTCCTAAACACTGCCAATGAACAAAAAAAATTATAAAAATCAATAATACCAATAATAATCCATATCAGCCAAGCACCAAGTATCCTCAAGCTACGCGTAGATAGCCATGAGACGTACTCCGTAAAGATACCTTTGCATAAGACTGATAAAGGCATCAAGTGACAGGCGCTGGTGCAGCCCACCGACCATCGCGGGTGTCAAGCGCGCACACGTACGGGTGATGTGCCCGACTCAATCACGCCATATAGCAAAGGAATACGCATTGAACAAGTCCCTGTTCAATTGTTCAATCGACACCTATATTGCGAGGTCTACTCCGTAGGCAAAGCCGAGATCGTCACAATAGGAGGCAAATATATTTTACAGGATACATGTACAAGTTGGAACAATTGAATTGAACTGCATCGTGCAAGCGAGTCAACCACGTGACTCGCGATGCCCTCAACCTTCGGCCACGTAGACCGTTCGCTAGATTCAACGACTATCATCTGAATATACCCTCATTGACTGCACTAGTGCATCGACCCCTATCGCCTTGGTGAAATCAACACCCTAGGGGAGACATTAATATCATAGGAATATTAGTATTATCTATATTAATAGCATAGCTAAGTATAAAAAGCAGGGTTATTCATACGCAATAGTCTGGACACTTAGTATAGGTTTAGTATATAGATTACTATGGGCAGCTAGTATTAGGTGTCTTAGCCACGACGGGGTTGCTAGATAAGTGAAGAGGGTTGCTTAATAACCACGCCCTATTTCAATTGTTTTTCATCAAACCTTTCATCGAGATTTAAATCAATAATCTGTCCAAACCTCATTTCTCTCGGAGGAGCGCTGAAAAACCTTGCCCCGTGGTCCACAACTGCACGCCAGCCGAGTCTTTTTTTTTTTTTTTTTTTTCAGAAACCCAGTTCACTGAACCGAAAATATAATTTCATGTAAAAAGCTGTCAAAACTATGTTCAAGAATATCTGCAGCATATAAGTTCATCCAAAATGGTCTACTCTGTACAGCCTCCACGTCTCATGTCTACCGAGCATTGCGAGTCCAAAGCGCCCCCCCCCCCCCCCTTATTTATGAGTGTCTGATGAAGAAACATCAACAGTCGTTACAACTATAATCTTGTCCCCTGTGACCCCGTTGCGCTGGTCGCCATTGCCAGACTCGATCGGATTGGACGCTGGTTGCGCTTGTGTTGATGATAAATCTGCGTTGGCGCTCACTGCCGCTAGGTGATGATTATTT
This sequence comes from Epichloe sibirici, assembly GCA_022702365.1. Lineage (NCBI taxonomy): Eukaryota > Fungi > Ascomycota > Sordariomycetes > Hypocreales > Clavicipitaceae > Epichloe > Epichloe sibirici. Next base: position 95,596 of record JALAAE010000030.1, read on the forward strand.
GCATGTCCTTGTAGTATCAGCTCGATCTGGCTGCCTTGATCCGAAGGCAGTTGGTCTTCGTGAGAACGCTTTGGCGCTGCAACGCCCTCCTCCTGGTCATCCAGCTTGTCCCACAGTGTTGTGCCCAGCACCGAGGTGTTCAGCATGCTCTTGGGTTTCTTGTGCTTGCGGCCACCACCACTGATGGTCTGGCCTCGGTACGCAGGCGTGTCGGTCTTGTCGCGGACGCCGAACATGGCTCGCAGGACGGGCCAGCACAGTGGCATGTTGCCGACTAGCATGCCGATTCCTACCTCGGCGACATACCAGTACAAGAAGACGTACGAGTTGGGGTTGGAGAAGTTGTAGTAGCGGTTGAGAATGGCCGCGAGGATGTTGAGCACTCCGAGACCGAGGATGCAGCTCAGAATGATTTTCCGCTTTTTCGGCAGGCGCGTTTTGAGAATAATGGGAATGGGGATGAAGAGAAGGAGGATATCGGAGGAGATGTTGCACGCTGTCGCAAAGATCATATGGTTGTAGTATGTTGCGCATTGTTCAATCCTGACGGGCACGGCCCAGTATTCGTACGTCGGGTGGCACCAGTAAAATATTAACAACAGCATGACGAGGACGTAGGTGAAGCCGCAGTAGCCTGCCGTAATCTTGACAAGCAGGTGTTGTCGTGTCAGAGTGTGTCTCCTACCACGAAAAAAATTAGCATCCGGGAGAGGGAGTCACCAGGAGAACCAAGAATTTACTCACGTGAGGCGACCATAAAGTATTAAAAGGCAGGTCTTGACAGTCCAAGTGGACGTAAGGGTGAATATTTCCAGCACAAACGTCATGATGCTTCCATATACCGCATCGTCAACTTCTTCAGGCGTAAGCGCCGCGGCTTCTTCCGGAGACATGTAATTGCTGCCATTCTTGGCGACTTCATTGATTGAGACGACCACTCCGGTAAAGTTAACCTGTCATTAGGTTAAGAAAAAAAATTGCTCACTGTTAGCTGTGTTAAGTCGCCTACGGACTAGGTAAGGAAACATCATGAGAGTAATGGAGAGACGAACAAAAGCAAAGAGCATCAAGTAGTCGTCTATCATCAGATTCCTCCATTTCTCCAGCTTCATCCTCCGCGATACCATTCGACACGTAACGAGTAACACTCCCAAGGCGTACAGAATCCATGATTCTATCAATAGCTTGGTTGTGAACTCCATGTCGGTCCCGTGATTCCGAATGCCCACTTCATGAATAGACCCGAGGCAGGCGGCGCGCCCGTATCACCCGTATCACCCGTATCACCCGCTGGTAAATGATGCCACGTACGATGGTGCCACGTACATTTGATTCCTCGAGGTTGATCCAGATCGTAGTCTAGGGACTGTGTGGACGGCTTGGGCTTGGGCTTGGGCTGCGTGGAAAATCGGTGAGAGCTGTTGACGAGTTGACAATGGTGTTGCCCCAAGGTCGGGTTGAAGAGCGAAGGCAACGGCCACGGCGGCGGCTCACCAGCAACGGAGGGAGGAATGCGGCATGATTTAATGCGCAGACGAAGACGGCATCATGTCGGCATAGCGTTTGGAGACCAGCGAGTTTAATTTCTGGGTCGGCGTGAAAGATCGGTAGTAGGAGGAGTGCACACCGCATCACACCAAACCAGTTGCAACTTGTCTACAACCTTGTTCGGGTGCACTGTGCCGCAGACCGGCAGATGGTACCGTTTAGCCATGCCAGCCGAGCTCCTCCTGCTCCTCCTGCACCTCCTGCACCTCCTGCCGCTCCTGCTGCTGCTCCTGCTCCTCTTGCTCCCTCTTGCGTCCACCCTCCCTTCCCCGCTATCCATTTGGAAGCGGCAGTTGCAGTGGCTAGCAACGACTTGTCTCGTCAATGAGGGCCGACCGAACCTTGTTCCCCATTAGCACTTCTGAATACCGACTAACACATACAAGTACGGATGACCTGGGTAGTGGAGCCGCCGAATGCAGTATGTAGAAGGGGGGTCGAGGACGGGCATTTTGACCCAGACTGGTTCACTGGGCGGGCATTCTCGGTTGTCGCCCAAAGCCCTGACGATTGCCAGTCCAGGCGAGGTTATGTATATGATCATTATGCACATGTATGTTGGGACGGCTCGGCAACGAGCTGATATTACGGGCGAGGTGGCGTGAGTTGTCTTTGGAGTTATGGATTCCGGAGCCATCGCACTCCCGCTTGCCAAGGCGCTATAAAATTCGCCGGGCAGGGAAGATGGCCCCATGTCACGTGTCGGGGGTCAACTGGCTTGGCATGGCGCAAGCCACGATTGCGACAGGGTGGTGTGAGTGACCAGGTCCATCCCCGGTCAGCATTAGGATTCAGGACAGGGCATCTCGGCCCATTCCATGAGGTGCATTCAGAAGAGTTCGTACGGAGTACATATTACATTGTAGGCCCTGACTCCCCCGAGGCCCTGATCCAAGCTCTGCAATAGACAAAGCCGGTGGCTCCGCCGTCGCCTGCAACACAATGCCGTTCGATGGCCTGTCAACAAAAGTACATACTCGACGTATTAGGAGATTGAGGATGAAGACAATCCTTGAAAAATCGATTATTCGTCATGCTATTAATTGACGGACGTCTTACGTGCACGAATCAAGTTGTGGAATGATGCATAGAGTGGAGACTGGGATGTGACATGATCAACTATGACTAGGAAATTTATAAGAGAGAAGGAAGCTCCAATACGTACCCTTTGCACGAGTAGATGTTTTTCATAATGCAGTAGTAAGTACCTTTCTATATGTTTTTTCCCACGTGAAGATACTTCTAGGGTCTCTCAAATCATAATGTATATGCGATTAATTACTCCGTAAGGTCTTATTAATATGTAATTGTGTTACGACCTTTTACGGAGCGGTACATAGGGGCCCCTTCCGTTTCAGGCCTAGTTACTACTGCATGCTTACGTATTGAGGAAGCTCTACAGATAGGCTTCCGAATCTATCCACGACGATCAAGGAACCTGATCGATTAAAGGATCGGTCAACAAAGGAAGCGAGGTCTTCGGGCAGATTAACAAACGCAGCACGGCACGGATCAATAAACGCGACCCAGGAAGTTGCCGCACCAAAGAAAAAGTGGTGCCTTAGATGTGAGGCTGCGCCATTTCCAACACAAGTGATGGAAACATTCCTCCCACCCGCTCGTCCCGCGGGCGGCATCCATGGCACTATGTAATGCCCCTCCCGACACAATTCACGAGACATGGTTTGGACAATCAATCTAATCCGTACGGAGTATTCGTATGTACTCCGTATGTGAGTCGTTGAACTCTGCTCGTAATACGGATTACTTGGTATACATACATGATGGGCATGCAGTCCTCTAACCGAACGAGGCGAGGTATGGCCATAATAGGACAACTGAACGCGCATCCGTCAAAAATTGAATGCGCATCCGCTGCATCCACGCGGACCACTACATACATACATACATACATTATACAGTAGACCCCTTGAATTGAGCGAATCAGGTGTTCGCTGGGAAAAAAGGGACATACATATGTAGGGGCTAGGATTAATAGGTACTTGATTTCTTAATATAGGAAATAATATATCTTTTGGTGGCGCTTAATCCCCTGTATTCTCTCCGTGCAACTCTCATAGTGGCTAGTCTACTCTGTACGGGTCTTAAAATGCCTGTTAGGAGGGGACTCGGCACCTGGCCATGTACATGTACTGTAGATTTGTAAAATCTTTCAGGGGGTAGAGTGTCCTGCTCGCTCGAAACTATAATAATGACCCCTTTCCGCGACAAAACGGGGTCGAGATTCCCAGTTCGGCCCTGACGTCTGCCAAATCGATCTTGTAGTACATAACGGAGTACTCCGTACGTTGCCGCGCCTTTGAATTCGCACACTGTTTGTCTCCGGGTTGGAGGGAGTCAGGGGGGTGGGTATGCTGAAAGCGTGGCAGATAGTAAGCTAATAAGCCAAAAAGATGGTCAATCGGGTTAAATAGTGTGTAATTGGCACTGAACACTAGGCTGGCACGGGACAGAATGAAAACGCGTACATACATATATCCTTGGTGGGAGAAGGCATCCTTGGTATCAGCAATATCACCTGACCAAGCCAGCCAGATATTCGATCTGCAGGTTGTCGTCCTGTCTTTTCCAGACCAGGCGCCGCGGTCGGGGAAAGATAGCGCTGCACGGTCATCGCGAAGAACGAGTACATGAAAGGATGAAATGAAGAATAACAAAATTTGTCGATTTATTCCGGCCCGCCCACCCAACCGCCCTGGCCTCGACGCCTCCGGAGCGACGATGGTTGTCGTTATTAATGCAGCTAGGCTAAACGGCCAAAAGCGAAGTGCGCACCCCTAATAGGTAGTCTCATTCTTCGTTGATTTGTTCTTTTTGCCCTTTCCCTTGGGCTTTGAGTTATTCTTCTGTTGAGTGTTGAAATTGAGCTTCTGCTCCTTCACGGGTTTGTTTGCTTCGTAAGTCAAGTATGTGAGCATATCCTCTTTTGTAAGAGCGTTTTTTGAAAATGCCTTGATTCTCCAATAGCTGTGAAACTCAGGCATTGATTCTTTAATGGCTTTGATCGTCTGTGCGATCCATATAATGTCAGGGAGCTCGATGGTCTTGCAAATCCGGTACCAAAGATTCTGATGGTAGTCAAGCCAAGCTCGAGTTGTTGCGAAATCCGCTCTCTTTGATTCCCAAAACTGTTGGAGTAATTCAATGATGACCCAGTCGGCCTCAAATCCGCAGTCAGTTTTGACAAGGCTCATCATCTGGGTGACAGGCGTCGTGTCGGTATATTGAGGGTTGCGAAAGAAGGAAGAAGATGTAGATTTTACTAGCTAGAGAGGTATCTAACACGAAGAAAGGAAGTCTATATATAAGCTTCAAATAACAACAGACTGATTCATCGGAAGGTCTAGCAAACGATTATGAAACGAGGTTTTCCAACGAAGCCTGCAATGAACCGCGATCTTACAAACGAACTTCGGCTCGTGATGAATCAATCAAAACTTCTGCATCGGAAGTGATGCCTGGGATTTGAGGCTGCAATCTTCAATAGTCGTCATTGCTAAGCGAGCTTATTTGTGGCTGACCTTTAATGCCCAGTGGCCAATCGCAAATCGCAAATCGCAAATCGCACGCGCTAATTATTATCACCCCGCGATCCGTGCATGAATGCCTCGATCATTCATTCATTCGGAGGACAGGCACAAACAGGGTGCGGGCGGGGGCCCGAGTGCCTCATCCAAGTGGGCGGCTAATGAATTGTTCTACGGATCATTGCAGGAGAAAGAGTCGTTGCTACTGCGCCAATACATTGAAAAATCCCGGTGAGCGTTTTGCGCCACAATCTCTACGACGCGCTTACGAACTTTTGCATCTTTTTGAATATTCCTTTTTCTGATACGCAGTCATCGATCCTCATCCAACATCGAACGGCCCACCACGGTATTTACTTGTTTGCATTTCTATTGGGGCTTATCAACTACGCTACCTACGGGCGAAGAGAAAATCTGTAAAATATAATACTCCTCCGTTACTCCCTGCCCCAAATCGCCTAGTCCCTTCTCCCTGATCTCGAAAGAGCAGCCGTTGTCAGCGATGAGGGATCCTATAGAATCCATGTCCGCAAAGCAGCTGGTCCCCAGCAGAATAAATCCGTTCGGGTTCAGATATTTGCCGCCCTCTGCAATGTATCGCTTCAAAAGGGCATAGCCGGCGTCAAGCGTCTTCTCAGACTTGAGCTCGTCCGGGACGGCCTCGCTACTCTGCCAGGGGTGGTTCCAGAAAATAAAGTCAAACGCTCCGCTGACGTTTTCGAATATGTCGCTGACGAAGAAGTCGCCGCTCTGCTGGTTCCTGGCAAAGTTTTCTCGCGCGTGGTGTACGGCATGGGGGTTTGCATCGACGGCGACGACGCGGGAGCCCGAGGCGGCAAGATGGAGCGAGACGAGCCCGGACCCGACTCCGACTTCAAGAAATGATTTGCCCTGAACTATGGCGGGGAGGTGTTGTCCGAACCAGAGAGTTTCTGGGAAGTAGACTGGGGAGAATACCGAGGGATGGATAACCAATCGGAATCCTCCAATCTCTGCATGATAGGGCGTCTGGTGTTTTTCCGACTCAGTTGAGAGATGGGAGATGCGTTTCTCCCATTCTTCGCGTGGAGATCCCATTTTCCTTCTTCTTGAACTATGTCAATGATGCCGGTTACCGAACAATCGAACTAGGTTTAGGAAGGGTGGTCTGAGATTTTGTCAGAACAAGCCGTTGATCATTATGCTACAAAGCAGAGCTTGGAAGAACAGAAGAAGAAGGAGAAGAAGGAAAAAAGAAAAAAAAAGTACCATAGCACACCTGGCCTGGTGGATCATAATATCATATTGTACGATATGGCACCATAAAGAGATACAGTGGGACGGGACGGGACGGGACGGGACGGGACGACGGGGCTGGCATGACTCGACAACTTGGTTGCGTTTTCGCTGAGCTGAAATTTGGTCGCACGTCTTTTGATCTGAGAGTCTGGTTTAGTGAATAGCACATGATGATATAATGACGCACGTGGATGCCAGCCGTCCCGCCAGCCGTCCGTCAGCAATGGAGAATATTGACACAGCACGTTTACTTCTCACAGCAGGGTGTACATCAACTCCAGAGACAGAGATAGCTTTGCAAACCACGAACACCATGGCACCGACCCGAAACGTACGGATAGACTGTGGGCGAACGCCTCTTATATCTTACTACGAGAGTTCGCAAAGAGCTCATCGAGGAAGGCGCCGGTGGATTCTCAAGACGAAACTTTTCTCTGATATATCCCAAGTGTTACTTTCGTACAAATTCGTGATGCTGTGCCTTTGCTAGACGCTTGGTAAGCCCACCTGCGATCATTTGGCTCGTTGATCTCTATGAACATTGGCTTAGACAAGAAGTTCAATAGAAGCGAATAGAAGTGCGCTGGGTACCAATGAGCTGAATGATCGCTCGCAGATACGTCAAGCAAGGCCGTAGCGAATGCACAACATTACGAGTTGATACAAAAGTAGCATGTGGAAATTGGAGGAAAAAAGCTATCGCTCAAGGAGCTAATCAAAAGCTCTAAAAACGTAGTCTTAGAAGAGGCTCACAGGTTATCATCGCAATAAGCACTGTATTCCTGAACAGCAACGTCAAACGACAAGTCTTGAACAGTCGCGGCCATGCCCTTCCTTTGGTAATTGCGCAATCTTTCAAAGACCTCCTACATTGTAAGCCGTGCCCCCCGTATTGAAGCCAGAAACCATGATACCGGACAGGCGGGGGGGTATAAGTTCGGGATGTGCACCGACAGTGTTGGTCTGTCTTGTGGCAAGATGATGGTCGATTCACAAACAAGAAGCTGGAGGAGCCAGGAATTGACAAGGGAGACCAACGCGTGAACAGTAGTGACAAAAGGCGAAAGTGTCCCGTTGTTGAACTGCCGTCTGCGGCATTCAACTTTCACCTTAACGTCTCACTCCAATTTTCTGCGGCAGGCATCTGTGATGCTAGATCGTGTATCGACTCATTTTTCCCCGGAGAAAAAAAAAAAATGAAAAAGCTTCCATCACATCGCAGGCCAAACATAATCAGTCAGCCAAAGCCAGCGGACCGCAGAATATCTTCAATTCATAACTCTACAGGCAGGCCTGATTGGTTTATGGCCAAGCTGGCTCGCCTCAGAGTATTAGAGTTCTGATGAAGGCCAATCCAGCCGGCGTGCCGTGCATGCGCTAAAGGGTAGAAGGAGAAGGCGCGAGCGACGTTCGACCCGTTGCGTCACCTCGTGGCGTCCCCATTTATTTATATCAATGCCCACTCACATGACAGCGCGGCCAGGCCGAAACAAGACAAAACACCACAATTGCATCCTCACCCGTCCTCAACAATCAAATCGCCCCTACTACCTACCATCAGACCGTCGCCCTTCCGAACCACCACCGAACCCCCTCCTCTTTCTTCTTCGCCGCATCCTCCTCCCCCAAAAACCAACAATGTCCAACCGCGCCCTCGCCCGCGACATGCAAGTCGAGTTCCAAGCCCGCTTCCAAGCCAAGCAGGCCCGTCGCGAAGCCCAAAAGGCCGCCAAGCAGGACCCCATCCTGAAGAAGCAGATCCAGGAACTCCTCAAAAAGGGCGAGACCCAAAAGGCCTATCAAAAGGCCAAGATGCTGCTCAGCAAGCAGGCACTCGCCTCGCAAATGGACCAGGTCGCCGACATGGCGGAGCTGGGCGCCGCGCAGATCCAGGCCAACAATTCCATGAACCGCATGACGCACATGATGGCGCAGAGCTCAAAGGTTATGAATGTCGCGCAGAAGAATGCTACGCCGGCAAAGGTACACTACCCTTTTTTTTTTTTTTCCCTCCCAGCTGGCGACGTCGTGCGATATCAACGCTGACATTGTGTGTGTGTGTGTGTGTGTGTCTTGTACAGAGCCTCGGCGTCCTCGAGCAGTTCAAGGAGCAGAATGAGGAGTACGCCATGACAAACTCCATCTACCAGGATGCGTTTGCGCAATCAACCTCGGCGCAGGTCCCCGAGGATGCTGTCCACGAACTGCTCGGCAAGCTGGCCGATGATGCGGGCATCGAGCTGAAACAGCAGCTGAATCAGGCGACGCCTGCGGATCCGGAGCCCCAGAATAAGAATGACGTGTCGACTGAGGAGGACGAGCAGCTGCAGCAGAGATTGAGGGCGTTGCGCGCTTGAGTGTCTTGATGGGTTGCTGATGGGTTGTGATATTTCTGGAGTGAATCGGGATGAATGCTCATTGCTTGGCGTTTGGAGTTGGGGGGGTTTTTTTTTTTTTTCTTTTTTTTTCTTTTTGCACTTGACGTAGAATGGAAAATATGACTGGGGTTCGGTGCTCTCCAATGCGTGTGTTGGCTGTGATGTACGGTGATAGTGCATCATTGTCCACGGCTTAGCTGTCGTGGGGAATTCATGGACGAAACCCTCGAATGCATATTCATGTCTATGTAATCCTCTATTCACACAGGTGTCCCAGTGAAGCCCTCACATAATCTTTTATATCCACCCGCTGCTCAAATGCTGGGCCATGCAATCATTACTTCCATCCATACATGTACCCTCGCGCAGCCCGTCACAGAACCGCTACATGTACAAACTAGCTACAGCCGTAATATCCCTCTTGATCAGCTCCTGCGCCTCCTGCATCTTGCCGTACAGTTCCGGATCTCCCACGATCCTCGCCGCGTTCTTGACCTCCCTGCACGTCTCATCCAGTCTGGTAATCGTCCTCACAATCGTGCCCTCCAGCACGTCCGTCAAGCCAGTAATGTTTTTGAAGCTCATGCCTCTCGCCCACTCGTACACCACTTCCATGAGGCCGAATCTAGGCGTGCTCGCGAAATCGTTGGAATCGTCCGCCGACTGAATCACCTGCAGTTTCGTCTGTACATCGTTGACCTTTTCGGAAATGGCAATGACGGTGTCGCGACCTTTCTCGAGATTGCCCGTCAGAGAGGGCTCTACGAGCGTCTTTTCCTGGAACACAAATGCCGACAGGAGAGCTGCTATCTCGGCAGGCTCAAACTCAGCGAGGACGTTGTCGAGGATGAGTTCGGTGAGAACAAGCTCGTCGCCAGAGTGTACTTCACAGGCCACTTTGCCCTTGAGCTGGATGCGCGAGGCCGAGTCGATGAAGTCGAGTTCTTTGAGGACCTGTACGCGCTGCTCGTAGTCTGGGAGAAGCTGGAGGTTTTGGTCCGAGAGAGATTGTTTCAATTGAAAGATGTGTTCTTTGATGAGCCATTCGTCGTGGCACATGGCGAACTTGGAATAGTTAGCTTTGGAGGTGCGGTATGAGTTGCGTCGGTAGATGACGAGATGTAGACTTACATGTTTTAGGAAACTGGGACACTTGGTCGCGGGGGAGTCTGTCACCGTCTTGGCCAACTGTATTCTCTTTTCGACGATCTCCTGAAGCGCTAGGCTCTTGATCCTGCCCATGTCTGCCTCGTCCCAGCGATTGTCCCAGCTAGAGCAAATATCCTGTAATCGCTCGTTGGCTTGCTGGCCCGCATCGCCGCCCTGGAATATCTCCGGAATTGTGCCCTTGAGAACCCATCTCGTCAAGCACTCTACGTCGCCAAGTGGCACATACAGAGTCCGAATAGGCATGCGTCGCTTGCCCTGCGGCAGCTTGTGCAGGTACTTTCTGAATGAGGGGATAAAGGGCAGCTGGTCTGTTGCATCTCGGCGCTCTCGTGTGGGCTTGATTGCACATACGTGCAAGACGGGATCATCCAAGGAACCCCGCGGGCTCATGCCCTCCGACAGGAGAATGCCTACTGTTCGAATGCCCTCCCAATTGAAGACGACGAGCCGCTGCTGGGTGAACATCTTCCGTCCGATGGTGATGCGCAAAAGGCCCTTGTACAGTTCCATAGTGAGCTGCTTATAATCTTGCGCAGCTTGGTGGCATTCATCCATGGCGACGTCGCAAACTTTGCATGACTCTCGCTTGACCTTGGCAAGATCAGCCTGTGCAAGCTTGACATCCTTTTCGTGCTCGGGAAGCAACTGCTGCGTCGCGTGCTCTGAGAAGCTACGCTTAATCATCTCCTCAATCTTGAGCGCCTCGACTCGGAGGAGGTTGAGAATCATGTTGTATGTGAGTCGAAATTGAGATCGCAGCTTGGACGGCTCGCCTAGGATCATGCTGCGCAGCTCGGCCACTGGTGGCACGTCGTTGGAGCCTCCTGGCGGGACAATGATGACAGATCCGACGGTATCGAGACCACGACGCCCGGCTCGGCCAGCCATCTGGGTGTACTCGCCGGGTAGCAGATTTCGGAACGAGTGTCCGTCGTGCTTGCGATAACCCGAGAACACGACTGTCCTTGTCGGCAAGTTGAGACCCATGGCGAATGTCTCCGTCGCAAAGAGTACTTTGACGAGGGTCTGGGCAAACAGAATTTCCACCAATTCTTTGACAATAGGGAGCAGTCCTCCATGATGAACGGCGATACCTCTACTAAGAAGTTCTCTCAGTCTGATTATTTGAGGTAGCAACCTATCTTCAGGCTTCAATCTCGCGATAGACCTCTCGATAATCATATGGATGTGACTCTTTTCCTGGGCGGTACAAAAGTCCTGATTGCTCAGCGCGTCTGCGTTTTCCTCGCATCGTTTCTTGGAGAAGACGAATATACAAGCCGGTAACAGCGTCTTCTTTTTCAAGAATTGAACGAGATGAACCCACAAGTTCTTGTCCTGGGCAGCAGAGGTCATGCCTCCAGCACGTCCACCGCGGCCCATATGGCCAGGGGCATGGCTAGCTCGAGGAGGTCCTCCACGACCTCTTTGCTGACTACCACCACCACCACGTTGTTGGCCACCTCCTCTTCCGCCACGTTGTTGAGGGTCTCCTCTCTGGGGGCCGCCTCGCTGGCCGCCTCGAGGATTTCCACCTCGCGTGGCCATTGTGTTTTGAGCTGTGGCTGGCTTGTCTTTCCCTTGAGCAGCAATATGCGCGTCCTTCCAGCCCTTTTCGATGAACTTCTTGTCCGAGTCAACAATCTTGTGAACATCCTTGCCGGCCCAGAGGTAATGCTCGAGGGGCACAGGTCGTTTCGACGTCGAAATGACGTAAATGTCCTTTTGTTTCGTCCGCCCAACCCAGGATGCGAATTCGTGAGTGTTGGGCACCGTAGCCGAAAGAAGAATAAGTGAAATGTGTTCGGGCAACATAATAATGACCTCTTCCCACACAACACCACGCTCGTAATCGTTCACATAGTGTACCTCATCGAAGATGACATATTCAACATCGCGGATCAAATCCGCTCCTCGGTACAGCATACTCCGCAGAATCTCCGTCGTCATGATCAGGCAGCTAGCCTCGGGATTGATCTGCACATCTCCCGTAAGAATACCGACCTCGTCGAATGTCTGTCGGAAGTCGCGAAACTTCTGGTTACTCAACGCCTTGATTGGAGATGTGTAGATTGCCTTGGTCATATGCTTGGCAGCCAAAGCAATGGCATATTCGGCCACGACTGTCTTGCCTGCTGAAGTGTGTGCGGCGACAAATACCGAGTCGCCATTTTCGAGATGGTATACAGCTTCCTTTTGGAAAGTGTCGAGCTCGAAGGGCCATTCTCTCGCCATGTCGGGCACCAGCTCCCGGAAGTTCGGCATGCCTTGCCTGATGTCCACCATGTGAGCCCATTCTCGCCCGGCCTTGCGAGCGCTGGATGCTGCCAGCACGCCATGGGGCTCCAAAGCAGGGAACTCAACAGGCAGTATGTCGTCGATATCATCGTCACCATCTCCATCGTCGGATACTTCTCCAGAACCAGAATCACCGTTTTCCAAATTCACCTCGGTACCACGCGTCACCTCGGCATCTTCTGGCTCTTCTTCCAATACGTTTTTCACAGCAATAGCTGCCTCCTCATCGGGTATGCTCTGCTTTTTGCTGAAGTCTATACCACGGTCCAATCCGGGCGCTATCTGCAGGAGTCCCCCTTCACCCAGTTGGATCACCCTGTCAAGCTTGTTTGCCTTTGCTCCTTCTTCGGGTGCATCTCCCGCGTGGATCTGATCCTCCAACGCAGCGGTAGCCTCAATGCCCTCCAAGCCTCCAGGAGCAAAAGGAAAGAATCCGGCAGCTCCTCGCACAAAGTCTGCACGATTGGCGGGTTTTCGAAGCAGACTTGTTGAGTTCTTTGCTGTGGCGCTATTCGAAGGAACGGTCACATTTTTGTAGCCAGTCACCCTGCCTTCCAATCCATGTCGAAGAAATCTTGTGACAGTCCGAGTCTGAGGAGGCGCAATCTTGAACAAAGAGGTGTAGTCGGTTTCAAAGTCCCATCGCTGCTGCAGCCGATTTAGCCATTCGATAGAGAACTCTTGTGACGGAGTGAGAAATTTGGCCTCCAGCTGACGCTTGAGAGCTTCAGGATCCTGACTTGACTTCTTGCCAAGTGTCGAGCTGGAGAACCCATCCTCGTCCTGCGATAGCAGAACAGCATCGATCCCGGCCATCCTGCACACTGGTTTCGTGACAATTCCAAGAAGTCGTCAGGTTCCTTTCAGATGACTGTCACACATAACGTCGTGACTACAAATGCTGAGAAGTGCCCCACCCTTGGCGGAAGTGGAAGTGGGGAGGGGGAGACACTTCTTTCTCCAATTGCCGTTGCTGACTCAAATGTCCATGGCGCAAAAGCGTCCTTCCAGTAACGTTTTCCAATACTTATGTTTCCATCAATGCTAAACAATGATGAACTGAGGATAAAAAGAGCAGGGAATGAGGCATGCCGTTGGTCAATGTGTCATTCAACTGCCGCCTAGCTACCTAGCAGATCCGAAAAAAAGCAGATTTTCGAAGCCTATTTCATGATAAGTATGTAGGTGGTTGGATTTCACAAACGGTCATTAGAGACGACTGCTAAGATAGGGGTGTATGCATGACGAAGAAAATACAAGTACAAGTCCCTTTTCCCCAATCCGTCTATCGAAAAAAAACAAGGAGATTTTACGTGCGCTGAAGAGTCATCCCAAGCTCTTTCGCGGCACACTTATTACGGTTATGCTGCGCTTCCCAGCATACTTTGCAGCTCAGTCTCTCCCGTTCGTCGCTCATGCTGGTCTTTCCAATAGTCTTCCTTCCCGCTGTTGCGTGTACAGTTCTCGAGCATGGCGAATATCATTGACAACAAACCCTCACACGTGCAACATCTTCGCGGCGTAATCCTCAATGACCTTCTCGGTAGGGAAGCTCATCTCCTCGAGCTTCTGGGCGTAAGGGGTGGGGACATCGGCACCGGTGACACGCTGGGCGGGGGCGTCGAGGTAATCGAAAGCGTACTCCATGGTCAGAGCAAGAATCTCGGCGCCAACACCATAGTGAGGGAAGCCGGATTCGACGGACAAGAGACGACCGGTCTTCTTGACGGAAGCGACGATGGTCTCAATATCGAGGGGCTTGACAGATCGCAAGTTGATGACCTCAGCCTCAACATCATAATTCTTCTTCAGGTTCTCGGCAGCGACGAGAGCCTGGCCAACACATCGGGACAGCGAAACAATGGTAAGATCCTTGCCAGAGCGCTCAACCTTGGCCTTGCCGAAAGGAAGGACGAAGTCACTCTTTTGGGCAGCTTCAGACATGGGAAAAGACTGGCCGTACATCAATTCGTTCTCGAGGACGACGACAGGGTTGGGGTCGCGGATGGCGGCCTTGAGAAGACCCTTGGCATCTTCGGCGCTCCAGGGGGAGACGACCTTGAGGCCAGGAACGCTGCCATACCAGGCGGAGTAATCCTGAGAGTGTTGGGCACCGACACCGGCAGCGAAACCGTTGGGGCCACGGAAGGTGATGTTACAAGGCTGGATACCACCAGACATGTAGAGGGTCTTGCCGGCAGAGTTGACGATCTGGTCGATAGCTTGCATAGCGAAGTTGAAGGTCATGAACTCGCACTGTCGCACACTGCACGTCAGTGGATGGAAGAGGCAAAAGGCATCGTCGGCAGTCTCGGATGTTCAAGCCACGATCACCACAATATCATGAATAGCACTACTCAGTTACTTACAACAGGGTGCAGACCGCTCAAAGCAGCACCAATGGCAAGACCACAGAAGCCGGACTCGGTAATGGGGGTATCAATAACGCGCTTATCGCCAAAACGGTCTAGAAGACCCTTGGTGACCTTGTAGGCGCCATTGTACTGAGCAACTTCCTCGCCTAGAATGAACACCTTGGGGTTGGCCTCTAGCTCCTCAGCAAGAGCCTCATTCAGGGCCTCACGGACGGTGTACTCCTTGACACCAGCGCCCTCGGCGTATTTCCTGCTCTGCTGGGCGCCGAAGAAGATAGGGGTCGTAATGGCTCGAGGGGCCTGAGTGAAAGCGGAAGTGGCGGGAGACTTGATGGCAGCAGCTCGGCTCGAGATTGCCAGGCGGGCAGCAGGTCGGAGAAGTCGAGACATGGCGACTGTGTGGTGATTTGAAGATTTGTTGAGGTTCGATCAAGATGCAGAGGCGTCAGACAAAATCTGAGCCACCGATGCTGGTCGTCGCAACAATAAATTGGACGCACGCGGACTGGTAAGGAAGGGTACGGGAAAATGAGAAGCCGCGCTGAGCCGGTTCAAGGGAGGGATTGGCAAAGGACGAAGAAGAAGATGATGATGGTTGATGGCTTTCAATGGACCCGGCGTCGAGGGAATTTCCTTTCCGGAAGACGGCGAAACCAGCTTCCTGGTTGGTGCGCAGTTTAGCGTGGTGGGTGCGATCTCGCAAGGCCAAGCAGCAAAGCTCAAGTTTATTTTTTTTTTTTTCCCTTTGGGTGATTGACCCTGACCCTGTCTTGTTGGAGATTTCTAACGCCAGCGCTGGCAGTTGCTGCACTCTCAGACCAGACTAGTTCTGTTGGGGCCAACCAGACTCTGACGGCTGACAGCTCACAGCCTCACTCCTGCCTGACCCACCGATATTAGAGATAGGCGAGATTTTATTTATAAACTATTAAACACACCTTGCACGCTCATGCGAAGCATTGATTAGGGATAATAACGACTTATAACGACCTTATTACCTACACTCTACTCTGTAATTCCTGTTTTATTAGTCTAGCAGCTGGTGTAATACGAGTACGTAAACACGCAGCAACGGATTGTTCAATACGCAGCAGTAACTAGGCCTAAAACGGAAGAGGATCATAAATCATTGGATATATTCATATATATATTCAACAGTATACACCATCTGACCATGCCCCCTAGTGAAGACCTGGCCATAACCTGACCATGCCTAAGACTGCAATACATGCCCTCCATCCACAGTGCGCCTCGGACAGAAGTCAAAAGTATATCTCGCCAAAACTTATCGTGACCGTGACAACCCCACGGTTCGTTTATACCAAAATCCTTCCATGCCCTGTGCTTGAATTTGCTGACCTGGTATTTTTCTCCCACAAAACCCGGTGCATTAAAACTTGAGATCAATAAAGAGTCGTCGGACAGCTCAATGGACGGTGAGTGAACCGACGAGGGCGAGGCGAGGTCCACTGAAAGAAGAATGCGTCCGTAATATCTACCAAAGCGACCCTTCATTATCATCACCCTCATCCACATCGACAGGCTTCCAGAGATGGGGCGGTATGAACTCCACGGCCAAGTGGGGACTGATAGTATGAAGATATTCTTGGATTTCCTCAATGACCTCGTCAAACTCTACCACAGGGTCGATGATCATACGAATGAACACAATCCAAGGGGCTGCAAGTGGCCTCCTTCCTTGCGTCGTGGCCAAACTTAGGCCATAGTACGTGTGTCTTGTCGAATGATGTGACTCGAGAATTCGGATCATGCGGTTTTCAACGCTGGACCATTGTTTGGCCAAGGTTGTCGAACCTCCATTTTGAAGTCGCCAGAGCCTTTCGTTTCTACGACGCGATGTTCTGGAGGGCATTTTGAATTGCTATGAGGTCGGGGTTTCTTCTTGAGCAGGTCAGCTGGATCCACGGTTTCCCTGTTCGAACGCAGAGGACGACACATCATACCTGGAGATGACTTCGCGTATGTAGTAGTACACTTTTACCATGGAAAAGTGAGAACATCAGAAAGAACTGCCCTCCTTTTTAAATACCTGTTGGATATATTAACTTTGAGGACAGCTTATACTATGAAACTCAAGTCCTCATGCACAGTTTTAGCCCTCATCTCTCGATTGTGGACTATTTCGCCATGCAAACACGACGCCAACTCTAATCACGGAGGTGCAAATCGCACAACCAGACGAGGTATCTAGGTTTACACTACCATGATCCTTTTCCTGATCTCGAAGTGTATAACAATGCCACTCACGCATGACATGGAGCTAGCCCATGCATGATCAAAGACGCCTACATGCTCCAAGTATCGACGACCTCACTTGTATGATCAAAAATATCCATTGGCGTCAACCTGCTCCATTTCCGAGGGTTTTGCTTCGCATCTACAAAATGTTTCATGGCCAGGACCGTCTGAGCAGCCCATTTCTCTGGACTTACTTTTCCTATGCCCGTAGCCAGCGGAGTCATAAGAATGCTGGAGATTCGGCAATCCGCGTCGCTCTCGTGACTAGCATATGCTTTTCTATTGTGCTTGTCAATCGTCACCAATAAGCTCCATGTACTCTCGTACACGATTTCCCTATCCCACCCTACCGGCTGCGGCGTCCTCATTGTTGGACACAGCGCGAGATACTTTGTTCCCCAGACATTCTCGGACTTGTCTCCGAAATCATCTGGTATACGGACCAATGTGCAAGTACCTGGTGGTGCAAAGCCACGCCATTCATCGTACAATTTTGCCTGGGCTACGTGGGTGAGAGCGAGGTAATCATTGCGAGGCGAAAAGGCCCGAGAGATTGCGTCGTCGAACCCGCCATCCAGACGTCCGTAGGAGTTTGCCGGCGAAACCACGAGGTCGAATTTACACTTAGACGGGACAAACTGCAGAGCCGCGTTGTGTGTTTCGAACGTGATGGTAGTGGGTAGCTTGTGCTTCGCCGCTGCCTCGGCAAAGGCCTCGCTGTGCTGGTTTTGCATGCACAGGAAATGGATATGTGGAATTCCAGATGATGTTGTCGAAGTGGCCATGGTGAAATCACTCTCTTGATGAAAACCGATGAATACCGATGCGGCATAAATGGGTTTTGTGTAACAACGAGGGATTGTGCTGCCTAGGGTAGGTATCTCCTGTGTCACGATTTGCCGCACAGCCGCACAGACAAGATTGACGGCGATTTATTACTTGTGGACACGCCATTATTCTCCGGTTCGACACTCGACGCCATCTGCAATGCTACGCAGTAGACTGGTTCATCAGTCAGCTTACACCCCTGCCCATCGCTTTGGAATCATCCAGATCTGCGAGTCATCAGAGGCCTGGCACGAGAGGCATTTCGGTCTTCGGGTGCGAACCGTGACCGAAGTCCCGTCTGTCATTTCTTTCGTCCCAAGTGTCGCGCCTTGATCGGAAGACGAGATGCTAATTCGGCATGTCAGCGGCGCGCAGCATGTTGATCACCTGCAGGCTGCTGCTTATTGCCAGGTTAAATGAGTCAACGGCATCAGCACGAAAGATTCGGCCCCGGCCACGCAGTGATCTACGCAACGATAGGCCAAAGAAGAAAAGTCATTGAGACATGACCTGCACCTAGCAACGTGCCAAGACTAAGACGACCGCGCTTGACGCGTACTACCAAATCATGTGTCAGATCCTTGATAGGTTCGGCTGGATCTCGCTGCCGCCGGAGATACACATCGCGCTGTTACGGAGGAGTCCGAGCAACTCCATGGGATACGAAAGAAGAGGCGCAGCCGACTGGCCGCTTACTTATGCGTACATTGTCCCTTATACGCCTTGCGACACACCCCCTAGCTCTGACTGTAGAGGCTGCGCGTTCATGTTGTTTAAATTCAACGATTTGGCAGGACATCTCCCTCTTGGAACCTCGGAGACGTTAGCTTTGTTGATTTCCAATATTATACGATCTGCCCCTTCTACACCTCCCCTCCGCTTCATTCCGAATCTCTCTCTCTCTCTCTCTCACACACACACACACACACACACGCACGCACGCACGATACCCTCTTGTGCCTTCCTCCAAAATATGCAGAACAACAAGCCTCTCAGAGTCCTCATTGCTGGTGGAGGAATCGCAGGACCAGCGCTAGCTTTCTGGCTCCACCGCCTTGGTCACTCAATCACCATCATTGAGCGATGGGACACTCTGCGGATTGGCGGCCAGCAGATCGACCTTCGTCTTCAAGGCATCGAGGCTGTGGAGCGTATGGGAATTCTGGACGAAATACGGGAGCATGTTGTCGATGAAGCAGGCCTCGATCTGGTCAACGAAAAAGGCCAATCAGTCATCTTCTTCCCGCGACATGAGCCCGGCAGCAAACACCAAAGATTCTCAAGTGAATTCGAGATCATGCGCGGGGATTTGTGCCGCATTCTGTACGACAGAACCAAAGAAAACGTAAAATACAGATTCGGCTTGTCGGTGAACAGTTTCGAGAGCGTCGGCGACGTCGTCAATGTGACGTTGTCAGATGGCAGCGTGGAGGAATACGACCTGCTCGTCGGGGCAGATGGTCAAGGATCACGAATCAGACGGGCCATGAACAAAGATGAAGGCGGTGATGGGCCGTTTCTCCGGTCAACTGGGACTTACACATGCTACTTCTCCATCAAGAGGACGGCCGCAGACGAGGGCCATGCAACATGCTACGTGGAGACGGAGCAGCGCATTGTCATGACGAGATGGCACAGGCCTGATCTCGGCCAGGTCTACCTCATGACAATGAAGGCCAGCCACAACGAGAAAGTAAAGGAAGCCCTGAAGCACGACGTGGCTACACAAAAAAAAGCCTTCGCGGAATTGTTCGGTACTATGCGATGGAGCCAGCGTGACCGTATCCTCGATGCCATGAACACCACGGAAGACTTTTACGCGCACGAGGTCATTCAGGTTCGAGGCAACAGATTAACAAAGGGCCGTGTCGTTCTCCTCGGTGACGCAGGATTCTGCCCGTCCTCCTTCTCCGGCATGGGCACGTCGGCTGCGCTTGTAGGCGCGTATGTCCTCGCTGGAGAGATTGGGAAGTGCAAAGGCGATGTTGAAGCTGGTTTGGTAGGATACGAAGCCACTCTGCGACCTTTTATAGAAAAGATACAGGTTCTGAGCACTGCATTTACCCGGCTGATACCGAAATCCTCGGTTGGGTTGAAGATTTTCCAATTTGTTCTGGGGCTGGCAGGTAAATTCAACATCTTCAAGTTGCTGCAAAATCGGGCGGCGGAAAAGAAGGAAGATTGGGTCATGCCTCGATATGAAGAGTTGCACGTGGGAGGGGAATGAGGATGGTCGAAACGACTGGACGCAAGGCATTTTGAGAACATCACTACTCAGTTCTGACGTGCTGTGTATATAATTATATGTTCCATTACTACTACAATATAGCGAGTTCATCTTTCCGACATTGGTGACATCTTTCCCTCTTCTCCGAACAAAGAACAATGCACAATGTTAAAATCGTACATGACTAGCCCAAGTCCTTGATGTGGGAATTGAAAAATTCTAAAAATTCACCATTCATTCACCATTATGACCCTTCGGAAGCCTTGTTCCATTCGGAATCCTTGCAAGTAAGTTCAAAGCTCAAGACATTCATGATGGCATGTTGCAAGTTGGGAAAGCGTCCGCCCGACATATCCAGCATCTCCAGATCCGCGAAGGAGGACAAGTAAATTCGACCCGGCGATGAGGATTCATCTTTCTGTATTCACAACCCCTATGAATCGGTACTGTATTGACTTTCTTGTACTTGTAGCGCCCCCATATGCGAAACGAATCGGGGGCGATGCAAGTGCAAACTCTAAGAAGCACCGCGCGGGCAGAACTTCCCCATCAAATACACTCTGGCAGTCGGTCCAAAGGTTAAATTGCGTAGTTGGTGTGAGTAGTAAGTAAGCCAGAATCTTGGACTAACGAAAAAAAAAAAAAAAAAAAGTTTTCCGAGTAGAGGACAGCAAGACGCGTACTGCAATTATTAGTGAGTCAACCTGGTTTGCCGGTATTAATATCAGCTCACACATGCGCACATGAAATTGTTCAAAGTCTCGCTTCTCCCCGACCGCTACCAGTCTCTCGTCCAGTCTCTCTCGTCTTTGGAGAACCTTCCTCCCACCGTCTGGAATCACCTGTGTGCTTTCCGGGTCACATTCTATTCACTGAGCTCCCGAGACGAAATTGCACATCATCCGAAATGCTTCTGATCGTTTTACTCGCCCTCCTGGGTACAGCACTCGGTGGCCGCAGGATTGGCCGCAAGAAGCTATGTGCCAACAAGTGCACCGACACCTTCTTCGAATGCAAGCAGAATCCCGAAGCGGACCAGATAATGTGTGGTGCCCAATTCGCCGGCTGCGTAGGCTACAACCCCCTGGGGCCAGATGGCCAGTTACGCGCGGTACCAACCGCTTGCTTCATTGCCAAGGGAGCTCCTCGATACCCCAAACCTACCATGGATCCTTGCGCCAAATGGTGCCATGATAAATTTGAGGCCTGCCGCAACTCACCTGCCGTCAACCCGTTGGGCTGTGCGGCCCACTACGCCGACTGCCTGAGATTCTCACCTTTTTCCAACAACCCGGACGAGAGACTCGTGCCGGCTACTGCTTGCTCGACAAGACCTCCAGGCCCAACTGTCACCGTGTCCATCGAGAAAACCTGTGTCGACGACTGTTTGGCAGAGTATTTCGACTGCAAGAGTAAGGCTGATACTATGCATCCGACTATCCAGCCGACGTGGTGCGCGGCCAACATTACCCTTTGTCTTGGGTACCCCCCGTTTTTTCGTAATCACTTTGAGCAGCCTAGAGCTTGTATAGAGTACGGACACCGAAGAGAAACAGGCGGCGGCTAAAGGCAAGGGCGAGGGCAGGGGCAAGGGCGCTGCTCTTCTTTAGGAGGCAGCGGAGAGTATTAGCATCCAGCTGGGCCAGAGGTTGCGGGAAATGAATCTTGAACGGGGTCTATCTTTTAATACGGAGTTTGTGGTCCAAGACATGTAATCTACTAGCTATTAATAATAGCCACGTGATAATACATGTCGTGGTTGGCCAAGGAGTCAAGGACCCAGACTGACTGCGACTGACTGCGACTGACTGCGACTGACTGACTTGCTTGGCATTGTTTGCTCAACCCAACCCCGCCATAATAGTTTGTGGGCGTTTGTGGGCGTTTGTGGGCGCTCCTTCCTTCCCTACTAAGGTTATAAGCTTAGACCCAGCCAGACTCACTCAATCCAATCCGTGCTTCAATCAACTCGACATCCAAACCGTCTCCATGTCCGACATTCAACATTGACTCACACGGTTCCCGGAGCTTGCTACTTGAATGCCTTCTCTGCAATCTGTTCGGCTATGCAGAGCAACGCTGTCGCCCGCCGCACTCAATTCTCCAGTTGCGATGAGTGTCGTCGGTCGAGAGTCGGTTGTGATGCGTTGAGTCGGAGCAACGAAACCAGAGACTCCTCCACATCCTGCACACGCTGCTTGAACCGGAATCAACAATGCACTTTCAAAGTACGTACTATAGAGAGCCGAGTCCCCTATCAAGACCATCATTAGCACACATGATAGCGCCAAGCTGACTCTCGCGCATGCAAGTGGATGAAAGAGAAGGGCGCCGAGCCCAAGCGAGCACCCTTGGGTAGGCGGAAGCTTCGTCGGCGGTCTGAAGTAATATCCATCGTGGCGCCCAACACGCGCAGCAAAAGGCCAGATGCACAGTCAGATCTGGCTCAGCGTGATCCTTGGCATCTGTCAGGGCCGAAACAGCTTACTGCACCGTCCCCGGCGGCTACAGACTCGACCACATCCGTCTCGGACTTGCTCAGCCACGTTGAGAGCCATTGGCTTCAAATACTTTACAGTGAAGGATTTGACGCAGTATTTGGATCTTGGATGGGAAGAGACGGTTGCCCTTTTCTGTGCGCATCAACCATACTTGGATTGATGAGGCAGCGAGATTGACACTAACGTATCGCATTTGCAGCTTCACCGAGCACAGTCTTGCAGGCAAACACGTAAATATTGCACATGTCTGCACAAGGCTGGACCTGTGGATGGCGGAAAGCTCTGATGACGAGAAAAACAACACAACACCTGCTGCCGTACGCGAACCCAAGATCAAGGACCGCCTCATCGATCAGTCGCTTCGCAGCACTATATCTGCCTTTTCCGCACGATGGCTGTACATTGTCGCGAAAAGCCTGCAGCAGCCGGCGCCTCATCATCAAAGTGTAGTCCTCATTCTTTGGAGAACAGCTCGGCGCGACATGCTTCGCGTCATCAACCGACCATCTTACCGGTCCATGTTGTCGTTATTTCTATTTGCCTTGACGCCGATCCCTACTGGTGTTTCCGAGGAAGAAGAGATTGATGGCATCTCTGGACAAGCTTGCGTGCATGCAGCTTTGCAGCAAATACAGACACTGCGGGCGCGACAGCGGAATTTGCAGTTCAGTGGCTCGAAAGTAACACCGTCCAATGTCAAGATGAAATCAATAGTCACCGGCCCCGAATCAGTCGGCAGTTCGGACTTCATTGCTGCAGAGTGTATCGCCTATTGGGCTGCTCTGACGTTTGATACCTCGGCGTCGTTGACCTTGAACTGCCGTTCGCTTCTATCATCGGGTCTCTTCGGCTTCGAGGCCGAGCTGCCATGGAGACTCGTCCGCACCGGAGCCAAGCTGTTTTATGAAAAGACGCAAACATGGCGCGCAGATGGGGTCATTGATATGACAGACGAATGCGCCAACCAGATCATTGCCAGCGGCGCTGCTTGGAAGTTACTGGCCTGGAAACTGACATCGGTTTTCAAAGAGGCGCTACGAGATGGGCACAATGAGTCAGAAGTCAACAAGGCGTTCAGTTTCGTGACCGAAGCAATACAACAGTTCAACGATACTTTTCGCCGCCCGCTTGAGGCATGTCAGAGGCGGATGCACTTTCTTGGACAGACGACCAAGCTGCGATGGTGTACGTTACCTGTGACTAGGATGTGTTGATCGATTTTCACTACTTACGCTGACCGCCGTATAGACTCTTTGATGCTACACTACCACCTTAGCATTCTCATGCTGGTGGATATCATTGAAGCTACGGAGCGAAATGATCTCCTTGCTGTCTTGACCGAAACAAATGCCGATGCAGAGAATGCTGTCATGAACGCTCTTGTGTTCGGGCTTCACAACGATTTCACAGTGGTGGCATCCGCAGCGTCCAGCCGTGGGGATGTCGATGACTCTGCAGAAGCCTCGTTCACCGTGCCTATCATATCAATTGACCCCTACCCTCATCATGTCGTCGCTAGCGTACAACTCATACGCAAAGCTATTGACAGAGACTTGCGGGTGGGCAAAATCACCGACGATTCCCATGCCAATGTCCAAGCGACTCTAGAAGCAGCGCTAGGCCACCTCCCCCAGAGCTCAAAATCTGTGCAAGCCGCGCGGAACCAATTCTCTGAAAAAACAACGCCGGATGCGATCCTGTTATGCCAAGATCCGTATGTAGTCTCGCATGCTGAATTTGCCGGGTAACTTTGTACTTGAGAATATTGGCCAGATAACCTTGTACCATCCCCGTCCGTACCTCTTGATTTTACTTTCCTGGGACATTTCTGCGAAGACCGCCCGTTCCTTGAGGAATCTTACTAATGAACCGCCAAACGGGACCAAAGTTGGCAAATGTGTCGAATTTCAGTCTTCGTGGTGGCGCTTGCGGTGGCGGCATATTGCTCAAAGCCCACGTTTCACAACTCGGAAAGCTGAGGCAGCATGTGTGGTGCGTCGTGGTGGTGGTGGAAGGAGCCATCAGGCCAGGCGGGTAACAGTCCGCGTTTGGGGTGGCGGCAAGACTCGGCCTGAATGGCATTGTCATCGATAAAAGCCAGGGAAAATGCTTTGATGGTTCATTGGGGCGGCGAGATGGGATATTGGCATTTGGGAGTGAGGGTCGACTCCATGTTGATGAGGCCGGCAACAACCGACGACGGGTTTCCAGTCCGCCGTGACAAGAAAACGTGGGGGAACTGACGCTTGCTGGGCATCTCCGCACCACAGTCCATGATTATAAGCGTGCCATGCCGGTTCTGGGATGGCCTGGCCTGCGCCTCCCGAAATCAAACGCCTTCGGCGCAGCCCGTCCGCCCGTCCATTCGCATGGATGCGCGCCGAGTTCGTTTTGCTCGTTTCTGATGCCGCTGACAGTGAGACTGGGCGCGCCATTTCAGCGCCGTGGATGCAACAAGTTGGCCCATTCCTTGCAGGCCCTTGCAGGCCAGGGACATTGCACCTACCTATATATGAGACGATGTGACCACCCTTGATTGAGTCGCGTCTCGGGATGAGTCTAGTCATGATTGCTTTCGTGTTCGTCAAAGTCCTATTCGGGAGCAGCTTGCAGACAAGGCAATAATTTCTCCACTAACTCTTTCCTTTCAGTCCGACGTTTTGTCGCGCCTCGTTACTTCTCAACCAGTAGAGGCCCGTTTTCCTCATCACGGCGCCGGAATTCTGGAGAATGAGGGTAGCGACAAGGAGAATTCGGTGGTCGGAACCGCGAGGACACCATGGAGCTTTGATCACATTGACGAGAGGAAAATTCTGTGGAAGGTGCGATCTGCTTGCGTTTGGATTTGCCCGTGTAACCGGCTGACGTGTGTAGATGGACATTCGGCTGATTCCCATGCTGGCGCTACTTTACCTCCTGTCATTTCTCTATCGTAAGTGTGTGTCGTTGTGTCGTTGGCAGTTGCTCGTGCAAATACATAATACATAATTGCACATGTGGTATCTGACCCACCTCAGGCGGAAACATTGGCAATGCTGAAGTGGAGGGCCTCAGCAAAACCCTGGACCTTCTCCCAGACCAGTATAATTGGTGTCTCACAGTCTTCTTCACTTATGCCGCCTTCGAAGTCCCCAACAATTTGCTCCTCAAGAAACTCCGCCCGAGTCGATGGCTGCCCGCCATCATGGTTGCGTGGGGTCTGGTCATGACGCTCATGGGCCTCGTCCAAAACTACCACGGCTTGCTGCTTGCGCGCATATTTTTGGGGGCTACGGAGGCGGGTCTATTTCCTGGCGTTGCTGTGAGTGTCGGGTTTTGGCAGCATTTTCTCCCTTTTGGTTGGTCCCGTTGAGACCTTGTACTAACCGGACACGTATCAGTACTACCTCACCATGTGGTACTGCCGACACGTGATCCAATTCCGCCAAGCGCTCTTCTTCAGTGCAGCTTCTATCGCCGGCGCATTCAGCGGTCTGTTGGCCTTTGCCATCAGCAAGTTGGACGGTACAGCAGGATTGGAGGGATGGCGATGGATCTTCATTCTCGAGGGGTGCTGGTTGCGCTTGCGGCCTTTTTCCTGATTCACGATTTCCCCGACACGGCCAAGTTTTTGACCAAGGAAGAGCGAGCTTTTGTAGTCCATCGACTGAAGTATCAGGGCCAAGCTAAGATGGGTGACGCCGAGGGTCAAGGCACGGCGCAAGTTGAACAGGCTGGGGAGTTTGAGTGGAAATATGTGTGGCAGGCATTCAAAGACTGGCAGATTTGGGTCAACATCTTTGTGTATTGGGGGGTGAATTACTCTGTCCGTAATACTGAATACCTCACCCGGTTATGGTTTATATATATATATATACATATATATTGGCTAAAGATGATGTATAGATTGTCTGCCCCCTGTACGGAATCAGTCTGTTCTTGCCGACCATCATCAAGAGTCTCGACTATTTCAAGACGGAAGCGCAGCTGATGACGGTCCCGATCTACATCACTGCTGCTATTTTGGCAGTCATTGTGGCCCTTTACTCGGACAAGATTGGCAAGAGGAGTCCGTTTGTGATTGGTTCCATGTTCATGGTGCTGGGCGGGTTTACCATGTACGTGTCGCCTGTTCCAAGTTCCCCCCCCCCCTTTTAATAAAAAAAAAAAAAAAAAAAAAAAAAAAAAAACAGAACAAAAATCATGCTAACTGAAATTAGGTGCATTGCTTCAAACAACCCCAAGGTGGTGTACGCATGTGCCATTTACCCAGCGTTTCCCGGCATCATCGCCCGGTTGTCGAATAACCTGTCTGGAAGGTACAAGCGCAGCGCGGGCATGGCCATCCAGATTGGCGTCGGTAATCTTGGCGGGGTATGTGTGGTCAACAACTGCTTCGAATCGGCAAGACCGAACTGAAGAAGTGAAACAAATGACCAAACATATACTGACTTCTACTCCTCTAGGCCATGGCATCCAACTTTTACAGAAAAAAAAGGACGCACCTCGCTACTTCTTGGGGCACGGTCTTCAGCTCGGCTTCATCACAGTGGGCATCGTGGCGGCGTTCATCCTCGTCCTGGGATACAAGAAGATTAACGGCGGGAGGGCGGGAGGGCGCGAGAATTGGCAGAGGGCAAGGGGAGCAGTTATACTAGGGCGGAGTTGATTGCAAGGGGCGACAAGGCCGTCACGTTTAGATACATGTATTGATTTATTGTCTTTTTTCTTTTCTTTTCGTTTCTTCCTTTTCTGGAAACGAATGGGCGGAGGGCAACGAATATCCTGGCGTTCAAGTTGCTTGGGCGTGAAATGGAACATTTTGCATAATGTCTTGGTATAACAAGCAAGGAATATATTAAGCCAGTACGAATTACATAATTATTAGGAAAAGCGCTGAAGCAAGCAGCACAATTAAGAGCATCAAACAGGCCCAGCTAACGACCTCTTACAACCTCTTATAACTTCTTAAAAGAGAGCCATGAGACCGACAGCCATGGCAGCATAAGCAGGAGACAGCTGCGAGCCACCGGCGATGACAGGAGCAGTGCCAGTTGGGGCGACGCCGGAGCCAGAGCATGCGGTGGGGGTGACGAAGCCGCCTTCCTGGTAGGGGTTGTAGCCGAGACAGCTGGCGTACTGGGAGGAGCAGTATGACTGGTTGGCGTGGGGCTGCGTGCGGCACTTGTCAGCGGCGGCGTTGCACTTGTCGACACAGTCCTGGCCCATGGAGCCGCCGGTGGGCATGGGCGAACCGGTGCCGGTCGGGGCGACGCCCTGAGCAGAGCACGCGGTGGGGGTGACGAAGCCGCCGCTCTGGTAGGGGTTGTAACCGAGACAGCTGGCGTACTGGGAGGAGCAGTATGCCTGGTTGGCGTTGGGCTGCGAGCGGCAGTGGTCATTGGCGGCATTGCACTTGTCGACACAGTCCTGGCCCATGGCGCCAGCGGCGTGGGGCTGCGTGCGGCACTTGTTAGTGGCGGCGTTGCACCGCTGCGCGCAGGCCTGAGGGTCTTCTCCCTGGTTCTGCGCCAGGGCGGCGCCGAGGAGAGCTGCGATGACGAAGGTCTGCATCTTGGATATGGGGGTTGTTGGTGATGGTGAAGAAGTATGTAGAAAGGGTGGTTGGACTGTGTGTTCGACTTTGTGTTCGACTTTGTTGGGAGTCTGGTTGATGATTGGCAAAACCGGTGAGTCAAGTTCAAGTGCAGCTTCTGTTTGTTACTCAAGATCAGCAGAGTCGCAAGCTTTTTCGGCGACAAACCTCGTGCTTCTTATAGATCCGTACGTCTCGGTCTTGGCCGGCCGTCTCCTCCCAGGAATCTGGCAACTCGTATGCTTCGCCGGGGAAAAATAAAAAAAGACGGGGAATTCCAGACTCGAGGGCCCCTCCCACATGTGGGCAACTAGGTCGCCATCGAGAGACTTTGTCTTGCGTATTGCTTTTTGGCCTTGGCTTGGCCTGGGAAGTGGGGGGATCTAGTAAGGAATCTATGTACAATCTCGCCATGGGCCTGTGCACCTCGTATTCTCTTTGGCGTAGCGAGTGGATTGTTGATGATCGTGGTTTCTTTGGCGCAGCAAGTGGACTGTTGTTGTTGTTATTGTTGGGATGTAAACTAAATCGTGATGGCTTTGGATATCCTCCACCCGGTTCTGGGACACGACATTCCAGAAAAAAAACGTCGTGGAGCGCCGCTCTCGAGGATTGGAACGCCTCTCGATAATCGGTGATATGGCGAGTGCCGCGTCTGAGTCAGCATTATCTGAATGTTGTTGTATATTCATAGCACTACCGCAGACTTGGGACGAAAAAAAGGCGTCGACGTACTCGTCACTTGCCATTGGCTGTGGGCAAACTCGCTCGAGCAGTCTTGTGCTCAAATGTGTAGGTAGCAACTGCGGATAGGATTCAAAAATAGCTCATTGGAAACGCCATCAAAACAAGGAATGAACGTTTTTTTTTCTTCTTCTTCTTCCGCCGTCTCCTGAGGGAAGGACTGTGAGGTCACAGCTAGGGACAATTATCTGTTCTTCCACGGCGCCCTTGTCAGCAATAATGATGGTAATGTTAAAGATGCAGGAATCTAGGCGTGTGGACATGGTAGAAATGCTCCCTTTCTCCTTTTTTGGTAAGACATCTGTCCGTACTCGGTACACCGCATTTCAATGAAATGAGACATCGTGTTTGTGTTATCCCCGCACCAAGTCTCATCGATTTGCTCTACTCCGTACTCCGCAAGTGCTCCATGGAGTCAGGAGATCATGTGATGGGAGACCCGCCTCGTAAAATAAAACATGCAACTTCGTTCCCAAGAGCAAATCATCAGGTGGAATGGAATGGCTGGTGGGATGGAAGATGGGGTGAAGAGGAAAAACTCCGAAGACAGGGGAAGACAGAATACCGCCTCTGTCGCGTTAGGAAAGCCGTAAGAATGTACGGAGGAATGTCCGAGAATATGACATATGACGCACACGACTTTGGCTAGTATAGCTATCTCTCAAGCACATTCAGCCCGTGGGGCTGCCCTTGCCCCACAGACCCCCCCCCCTCTGCTGGCGTGAATGACTAAGTAAGGTACGAGATCACTGCCCTCAGATCAGTAACCCAAACATTTTACTACAAGGGTGCCACGCAAAGTATTAAACGTCACTAAAAGATATATCCTTTTCCTTATAAATCGCTTATAATTTAAGGTACTTACTAATTCTAGCCCCTGTCTGCCCTATCTCCTGTCATGTATCTGTCAAGGCTTTAGCTTGTGGGTGAATAACAGAGTGAAGGTTGGATTGAAGAGTAGTAGCTATTGAACTGCTAGTTAGGGGTGGGTGCTTAAAAGGTTCAATCTCTGGCCTTTCCCCTCGTAAGTGGGGAAACCTCTCTCAAATACCTCACGGACCACACGTGACTACATAGCTCGCAGCTACATAGGTCACGGCTTTATGCCCCGCTAGGCGCTACTAACATCGATGCTATCGCCATTCCGCTCCTGACAGTATCTTTGTAAAATACACTAAAACCCCTGAATTATTTTACAAAGATATATAACAGGGGATAACAAGCCAATTAGGCGTTATATAGGAGATAGGGCAAATAGGGGCTAGGATTAGTAAGTACCTTAAATTATAAGCGATTTACAAGGAAAAAGATATATCTTTTAGTAGCGTTTAATACCTTACATATCTACCTTATAACGCTCTCATAGTACAAGCTCTATCTTACCCTACCCTAGGCAGAACGTAACCGTGAGCAGCTGTTATTAAATAACCTGCTAGCTGTCCCATCTGGGGCAAGTAGATTTGTAAAATAATACAGGGGTTATAGTGTATGTACAGATCTTCAGGCATAATTATTCACAGTAGGGCGGGTATTTTGCAGGGGGGTCTTCTCGTACCCAACTCACCTATAGCCTTAGGCACCCTAGCTAGCTAGATGCTAGAGACTTCTTTCGCTGCTATTATTGTTAGCAGCGGCAAATTTCACCTATCAAGACCTCTAGCATTGAATTCAACAACCCCATAGCTCGATTATTCCTCCCCCCCTGACAAGACCTGTGGATCCGGGACCAATTACCCTACAGCACTGTAATTCGGGAGTTGTAGTGTACATGTACACTACAACCTTTGAATTATTTTATAAATTTACATGTACTTGCCTCACATTGGGCAGCTAGTAGGTTACCTAATAATAGCTGCCTATAATTACGTTCCGCTAAGGGTAGATTATGCTATTATGTAGAGTATTATAAGATGGATACGTAAGGTATTAAATAGCACTAAAAGATATATCCTTTTCCTTATGAATTACTTATAATTTAAGGTACTTACTAATCCTAGCCCCTATCTGCCCTATCTCCTATCTAATGCCTAATTAGCTTGTTATCCCCTGTTATATATCTTTGTAAAATAATTCAGGGGTTGTAGTGTATGCCTGTGTGCTAAGGTACACGTCAACGTGTGTGGGGCGAGCCTCACACAGAGCCAAGATTTTACTGTACACTATAACCCCTGAATTATTTTAAAACTCTACTTGCCCCACATTAGGTTGCCCAATAACAGCTGCCCGCAGTTGCGTTCCGCCTAGGGTAGGGTATGCTGTTAGCGCGTTACAAGGGGGATATGCAGGGTACTAGACGGTACATCTTTTTCCTAGTAAATTGCCTATAATTCAAGGTACCTAGCCCCCTGTGCCCCACCCCTATTCAACGCCTGATTGGCTTGTTATCCCCTGTCATGTATCTTTGTAAAATAATTCAGGGGTTGTAGTGTACATAACTCCCCTGACCTCAATTACCTCAGCCAATCCCCACTGATTACCTCAACCAAGCTCCACTTCAACACCACCCAAGAAGCCAAGAAGATGCAATTGCCATCAGCCGGGCTCTCGACCACTTTAATTCGGAAGGTTCCCCTTTTTTTGCGCGTGACATCGGCTGAGGACTATGTTGTAGATCCAAGCATCTCTACCCGCTGCCGAGCACCAGAACGTGTCAACTGTACATACTCCTCGGTGCCAAGGAGCAACTGGCAGAGTCCGTTTAACCTGTTCGTTCACACCACACCGACAGCGTCGGATTCGGATTCAACCACTCTGCCTGCACCCTGTGATTTCTGATCTGGCTCCAACGTTGGCTTGCCATGACCCCCATGACCCCCAGTGACCCCAGTGACCACCAGGACCCCCATGATCGTCCTGTCTCGGCTAATATCATATGGCGGCGCGGGAAATGGATGCCTCGGACAAGCCAGGCGCAAGGGAATCCGCACTCGCAGCATCATGATGATTATAAAAACAACCATCTTCCCTATGTTTCGGCGGTCTCTTTGCGTCCTCGGCGTCTCTCTCTTTCTTCCCAGTGCAACCATACAAGAATACAAGAAAAATGTCGGCCAAGGCTGGTCTCGCGCTGGCGGCACTGCTGCTGAGTCCCGTGCTGGGGAATCCCGCCGGTTCGTCGTGGAAAGAGACTACGCCGCAGCCCGATCCAGCGAGAGCGTCTGAGGTCAGGGAGGTTTTCAGGACGGCATGGAATGGATACTATAAGAATGCATTTCCCCATGATTCCCTGATGCCAATTAGCGGTGAAGCTTCGGACGATAGGTAAGCTTTGCTTAAGTTGTCCCTCATGACAATCACGCGGACGTATCGCAACAAGACATACTAACGGCGCCGTGGCAGAAATGCCTGGGGTGTGACTGCAATTGATGCGCTCAGCACGGCCATCATCTTGGGAGAATCGGAGACCGTAAATCAGATCCTCAAGTACGTCCCCACGATCGACTTCACCACAACCAAGGAGGTGAATTCCTCCGTCTCACTCTTCGAAACAAACATTCGATACCTCGGCGGACTCATTGCAGGTAGGAACCCGTCCACTTGTCTTCTCACCGTCGCAGATACACGACTCCCGTCGAGGAGACGGACTAGTCGTGAGACAAGCACTAAATGTGCCGCACAAAGGCTACGACCTGCTCAAGGGCCCATCGAAGAAGCTCGTCAACGGCGCCGACTCTAAATCTGTCGACGCCCTGCTACATCAGGCTAAAACGCTCGCCGATAGTCTGAGCATTGCCTTTGACACACCGACTGGTATTCCCGACGACGCAATCATCCTCAACCCAACCCGGCGGATCAACGGCTCAGACACAAACGGTCCTGCAGGCTTCGGCACCCTAGTGCTGGAATGGACTCGCCTGAGTGACCTGACGGGCAATAAGACGTATGCCAGGCTCGCCCAGAAAGCGCAGGAATATCTCATCAAGCCCACCGGCGTCCCGGAAGCGTACCCAGGCCTGGTCGGCTTCACGGTGAACATCAAGGATGGCAAGTTCACGGACAACAGAGGCGGCTGGGGAGGCGGCGTTGATAGCTTCTACGAGTATCTTATTAAGATGTACCTGTACGATCCGAAAGAGTTTGCGCACTATAAGGATCGATGGGTCCTCGCTGCCGACTCTACCATGAAGTACCTCGCATCCCACCCGACCTCGCGCAAAGACCTGACCTTCCTGGCCGGTCACCACGGTCCTAAAGTCGTCCCCGTGTCCAGTCACCGTAAGTCTTGACAAGCAGATCAAGAGGACCACCATCTTCTTCCGCCTCGGGTCAGTAAACGACTAACCCAAAACCCAAAACCACAGTGGCATCCTTTGCCGGAGGAAACTTCATCTTGGCCGGCGTTCTCCTCGACGAGCCAAAGTACACCGAGTTCGGTATCGCCCTCGCTAATTCCTACTACGAGACATACGCGCAGACCTCGAGCAAGATCGGCCCCGAAGTTTTTCGATGGGTCGCCGCCAGCAATGACACGGCCCCTCCTGCCCAAGACGCCGACTTCTACTCCAAGGCTGGCTTCTGGGCCATCTACAAGGATTATGTTCTGCGCCCGGAAACCATCGAGAGCCTGTACTATGCGTACCGCGTCACCGGCGACAGAAAGTATCAGGACATGGCCTGGAAGGCCTTCACCGCCATCCGCGACCGCTGCAGAGCTGGATCCGGGTTTGCGGGGCTGGAAGACGTGACGCAGATGGATGGGGGGAAGAGGTACGACTTCCAGGAGAGCTTCTTCTTGGCCGAGACGCTCAAGTACTCGTATCTCATTTTTGCGGAGAACTCGGAGGTTCATTTCCACGGTCATGGGAAGAACCGCTTTGTGTACAATACCGAGGCGCATCCTTTCAGGGTGCGCGACTAGGTTGGCGGTGGTATTCTCCTCTCATATATATTCTTAGTTGGGACTTGCAATCACATGCATGTCCTCTTGCAGTACCGTCTGTAGTGGTTGCCCGCCATCTGTCATGGGTTGCTTTTCATCATCACGAGTTCAATTGACGACGGCTGCCCACATGGCCCAGTTTCTATTAACCGATCCTGACGCTGCATGTAACGCTCTCTTGCATCCCCTGTGCAAAGTTGACATTAATAATGCGCAATAAAAGACTCTGCTCTACAATAATTAGGCAAACTCCCCTACTAATACAGGGACTTTTAGTCCCGTAGGCTGTAGAACATTCTGTTGCGCGTGCAGAATTTGGACGCATTAACAGGCAGGGCAAAGACTCCCAATCCACTGCTGGTACATTAGCTATTAATGGCTTTGCGTATCAATTCATGTTGAAAGCATTTATAGAGCTTCTTTTCCCTTCCTCAGTCTTGGACAGATTCGATAGATTCGATAGATCATCCCACCTTCTTTTCTGTCAATGCATCGTCACTACGGAGTACTCCGTATCTGATTTATTCCCGAGAACTTATCCGTACCTTATTATTTTGCACTAAGCATCAGCTGTACGACAGCAAGCCGTGACAAGTCACGTGGCTTCGTGGTTTAGTGGTATAATTCTCGCTTAGGGTAACACCCAAAGCACCGCTTGCGAGAGGTCCCGGGTTCGATCCCCGGCGAAGCCCCTACTTTTTCTTGCTCCGAAGATCGTTGGTTGACATGAAGAAACAATTTTTTTTTGGTGCGCTGGGTTGTGGGCAAGCTCGAGAGGCTACCACCGGGGGAGTCTCCTTTATTAAGATAAGAGGTTTCTGACAGTGCTGGTTTGACATGGAGAAAAGGGACCGGTGTCGTCTGGTTGTTGATGTTGAAAACCCGCCCTTCCTGGTCTGGTACTGCGGGAACATGAACACTAGTTCAAGTGATGGGAAAGCTACTCGGGCCACTTACATGATAGAAGTTAACCTTGACTTCCATCTTGCTTCCATTTTTATTTCTATTTTTATTTTTTGTTACGTAGGAATAAAGGATAAACTCTCCTGCTGAATCACTGCTAGGTCGTGGTCGGTTAGCTTACTGACTCGACGAACTGCCTCTTGTCAAAACGCACCTTTACATCAGACGGCTGTGCAATTGTGATAGTCATAGCCCACGTTGTCTCCCCAGGGCCTTTATCCAAATAGCAGGGAAAGCTTCCGTAGCTCAGTTAGTTAGAGCTTCGTACTAATACACATTGGTGATGCGGAGGCCGCAGGTTCAAGCCCTGCCGGGAGCAAAAGATCGTTCCACGATGCTTTCCTCGCTCTTTTGTCAATTCTAGTTGTGATTGATTTTTTTTACTCGTGGTTGTGTCCCACATAGCAAAGTCAGGTTGTGCTATTTATTCTAGTGCAGTAAGATCCGATCGTTTATTCACATACGCTGCACCCAAGTTTCCACTAGCTTCTCTGATCTGTCCAACTGGCGTATTGCATTGCACCAAACTATCCCGATAGTAAAGATGGACCATTCAATGTCCCGGAAGCCCCGTGTAGAATAGAATAATGCTGCCACTGGGCGAATGATGTGTGAAAAGCAGATCATCCACTTGCTGCCCCGTCCAACTGTGCTGCTCATACACGCCCATGGAGTAGCCAAGAACGTGGCCATGTTGACATTCTGCTGTCGCCCCAGACGTTGGTTATGCAGGTCATCTCTCATGTTTTGTCGTTGCCCATTTCTTTTCCCCAAGTTTGATGCTTGCTATATTACTACATCTCTTCACAGGATGCGCACCTATAATACGGCTGCTGCTAGGATCACATACATGTTCCAACATTTCTCGGCACACTCAAAATGGTGCGCAAATGCCAGAAAAATATTTCCGTCAAGACCACCTTGGGAAGCACGACTCTATGATTCAATCCTGGTGTGCACGCCATGCCTTGAATTCCGCCTGTGACACGTGTCTCAAGCTGTTCACCTCAGCGGGTTTGCCTCTCAACGCGCTCTGAGCAATCTCGACGGCTTGCATGATCTGGCCCTTGCCCGACAGGGCATACGTGGCCGTCTCGGCATCCAGTCTCACGATGCCAATCCGCGGGTCATTCTTGGAGGCGTCGTGCACTCCGTCGCCCAAGTCGCCCAGCCATGCCTTGAGGGCGGGGCTGTAGTACTTTTCGACGACGTCGCGATCGGTGATGATGGAAGCCTGGCCAGAGATGGACGCCCACTCGCCTTTTGCGTTGAGGAAAGACATGTTGACGTCTGGGTCGCCGGCGACGTCGTCCGTCTTGCCAGATTCCGTGTTGGTGTGAAAGATGAGGTCGACGCCATTGTTCTCCGTGCCAGCCAGGGCCATGCACCGAGACACGAGACGACCTGAATCGGCTGATTTGGTTGTCATCATGCCGTACTTGCACGACGTGATGAAGTTGCCGAGATCCTGAACCTTGGTCCGCACATCGGGTTCATCCTTGTTCACTTGCTTGTAGGGGTCAGCGGCTTTGTCGCCGGTCGAGGTATTGGAGAAGGACATGGTTTTTTTTTTTTTTTTTGTTATGGATAAAATGAAGTAGTGCTTGAATTGTCGAATTCTCGAGATTGAACAAGTAGGGCAAGGCACGGTCGAATTGAATGTGGTGGTTGTTGTTTCTTTTATGTGCCTGCATCGATCGAGCCGCAAATGACATCATGGATACCGCTCATGACTTCAGCAGGGGGGCGTAATGACGCACATTCTGTCAAAGGGATTGGGCGAGTCCGTAGCCTGTGAGGGGTTGGCATTGGCTTTTCCTCTTTTCTTTCCCGTGTTCAATGTCTAAGCGAGTATTTGGCCGATCCTCACTGATCAACCCGGGTCCTAGTTTTGAAGCCAGGATCCACGAATGACGACTTGTCAGACTTCATCTAGAAAACCCGAACGAGCGCCAACCACGAGCGCAGCGCTCTCGCGTTTCCTTGCACCCGCCACCCGCCAAGCGCCGTGGCGGACTCTCATCAGCCCTCTAATCGTGTCATGGAGCGTTCTGTTTCAATGACGCTCACTGGGAGCAATCTTCGTCAGGCCTGGGAAACAACTGCCTGGGAAACAATTGTGATATACGAGCTGCCGCTTCGCACTCCCGTGAACGCGACGTGGGATTGATTCTATGGGGGAAAACTTAGTTCGTTGTCTCTTTATTGCTTCAAGCCCAATCTTTCCGCCTGCGTCAACCCAAAGGAAGGGTAATCCCAGGCCAAAGTTCGCAATCTAATTTGGCCGATGCCACGGGGCTATCTGTTGTAAAACGAATAATCCTGTCCTGCATCTCGATAGGAAGGGAGTTGATCGAACTAGGTGGTGGCTCTGCTCTGCTCGTGTTGGTGGCCCAAAGTATCAGATAGACCTGAGCATTCATCTAGACCCACGAGGATGCGAGAGAACATGTCGAGATGAGCATCGTCATCTGGCGATCTTCTGAAGTAGCCTGCCTCTCCAAAGAGAAGTTCCTGCTGTATCCAATCAGTTTGCTGCTGTGTGCGTTGACGAGAAGTCTTCGCAGCCTGACCTACCTTGCACGATGAAAATGAAAACGGATGAACACGACATGATGTTGAGTGACTGACAAATAGATGGATAGGCAGGGGCAGGAAACGCCGTCAGTCTCATAATGGAGGGCTGGGCTGGGCTGGGCTGGGCTGGATTCATGGATGTGATTCAGGTCCGCCACTTCTTTGGGTTCTCGAAACTGCAGCCACCGAGCCAAAAAAAAAAAAAAAAAAAAAAAAAAAAAAGTTTCTATTATAATCCGCCGGGATCGTCGGATTTCGAGCCGGCTGTGGGCGACGGCAAGGCTATTGCCGAGTGTTTGACGATCAAGCAAACTGCCCAAGGACAGCTCAGGTGTGTTCAAGCCTCTTGCTGGCGGCGCTGACGAATCATATTCTCTCAGCGTGAACTTTCAAAGGGCGAGGCGTCAATCACGGCCGCTACCTCCACTGGCGTGCTGCGAGCGCTTGAGTCCTCTACACAGCTCTTCTTCAAGCATGGCTATGGATTCTGAACATGACAGGCCTTGGAACAGGTCATGTTTGGCCGAAAAGTCAGTGCCGCCAATCCTAGCGTGTAGGGAACATTGAAAGCGACTCATTCGACGTCGCAATCCACCGGGCTGTTGAGGGCCTTTTGTCGTTTCATCATGCATGTATTAATATCCGCATCCGTCAGTGCCGCAACGTGAGAGTCAGCCGACTAGCCTCATGGACATGACTAACGGGATGGTTGTGTGCTTTGAATAAAATAAACTCAAAGAAATGTCATATTAAGATGCTTATTGCTTATTAGTGCAGGTATATAATATAATATAATACACGGATTACATATGTATACTATGATCCCACCCATTCATAAAACGCCATCCTGCCGTTTGACAGGCAATGTGAAAATAGAAGCATCGTCTCGTCTTGCCCATGCCAAAAGCTGTCTATACCGTCTTTGATTTTCCTAACGTGACAGCAGATGGACCCCCTACCCCCAAAGAAAAACTTACTGCGTAACAGAACTGGCCAAGAATACCCGTCATAACCAACATGTGGCGCTTACTCGCTGGGCTTGCGACCAACCATTAGGTACATGGGGGTGAAGAGCTTGTCACGGCCACCAGCAACCAAACAGTCAGCGGCAAGTGCCAAACTGTCAGCCGTCTTCTTAGTGCCAGCAGGAGCGAGACGCAGAGTCTCCAAGAGACCAGCCAGGTTGTGGGCAATGGTGCGGCCCCAAGTTGTCATTCGAATAATGGTGAAGATATCACCCATCGATTGGATGTAGCGGAGCTCTCCAGACAGAGGCCAGTACCACGGCAGAGGGTCAGGACGGTCCGCGAGATCCTCGGCACGAAGCAGCTCGAATCCAGCGGCCTTCATGGCATCCAGAGCCTCGGAGACCTTGCACATGTTGGAGATGCCGTCCCCCTGCTCGATGCCTAGGCGAATCTCGCGGTGTTTGATGTTCTCATTGTCGTACTCTTCGGTCATGAGCCACTCGTAAACACCGAACACACCACCAGGCTTCAGAACGCGGAAGATCTGACTGTAGATACCCTCCAGGGAAGGAGCGTGGACGGTGGCTTCGATAGCATAGACGGCATCGAAGGTGTTTTCGTCAAATGACATTTGCTGCGTACAGAGATCAGCATTCTATTCAGGCAACGATTGGGCCAGAATGCCAGGCCAG
Source organism: Epichloe sibirici (assembly GCA_022702365.1). Lineage (NCBI taxonomy): Eukaryota > Fungi > Ascomycota > Sordariomycetes > Hypocreales > Clavicipitaceae > Epichloe > Epichloe sibirici. Next base: position 134,404 of record JALAAE010000030.1, read on the forward strand.
GCCAAGATAGACAAGAGCTTACCATGAAGTCGCCCTTGACAAAGTCAAGCTGATTGGACAGACCCTCCTTGTGAGCGTAGTGGGTGGCACGATCAATCTGGTAGTCATTGTTGTTCAGGCCGGTGACGTGGGCACCGGTGAACTTGGCGATCTCGCGGGCAGGACCGCCGACACCACAGCCGACATCGAGGACCTTCATTCCCTCCTTGATGCCAATGCTGTGGGCAAGGTAGTGCTCGTGACGGGCGATGGCTTGATGGAAAGGCTCGCCATGGGAAAAGCGGCAGAAATGAAAAGACTGTCCCCATCCGTACTCGTACAAATCAGTGGCGAGATTGTAGTAGCTTCGCAAGAGAGGTCAGCGATGTCATCTACGAATAACGAAACACAATCAAGAGTGCGCGCGACTTACTGTCTGGTCAAGGTGGCGTATTCGGCAGTGCGAGCCTGTGGACCTAAAAGTCAGCAACGGAGGCCAACCCAACAATATGTCGCACTCCCAAGTTCTCAAGTGTTTCTGCACGTACCGCACGCTCCTCAGCAGTCTCTTTCTCGGCAGGCTTGTTGTCCCAGTGCTTGAAATACTCGTCGACGGCAGCCTTCTTCGCATCGTGGCCCTTGGAGAACATGGCGGCAATGCCACCACGAGCTTGGGAGGACTTGCCATGCAAGGCCTTGTTGAAGGCGGCGTCGCGAGGTTTGTCCTCGCGCTCGAGTCCCGAACCAGAGGCAACCATGTTGAAGGTTTGGGTAGTATCCGTACTCGTCAAGGCAGAAATACAAAGAGAGAGAGCGTTCAAATCTTTCTTGAATCGAATCAAGAATCTATCGGGTTGAGGACGAGGGGAGCAGAGGTTGGATGCGCGTGGGCAGGAGAGATACGACAATGGAAGAGCGTCGAGGTCACATGCAATTGTTGATTGCTCCAATCTCCTGGGCCCTATTTTTTTTTTCCCACTCTTGGGGCAGCCCCTGAACAACATGATACAGAAATGAGGGGTTCCCATTGGGCAATCTCGGACTGTTTGACCCGCCCCGCTTACGCAGAATTCACCGTGGACCCAGTTGCGTGTCGCAGGCGGTGCACTTCCTGGCGGGTACGAATACGAACTCGAGCCGTTATTTCAGATCAGGTTCAAACGGTGAGCTAAGCCACGGTCGCCGAAAAATGCGACTGACTTTAACGAGCTCGCCACATGCTTAGTCATCACGTCCATGTGGCGCACGTGCTGCTGACCAGGCTCTCTCATCAGAGCTCAGATGCGCAAGTGGGTTATCATGATTTTTGCTTCCCTCAACACCGTATGGACGACGTGATCTATATCTCGTCATGCCGCCACAGATCAAGCAGGACCTAAACAGGTCTGGATGGGAGAGCACAGACTTCCCTTCCGTGTGCGAAAATTGCCTGCCTGAGAATCCTTATGTGAAGATGCTGAAGGAAGATTATGGTGCAGAATGCAAATTGGTATGTTTATTCTAGATACCTACTTGTTCAGGAGTTCCATGACTGACTGATCGCCAGTGCACAAGGCCTTTCACAGTATTCAGCTGGAATGGCGCCGATCGAGCTCAGGGTCGAAAGAAGAAGACTAACATTTGCTTGACCTGTGCTCGATTAAAAAACTGCTGCCAAAGTTGCATGCTTGATCTTTCCTTTGGTCTGCCTATCGCCGTGCGCGACGCCGCATTAAAAATGGTTGCCCCGGGTCCGCAGTCCGACATAAACAGAGAATACTTTGCTCAAAATAACGAGTTACTCATCGAAGAAGGGAAAGCTGGCACAGAGGAATACGAAAAGACGGACGACAAGGCGCGAGAGCTTTTGCGACGACTGGCAAGCAGCAAACCATACTTCAGAAAAGGACGCGCCGTTAGCGAATCCGAGATTGCCGGCAGCTCTGCCGGAGGTAGCGTATCGGTTGGTTCTGGTCAAGGTGGCCCTGGTCCGGTACGAACGCGCGACAGTAGAGCCGCGGCGGCAGCAGGCACAAGACATCGAGGCGGGAAAGGTCGACAAGCATTTCCGAGTGCTGCGCAATTGCCACCCAGCCCCAAGGACTGGCTCCCACCCGACGACAAAAACATCATGTCATTGTTTGTTACTGGAGTGGAGGACGACCTACCAGAGCACAAGCTGAGGGACTTCTTCAAAGCTCACGGCAAAATCAAAAGCTTGGTGTGCTCGCACATGTCCCACTGCGCGTTTGTCAATTACGAAACCCGTGAAGCAGCGGAAAAGGCTGCAGCGGCATGCCATGGTCGAGCCGTCATTGCCGGTTGCCCGTTGCGCGTTCGATGGGGCCAACCCAAGGCAATCGGTACCATGAACAAGGAACAAAGGTCGGAGATGCTCCGAGATGCGCGGGTTGGCGTGCCCAGAAAGCCTCATCAACAGAAGACAATTCAAGGTGCTGGTCAAGGACCTGTCGAGTCTGACCCTTCGGCAAACGCCCCTGTTATCGCAGCCCCTCCAGGCGTGGACGAGACCCCCAACTACGCGAGTCTGGCTGGGGATTGAGTCAAGTTATTCATGGACTTCGGCATGCTTGGTGTTTGGCGTTTAGGGGATATCATTAGCAATGATGAAGGTGGCCATTTAAAGTCACGGGATTAGGGCTGATATGTACAATGTAAATATTCCATTGCATCGTTGGCTGGAAGGTTGCCACGACAGGCCGGTCGGCCATCGTTTTTCAAGTAGTCATCTTTTTTTACAAATATCATACAATCGCTAAACAGCTCCCTTGGCATCCAGTCATTGCTTGCTGCCGCCACCACAACAACCGCCTCCACCGAGTGTGCCTTGCCCGGCGACTTTGATACTATCGTTATCTCCTCTTTCTGTGTGCTCGTGAATGCGCAACTCTGGTAGTATTGTTAGTTGGTTGTTCCAGCTGAAGTGAGTACTCGCAAAGACATGTCCATGTTCAAACATACGATACATGTTTTCCTCCCCGTCCATCCTCTCGCCCTGTACAACATTTGCTCTCAGGAAATCAGCGACCTCCTGTGCACGCTGTATAGCGTCTCGAACCATTGGCTCGCTTGAGCTCATGTTGGCTTTTTGTCCAAACTCGTGTCGAATCTGCTGTTGCGCGGCAGCTAGTACGGGGGCATCGCCTGACTGGTGTTAGAATGCGAACATGGGGTTGCTGCGGCATTTTGCGGAGCAATGAACCCTCAGATACTACCTTGAAAGGCAATGCGGGCTGCGCGCAGCAAATTTCTATATGCTGCCAAAGCCATTGTCGCATGCGTGAAGGCTGATCTAGCGATTGATGACTGAATTAAATTCGGCGCAAGGCTACGGATTGTTGGGCGGCACTGCGTTAATACGACGGAAGTGCAGGTTTAACCGTTCCCCGTCGTCGTCATGCTAGCCATATGCCTCGCCAATCATCTCTCGGTACGGCGAATATTAGCGCTTCCGTTCAGAGAGCTGACCCCACCAAGATTTTGGAAAAAAAAAAAAAAAAAAAAAAAAAAAAGTCAAATCAATCAATTTGCATCCACCTGTATTTGTCCACCACCTTCGTGCCTCCATTCATCGGGTATCACCATCGAAATGGCTACCATCACGCAGTTTGCAGAGCTCCCTCTGCCCATTCTTCCCGATGGCTGGAGTGCTGAGAAGGACTTCAAGGCTGTTGGAAAGCTTTCTGGCGCCGTGCAGCGCAGCATTGAGCCTGTTGGCCCTCACTTCTTGGCCCACGCCCGCCGTGCTCGCCACAAGCGCACCTTCTCCGAGGATGAGCGTATCCAGGCCCAGGAGAGTGCTAAGAAGGTTGAAGATGCAGATGGGAGCGACGAGAGCGAAGCTGAGGATCCCATGATGCTCCAGCGCGAGGCCAAGGACTGGAAGGTAAGCGTCTGCCCGCCATGTCGCTTCTGCACATGCTAGATTCACTTGGAATGCCGTGAAACTAACCTCTGTGTTTTCCATTGCTGCTGCATAGACCCAAGACCACTACAAGATTCTGGGAATCTCCAAATACCGCTGGAAAGCCACGGAAGACCAGATCAAGAAGGCCCACCGCAAGAAGGTTCTCAAGCATCACCCCGACAAGAAGGCTGCTCAGGGCCGCACTGAAGATGACCAGTTCTTCAAGTGTATTCAGAAGGCGACTGAAGTTCTTCTTGATCCCGTCAAACGTCGCCAGTACGACTCGGTTGACGAGGACGCCGATGTCGAGCCCCCAACCAAGAAGCAGCTCCAGAAGGGTGACTACTACAAGCTCTGGAGCAAGGTGTTTAAGTCAGAGGCGCGTTTCTCCAAGAATCATCCTGTCCCCTCATTCGGGAGTGCCGATGCTACCAAAGAACAGGTCGAGGATTTCTACAACTTCTGGTACAACTTTGATAGCTGGCGTAGCTTCGAGTACCTTGACGAGGATGTTCCAGACGACAATGAGAACCGTGATCAGAAGCGTCATATTGAGAGAAAGAACACCAATGCCCGCAAGAAGAAGAAGGCCGAGGATAATGCCCGCCTCCGCAAGCTGCTGGATGATGCATCCGCTGGCGATGAGCGTATCAAGCGTTTCCGACAAGAGGCCAATGCCTCCAAGAACAAGAAGCGTCTGGAGAAGGAAGCTGCCGAAAAGAAGGCTGCCGAGGAAGCACAGGCTAGAAAAGAGGCCGAGGAAAAGGCCAAGGCCGAGGCTGAAGCCAACTCGAAAGCTGACCGTGAGTCGGCAAAGAAGGCCAAGGAGGCCGCCAAGAATGCCGTCAAGAAGAACAAGCGTGTGCTCAAGGGCTCTGTCAAGGAGGCCAACTACTTTGCTCCTGGCGAGGCTTCTGCTGCGCAGATTGACGCTGCGTTGGGAGACGTGGAACTCATTCAGGGCAAGATCGATCCCGATGAAATTGCGGCTCTAGCTGGTAAGCTTAACGGCCTCACCGTTGCCGAGAAAATCAAATCTGTCTGGGCCGACGAGGTGAAGAGATTGGTCGATGCTGGCAAGCTTAAGCATGACGAGGTTAGAACCCTGGCATAGACTACGTTGTGTGTGGCCATCTCTCGTGTGCTCGAACGTAATCAAAAGGTGGGCGAATTGGTTTTAGGGATGTGATTATTTAAGATTTGATTCTACAAAGATGACCAGGGAGTCCATAGGTAGCGCACATTCATGACCGGATGTAATCCACATAATGACCCTTGAGCTCAGAGGGACATATTCGTTGATTTTCAATTTCTCCATCGCAAGACCGTCTCCGTGGGTGTAATGAACGCCGTCCGTGTCTCACCGCTGGCCATAATAATACCAATCGCCATCAAAATTTGGTAGTCACGCGAGTTACGCCGCCTCGACTTTATGCGCAGAGGCACGGAGCCAGACTTCTTAAGGACAAGCAAGGTCGCACGCCCAAGGGAGAGCCCAGATACCACAACTAGATGATCCCGAAGGATGACCCCAAAGAAGCACGAAAAAAAGAAAAAGCAAAGAACCGTTGAGGAAACTAAGAAATAAGCATGTGGCATTCATGTAGTCAGCCCGTGAGACCTGACCAACATTGCTTTTTCAGGTTCCTGGTAGAACCCCCACTCTTTTGCGGTACAAGCAAGGCACCGAGGCAACTTTCTTACATGTCATGTATCTCCTCTGAGACGATAAGGCTCCAGGTACATAGGTAACAGGGGTTAGTCCAATCAAAATCGCCGCTAGAAAAGGTACATCTTTTCTCATACTAAATTGCACTATAATACAAGTACCGGCAATGGTCCGAGTTACAAAGAGAAACATCGCACGTCTCACAACCCCACTGGCTTTGAGGTGCCTATACCAGCTGATTAAGGGCATCGTCAGAGAGGCAGGCCTCTGCAGCTAATCGTGCCACGCCCCACATTATTTGGCAGTCGGGAAACCCCAACCACCAAAGGTGGTGCTTATTAATGCAACGGACCGATCAGTGCAACGGACTAATTTGACGATAAATAGCTTTATTAGCCCTTTCGCACACAACGAAGGCCCTTTTCGTCGCAAATAACTAGGGGTTCTAAGCTACGGTTATAATGCTTCTTACGTGCCTCTTTTATAGCTTTAAAAAACATATATTTTACGTACCTATAGGCCTTTTCCTCCGCTGCCTTAACCACCTATCTTGCTAGTATCTTGTTATTAATCTCTTTCTAATGTACTATTTCTTAAGCTTTGTATATAGAAAGTATACCGCTAGATTTTAGTAGTTAATTCTTTATAGCCCTATGTTTTTATAATGCTATTTTAGCTGCTTTTATACACCTAAGGTCTTGTTTTATTTAGATTAGCTCTATAGCTATAATAAGGCTTCTATAGATAAAATACCCTAGATTATAGCTAAATTTAGGATTAAGGTTCTTATCTTTATGTAATATAGTCTTAAGCTTATTAGTAACCTTATTAATTTGCCTTAATATAACTAGGGTCTTAAATTCAGAAGATCTATGGATTAATAAGTCTAGAGAGGGCGTATAAATAGGGGCTTATCTAATAAGCTCTTTAATTATAAGCTTTAGATTAAAGGGCTAAATCCTAGTTTTTTAAAAAGTAGAGATTATTATAGACTTCTTAAATACTTATTTTTAAACGCTTCTAATGTAGCTAAGGAATTTAATCTTTATAATGCTTATAGCCCTATTATAAACTATAATATTAAGGGCTTTAGCATAATAATGCTTAAGTAGCTAGAAAACCATAATATTAAGAGGCTATAAGAGATATATTAGGTATAGAGGTAGCCTAAAAGGAATTATATTATAATCTTTGTAGAATTTAATAAATTTAAGTGTGTAATATAATCCGTAGCTATTAAGAATTAGTAAGCGTTTTTAGCTAATAAATATAGCATATTAATTAAAGTGCTTTAACCACTTAAAGGTAAGCTTATTATTAGTGTATGTTAAGAACTGGCCTTAGGGCTGCTGCTCGTAAGCGTTCCAAATAGTAATATTATCCTTACAGGAGAAGAAAGGAACTAAGCTAGAGGTTACATAGGATCCGCCTTTATACCGTTGTGTGTGTGTGTTGTGCGCGGCTTGCGCATAGCCCTAACCTAGCTGCGCACAGCCCGCGGTCTTTACGCGCCCTTTCCGGATCTGGGATTGACCCGAGACATGACCCGAGCTTCCAAGCTCGAGTCCATAACAGTGTATCTAGATAATAATAGTGTTATCTTTATTTAGGAATTAAGCTCTTTAATATAATACTACCTTTCTATATAATTTTAACCTATAAGGATAAGGAAGGCTAGTATAACTTTATTACTAGCTATAATAGCTTTAATTATAGTTATGGATTCGCGATTTTTAGGTATTAAAAAAAGGTATGCTCTCTTTCTCTTTATTATAACTATATAATCTTTTCCTATACTAATTTAAAAGCTAGTCTTATTTATATTCTAGATATCTTTAGGAATAAGGCCCTTAGTATTAATAACCTCTTAAAGCTTATTAAAGTATAAAGTAATAACTTATATATCTTCTAATGCCTTATAATTAGAGTTAAGCTTCTTTTAAAGGTATTGCTTATAACTATAGCGCTTTAGAAAGCGCGTAGTCTAGAGCTTTCTAATAAGCTCTAGATTAGTTAATGCGTTTAATGCTCTCTCTAATGCCCTCTCTTTTAGAATATAATTTATAGTATCTATAATAAACTTAGGGCATATTACAAGATTTATATTATTAAGTTAGTTAATATAGTGGCATAAGGCAATCTCTTCTTTATTTAAAAGCTTTGTTTTAGATAATTACTAACCCTTTTTAGGTTAGATCCCTTAACTTTGTTAAATAAGGCAACCACGCGGTACGTTAAATTAACGCGTAACCGCTTAGATTTTAGCTCTTAGATTATTGTTAATATAATTAAGAGCCTTATTAACACGTAATTCAATATTAGGTTTCATGATAAAAACGCTAATAATAGCAGAATTCGCGGTTTAACGCGTTCTATCGTTAAATTGGTCCGTTGCACTGATCGGTCCGTTGCATTGATAAGCACCACCTTTGGTGGTTGGGGTTTCCCGACTGCCAAATAATGTGGGGCGTGGCACGATTATGGCTTGCGATGCATCGCGATGGTCGAATTAAAGGTGTTGCTGGAATCGATCTGGCTAATCCATTATCGTCGGTAGTAGCCTGAACGCGTTGTATAGAGTTTTGGCGCGTAATGTTTTTGAAGGTCACCTAAGGTCACTCCGGGCTGCGCCTAATCACCAGCAATAAAAGTGGGTCTGCCACGTATCTGGAGCCTTATCGTCTCAGAGGAGATGTACAATGCAAGATCTCTCCATAACTTATTATGTATATCAAGGTGCGATTCACACTCACTTTGGCGTACTCTCAATTTACCTGGACTCCACTTGGCTCACATCCCTACGAATAACCAGCTTGCTCCCTCAAAAGTGCCAAGGGAACGAAGTGGGGGTTGTTCACAAGACGAGAGAAGAGAACTTCCAACTCCTTCTGACGTCGCACAGAGGACGACAGGATGAAGCAGCCACTTTTCCCGGCACACACACACGGGCTGGGGAACGTGCCAGTGCCAGTGCCAGTGCCAGTGCCAGTGCAACCAGCGCAGTGTGCCCACCAGACAGCCGACATTCAACGCCGTGAACCTCGCCTTCTGTCGGCGCTAGCTTCTAGCGCCGCGCCTTACAATGCTCTGGGGTGCTAGCAGGGGGCTCTGGGGCGACGTTGAGCGGGTTGAAGTGGTTGCAAGACAGAGAGAGGTACGGAGTATTTGTAGACCCTGACAGATAGGTAATGCCCTGCCCTCACTAGTGGCCCACCAGTGCGCCACAGGAGGCAATTAGCGAAGGGCACATCTTTTTTCCAGGGTCCTGAGTTGTCCCCACCTCGCCACCTTCCCGCTTATCCCTCGCTCGGAGACAATGGGATTTTCAGCCGTTTTCCCATGTCCAGGCTGAGCTCTCTGGAGTTCGCCATCAGAACTCCGTCCTCTGGGATCTGTCTGTTCAGTGTCTTGGTCTCTTACAAGACATTCGAGGAGAAAGTAAAATCGCTTTCGGCAACTATCTCGCCTTGACGAATTCTGAAGTTATCAGTCAGCTTCCACAGTTCCACACGTGTTCCCACTCACTCGGTTCTCCGCCTCGGATTAATAATTATGGCCTGACCTTTGATTTAATACATTGCCCACTCTCCAAAATCCAGTCCAATTTTGGCCCTGTCAACAACACGCGCTATCATCAGCCGAAAATCTTTGTTGTTGTATGCTTCGACTTGGTTTGTTCCGTTTTCAACCCCGGATACTTTGACGACCATTCATGTCTGTGGCCTCTTCTCCAGCCGGCGGCGGGGGAGGACCGGTCTCGTTCCATCAAGGGAGTCGCCGTTCACGACACGAGGCCCCGCCTCACGGAGGTTCTGATGCTGCTAGCGTCAAATTGTCATTGAATGCCTTGAGACTCGGCGAAAGCTTTGATACGGTATGTTGCCATCCTCGTCGAAGATATCGCTAGCCGCATGTCTTCCTGCGGAAAGCACGTATATGTGTCGCCCGATTACTCACGTCTTCGTTTTGCACTGCCCAGATCAAACTCGATGTCGGCCTCCTGGCATGGCACGTTGGGCATTTCCCGACAGAGAATGATACGACGACGGTCGGGAAAGTGAGTGAGGATGACTTGTACGCAATTCTTGAACTATCACAAAACATTGGCACCAACGTCGACCGAATATTCTCTCTTCGAAATCAATATGGAGACCATACGGATGCCGGAAGCAACGCGGAAGAAGCACTCAGCCCTCCACCAGGAAGCCACCTATTCACTCACAACAAACCTGATTTCACGAGCAGAGATAGCTACGACATCAGGCACGGTTTGCGAGTTCCGACAAAGCGACCACGAAGTCCTAGTTGCCACACATGCTCCACGGATCATACACCGAAATGGCGAAATGGTCCAGCAGGTCCTGGAACGTTATGTAACGTCTGTGGTCTGATATATGCCAAGCGGAGAGGCAAGGCTCGAGCGAAGCTTGCAAGGCAACCTTCCTCGTGTTGAACTGAAATGAAAATAATGGTCGAATGCAAAATTTGTGGGAGAGGGTGAGAGAGTCCTATCCTTTGTTCCTTGTTCGAATGATACCAAATACTTTCCGTCTCCGCTGGATTATACCCCATCTCGCAGTTAGGTAGTTCTTCGTTACTCAGCTAGTCAAAGAAAACGTTTCTCGCACGCCATGAGGGATCTTGCAAGTAGTATTTTGGCATGCGGAAATACCATGCTCGAGCAAATTCCCATGTTGAAGTTTCTGTGAATCGGGATCCACATGGCCGCCCGCTGTGGACCCCGACTCCACTTTACGTTGGCATCTGCACACGCGCACGCGCACGCGCAGTGAAGGTGAAGAGGTGAAGTTCTCTCTTCATGATGGGATTTCTTTTCTCTCCTCCTTCGTTCGCCCCCCCCCCCCCCCCCCCCCCCCCAAAAAAAAAAAATTGTCCAGTGTCGTTTCATAGTTCCGCAGTGCCCGATTTGGAAGCCGTAGAAAAGCCCATGCAAATTTGCGTCATACATCTTCATGTGATGATATTTCACGCCCATTTTTCACGCCAAGTGGGTGTCAAGTGTGATATTTCCCGCCATGGCCGTTAGTGCTGTTGCCGAGGAAATACGTGAGCGCGAGACCTTTCGGTTCGTCCTACTTAGTGCCTAACAACAGTGCATTTAGAACATCCCAGCACATGTTCAAAACTAATCTTCCCTATTCCATCCGCAGATACGATTCGCCCTTGATCAATCTCGTGTTCCCCGACGCCAACGACTCGGCCGTCTTCCCATCGCAGCTCACACCAGACCCCGCCCTGACTGCCTTTGCCCAGCTTGGAGTTTTGCGTCTTGACGGCTGTCGAGCCCTGATTTCGCTCTTTGATAAAAAGCACCAGTACGTCGTTGCAGAAGCCACTCCGACGACACCTCTTTCCCCCGCCATCTGTGCGGTGCATCAACCGACCGGTCGAGACGGACTTACCGAGCGACTCCTCCTCTGGGGCACGTCCCTTCCCAGGGTTTCTGGCATCTGCGAACATGTGCTTTTGACATCAAATAGGGAGGATGGAGCCGACAAATCCGTCTTTGGCCAAGACAAGTCAGACGATTTGCCAGTCACTATAGTGGATGATCTGGTCAATCACCCGACAAAATGCTGCGCCCGAACCGTCTGTCCTTTGTGGCCCGACTACAGATTCTATGCTGGGGTGCCTCTGCGAACCCCGCGCGGTATTGACATTGGCGTCTTTTGTGTGTTCGACACCGAGGCTCGTTTGGACTGCAGCCGGAACGTTGTGCCAATCATGCAGGATCTCTCTAGGACCATCATGGGCTACTTGGAGACTCGACGTCTCAGGGATGGACAGCGGCGGGCGGACCGCATGGTTCGTGGCGTTGGGAGCTTTGTGCAAGGCAAATCAACCACCTCAGGCTGGGAGCCTGCGCCCACGGATGTATACACCAGAGCGGCCGAGGAAAGAACCTCCTCGAGAATGTCAAAGGCTGAGAGGAGTGAGCAGAAGAACAGTGAGGGTAAACAAGATGGTAAGCTTATTTTGCGTCTTACTGATTTACTATCGCTTGCAGGCCAGTATTTCTTTCAGGATGTGGGCTTGGCTTTGCTAATGGCCGAACTACTCGTCTAGACTCGAAACCTCGACCATTGAGCGCGCACAGCGATGGGAGCGCTCATGTGAATGATGGCTCAATGCAGTCGGTAGAGCACATCTTCTCCAAGGCTGCCAAAATCATTCGAGAGTCAATCGAAGCCGATGGATTGTTATTTTTGGATGCTGGTATATCGTCATTCGGAGGGGGGCTGGCAAATACTAGCGGCATTTCAGGGGTGCCTAGTGTCGAACATCGCTCATCGGCTACAAGCATGTTTTACGCGCCTGGCGACTTGAACATCGGACCTTGCTGCAAAGTGCTGGGATTCTCTACATCCTCGAACTCGAGCATTGATGGCCACGATCAAGACCAAAGTTACAACCAACTTCCCCAACAGGTCCTCGGCGAGTTACTTGCACAGTTTCCAAGGGGCACGGTCGTCCGACAAAGACAAGACAAAGCCACCACCAAGACAATGAGTGAGATCTCTAAACTTGGACACACACGGCCCGAGCAATCAAATGTTCCTCAAAGCAGCTGCAGTCTTACGCAAGAGGCCCAATCAATTTGCCTCAAGGGCGTCTTCGTTGAAGGAAGATGTAGTATAGAGGCTGTGCTCAAAGAATTGCTTCCCGGAGCCTCGAATGTGGCCTTCTTCCCGCTCTGGGACACTCAAAAACGGCGATGGTATGCAGGCGGATTCGCATGGACAAACAAATGCTCTCGAGTTTTATCAGTCGAGGGCGAACTTAGTTATCTTGTGGCATTCGGCACAGTCATCATGGCCGACGTCTTTCGAACAGACGCAAAGGCGGTTGAGCGATCCAAAATGGATGTACTCAGCTCCATCTCACACGAGCTTCGTTCGCCACTACATGGCATCATCCTAGGCGCAGAGCTCCTTCACGACACGGCCTTGGATGCGTTTCAAGGCGATCTTCTGCACTCCGTGGAAACATGCAGTCATACCCTGCTTGACACCGTTGACCATCTGCTGGATTGGAGTGGAGTCAACAACTTTCTTTCTCCAGCATCCGTCCCACAGAACAACGGCCATGTAGAAGAGCGGGGGCTGAGAAGAGGAAAGGCAGCGTCAATAGAATCTGGTATGATGAATATTGTTTCACGTGTCAAGGTTGACTTGATTGTCGAGGAGGTCGTCGAAAGCGTGTATGCAGGCCGTATTTTTCAGCTCAGAAGCCTTGGATCCAACGGCGGGCACCACGGCAATTGTTCGGGCGCGGGTGCCGATTCTGTGCAAAGTACTGAGCTCGTCGACGGCTCTGTGGCCCAGAAAGACTCGGATATTGCGACGATTTGTGTTGACATCCAGCCGAACACGTCGTGGGCATTTTACACCCAACCGGGTGCTCTGCGTCGTGTGGTCATGAATCTAGTCAGCAACTCACTCAAGTTTACTACCAAAGGGTTTGTCAAAGTTTCACTAGATCAACCTCGGCAGGACTCTGCCTGCAAAGACGCGAACCATACGTTTGTGAGGTTGACGGTAACTGACTCTGGCTGTGGTATCGGGAAATCGTACCTTGAGAACGATGTCTTTACTCCCTTTATACAAGAAGATACCCTGAAGCCCGGAATGGGTCTCGGACTAAGTTTTGTGGAAAGGATCGTGACGGCTCTGAAGGGAACCATCTCGATAAACAGCATAGTCGACAGAGGGACCGTCATTTCGGTGGTGCTGCCGCTCCCTGCTGCGATGCCAGATACTGCGACGCCGACATCACCGTTGCAAACTGAAGAATTCGACGCCCAGCGAAACGATTTGCGCGGCCTTCGCGTTTTATTGCTCGGCTTCCGCGACACCCCATCAGTCGACCGTGAAGACGGGGTGCTGGGAACAAACGTGGTCGAAAGGGACGCCATGGCGAATATTTGCCGAGATTGGCTGCAGATGCAGGTAGTCGACCCGTCCGAAAGCGGTGATATTGTGCCTGATCTGCTTTTATGCGACGAAACCTATCTGCAGTTGAGTGCACACAACCCGTCGCAACACAACGCTTCTTCCTCGCCGCCGGCGGTGGTCATCTGCAGGAATGCAATATCGGCCTGTAGACTTACAGGAAACAACGCATTCAGGCGTCAACCTGACAAGCAATTGTGGGAATTCAGCGCCCAACCGTACGTCGTTCAGACTTCACGCAGTGCCGCCATCCGAGGGGGGCCGATCAGCCATCAGCCATGCTAACGCGATGAACAAACAGGGTTGGACCACGCAAGCTTGCCAAAGTCCTCGCACTCACCTTCAAGCGATGGACAACTCACCAAGCCGCCTTGCACCCGATACCATCAGCAGTTCAGACTCCCGAGGATGAACAAGGACCACCGCAATTCGGAAGCTCCATCAACGATGTGTTTCAACTCAAATGCGGCGACGGGACCCCGGACTCTCCAATGAGTACCAGTACTATGCAAGAACTCCCGCTCCCTGAACGTATCCGCCGGCCAACACCTCTGACGCCAGTCACGTCTGTCGACCAGTCCCATATCTGTGATGGCATGACAGAACAGGCAGGAACCAACTTTCTGCTTGTTGACGACAACCCCATCAACTTGAAGATACTCACTACGTACATGAAGAAACTAAAACTACCCTACAGAACTGCCATCAACGGACAGCAGGCGGTAGATGTTTTTGGCCAGGACTTGGGCCGTTACAAGTGCGTTTTCATGGACATCTCCATGCCGGTCATGGATGGCTTTGAAGCAACGCGGCACATTCGAGCCATGGAGATGGAAAGAAGCCTACACAGGTGTGCGATCTTTGCCCTGACAGGGCTAGCTTCGGCGGATGCGCAACAAGAAGCATTCACCAGCGGGATCGACCTGTTTCTCACAAAACCCGTCAAACTGGCCGAGTTGAGTCAGATTCTGTCGGCGCGAGATCTGATGTGATTAGCTGGGCCAATCAACGGATGAAGGAAGAAGAATGGACAGAACTTGACGAAACAGGAACCTGACGGAATAGAATGAGCTACTGGGGAGTTTATATCCGATCTGGATTTGGCGCGGCTCTCTACGGACGACGATATACACAACGCGAGCTTATATGTATGGATGGATAGTTCTGGCCGAGCATCCCCCTACGCTGGGGCTAGAAAGATGGGGCGTTTCGGTTACGCAGAAGGGAGGAGCGGCTCAGCTTTGGAAGACTTTTTGAGAATTATTGTCCTCTGGCCGCTGGTCGGCATTACATGATCATCAGCGTTGTACTTTTCGTTGCAATTTACAATGATGTCTCGGACGTCTGTCGATGGGGTGCCTGCTGCAAGACATATCATCCAGGTCTTGTTCGCTTATCCTGCTTGACAAGCCACGACAGCACGTGCTGGTAATAGGGGCAGACAGAACAATTGAACCTTGTCGAAGCCAATGTCCGGACAATGTAGAGTGATTTTCCCGACTGCGCTGATAGACATGGGTGTGTGGACAGCCTGATTGCGGGTGAATAATATCAGGGATAATACCACTATTGCCAGGCCAGCCCGGCCTGCCAGGGATCTGTGCGCGATAAGCCTTCATCTCAATCAAGGTGGATAGTGTCTCACTCGGCCGAAGATGATTCGACGACGTCTGTCTGGTCTGGACGGACGTTGTCAAGATGCAGTCGTGATTTTTTTTTTTTTGATGATGCAGTCAGTGGCAACGAGGTCTAAACCGGAAGAGATGCCTTTCTGTATAGATCTGTACGCAATGTCGGCATTCCACGCCATGATTCAAGACTATTCAAGTCCACAAGGGTTTTGTGTGGAATATTCCGTTGCTGCATGTCTAACGTATTGGGACAGGCATACAGGGAGGGGGGATTCTTCAAGACAAATGCAAATGCAAATGCAGAATCCGGCACGAAACATAATGGGTTTGGATCGAGGCAACCCTGACTGCCACTGCGCATCATTACCTATGTACACACTTCAGGCTTGGACGGCTAAAAGGGCATTGTTACTGTACCGAGTTTGATCAAGTTTCGTCGTCAAAGTTGTCTTGTTTTAGGAGAAAACCCCCCCTGTTGGCCTGGGGGGGGGTGGGTTCTTGCGACGCGGCTCCTTTGCACCGGCCGAGTTTCTCGCGCGGCCAACGATGACCCCCCCAAATGGGAAAGCTTGCGAGTGCCGTACGGCATTGGCATAGTGGACGTCAAAAAGTCAGTTCAAGGAATCAATCTGCCGGGCTTGGCGGGAAGGAACCCGTTCCCACGGGGATGTCGGGCCAAGTATCCTAGCGTACCCGAGGGGCCAGGACCGTTGATTTGCTGACATGTTCCTTGGCACCACGCGTGATGTTGGATGATGGGCGGTTTCGGCGAACGAGGACATCACGGGGGTTGAGGTTCGGGACGGCTGCGCGAGGCCTGGCTGGGAGATTGGGGGGGGGAGAAGAGGGAATGATGTGTTATTGTACATGGAGTGGTTGAGAAAGCAACCTTGTTTGTTCACGGGGACATGGCGTTGGATTCTTTTCTCATTAATAAGGGGGTATATTATCAGATGGACGAGAAACTATGGATGCATGGTTTGCACTATCATTACGACGATGAAGTTTTTGAAGTTTTTTTTTTCCCACATGGCCCTGCCGTTTAGAAGTGCCGCAGATCCGCATCGGCCCGCTTCCACAGCTGCGACTGCTGGTTGATGGTGTCGAGGAGAGACAGACGCTCCCGCAGGAACTTGTTTCCGCATATCAATCTCTCCAGCCACTCTGCCGTCTTTTCGAGAACGACCGACTTACTCATGTCGCGCTTGGCCAGGTCGGGAATCATGTCGGCCAGGTCGGCGAAGCCGTTTTTGAGAATGGCCCGGCGCTTCTGTTCCTGGCGGATGTGGTTCCTCCTTCTCTGCTCGATGGACTGCTTGCCGCGGTGGGGGCGCACAAAGGCCATGCCGTCGTCTACTCGGACGCAGGTCTGGGGGACCGAGGAGCCCTGGTGATACGTTTGCTCGTAGTGAGGACTTGGCATCTGGTCAAGGGGCAGCTGCGACGGGTTCTCGAGAGGATGGGGCCGCTCCGCCCGGTTCCAGTGCATCAGGGACGCGGCCGCCGTGGTGTCGATGCCCCAGCACCACGGCAGGACGGAAATGTTCTCCGTCTCGACGCTGCACCGGCGGATGTCGTCCCTGAAGTCGTCGAAGGACTGGAAGCGCAGGTCGCCCTTGGCGTAGGCAGCATCCTGCAGCGACCATTGATCCTGGGTCAATGTGTCGTCGCTCGACGGCGTGAGGGGGCTGGCCAGCGGCGTGTCGTCCACGGAGCACGGATAGCTGCCGTGCCGTGGCTCCGGGCTCTGCGCCATGTCGTGGGCAAAAGGGTCGTGGTGTTGGTGGTTGCTCAGGCGGGCCGTCGGTGTCTGCGGACACTGCAGCTTCCTGTGAGCGATCTGTAATCGATTCAGCGGCACCTTGTTGTTGTTGTTGTTGTTGTTGTTGCTGTTGCTGTTGCTGTTGCTGTTGCTGTTGCTGTTGCTGTTGCTGTTGCTGTTGCTGTTGCTGTTGCTGTTGTTGCCAGCCATTCCGAACGAGCCGGCATGAGAGAATGGCAGTCCTCCGTGAGGCCAGAGGTCGATGCCCTGGGGGAGGAGGATTGGTTCATATTCCTGGATCTGTCCGGGGTTGGGCGCAGCAAGCGTCGTATCTGCGTGATGGAAAAAGAAGAAGGCGTTAGAAGAGCGAGATTTCGAAAGGAGCAAAGCAAAAACAAAACCGCCGAGGAAGGCGAGGGGATGGATGACGGATGACCGGTTGGTTACACCTACAGTCCAGTGCCCAATGAGTCAGCTCATCGGGGTAGTAGTAATTGACCTCCATTTGTCGTGCGTGCAAATATGGGAACGAGAGATGGAAACGAGATGCCTACACCGTTTCGGGGTGCGATACGTTGACGACCTTGCAACTTGTGCAAAGAAAAAGAAAACAGACAGAGTCGAACATGTAACATATGCAACAATGACTTGTCCCCCGATCTTTAAACTAAACGCAAGCTCCAGTTCCCCGGAGAAAGGCTTCACGTCAAGCCCAAAGGGGCAATGGAATTCGATTCGTCTGCTTGCTTGGCCCTGCACAAATGGCTTTGTTTCATCTCTGGCCGGGGAAGGACGTCGAGGACGTCGAGGCCCAAGCCGCGTCCCATCGTCCATCGTCCGTCCATCGTCCATCCATCCCACCGGAGAAGTCCTCTTAGGCTCTTACCCCAACATCGACAGTTCCCATTCCGGCCTAGTCTCTTCTTGGCTTGGCGTTGGCAGGCAGCCCAGTCAAACACCCCCTCCCTCCCCACCCCCCCTGCCCTGGCGTTATTAACTCATTTCAATATTAATACGGAGTGCGGATTATTTGTAAGTTCCGCATCAGGCACGCAGAGATTCAGAGAGTGGGTTCCTCTGCAACTGCCGCGAGGGTCAAAACTCTGCCAACTTCAACTTCTGTTGCATCACGGCACGCCATGCCCCACCGATCATCTAATATCCCAGCACATTTGTCGACGGCATGGCATTGACAGTTGACAGTTGACAGTTGACAGTTGACAGCGACAGCCTGTCCATTCAGACACAACACGCCCCGAGAGGGCGGTAAGGTGCAGGGAGGCAAAGGAGGCAGGGTATGTATGTATTAAGCTACCTCAAGGTATCATCAACATGCAACCCTGGCTGGCCTTGCTCGGCTGCCGGGGCTCCAAGGACAGACAACAGACAGTTTCCCCGCACGTCGATGGGCGCTTCCCGAGATCACCCAGCGTGAATATTGCTCCAACTCCAAGTGCTCTGCCGGTGCCTGAACAGCAACGAGTAATAGGACCAGCCGTACTTGTGACGACGTGAACAATTCTCACGAACAAGTCCAACCACATGGGGCCTCGAGCAAGCTTGATTCGCTTAGTTTCTCGGTGGCTTGAAACACATTCGGCTAAGAAAGACATGGAAATGTGGCAATCATGGTCGCAATCAAACCCCCAGACTCCCAGATCTCCAGGCAGGCAGAGCCCGGCCATCGTTGTCGAGACTCAGCTGTCAGCCCGTCGTGCCCTTTAGCCAAACCGGCTGATGTACTCCGTATACATGGTGCCAGACCACCGCTGCCAGGGTGGCTGGCTGGCTGTACGGGAGAGTACGAAGTCGACCCAGACCCAGGGTATTTCATTCTAATCTCAGTGGGGAAATAAATCGCGGAAAAAATGAGCCACTTGCCACATCATGACGGTTGCTGACGATTGCAACGCATCAAGCCGCCTGTTGGATGTAGGACGACCGAAACGAACAGGGTCCAGAAGGTTCTGTGGTACCGAGAGAGAGAAAGTTCTTCCTACGGAATATTTCGTTTACGTTTTAGATGTATTCTTCGTTTCAATCCCCTGGGTACAGTTCATCTGCATCACATGTCCTCGGTCTAATGCCTTCCCCCAGAAACTTTCTTTGAAAAAAAATGACATTCCTGTTTTGACGGTATCGACACGATTTCGGTTTTGGTGCCGTGACTTTCTTGGTGGAAGGCTTTGACCCTCGCCACGGGTTCCTCCCAAAACAGCCCTGTCATGGACTTCGATGTCTGGCAGGGGTTGAGTCGTGAGTTTGGGCCTTGATGGGCCACCTATGTGATGGGCCACCTATGCCCCGAGCTGTACGGAGCACATACGGAGTATGTACGTGGTCTCGGCTTGCGGAGCAAGTCTCCCATGAAACGAGAGGCTGTCTTTGGGAGTATCCCGTAATACGCCGTGGTGGATCTTGACCGTGACGAAAATCCCACCGTGTACGTGCTTCGGCACCTCCCATGCGCAATCCGAGCGCCATCAGGATCGCCAGCACGTTGGACACTCGGAGTGCCACTGAATTATATTGATCGCGTCTCCGAGTGGGCGGGCCTCGTCCTGATGTTGCCTCTTGTTGAGGCGGGCATTGGCTAATACTATTGTTCTACGTCGCAATCGGTGGAGTCATCGCCCCTCGACAGGGTGGTGGCAGTGGTGGCAGTGGTGGATTAACTCGTCTTCATCAGTTGTACTTCCGCTCGCTATGATGTTGTCCAGATCATTTGCATCATCCCATACGCTCGGGGAGAGTTCGCTCAAGAGAGGATCGGAGCGTCGTGCATCTTGACTCTCTCCATCTCGTCATCTGAGCGCAGTGGCTGGAGAATCAAACACCTCTGCACTGCACGGGACCTAGCGATACGTCGATGCCAGGGCTTTGCATGCGCGTTGCGCCGAGGTAACGATTGAACGCACGTCTAGATCGAGAGACTGGGCGGCACCATGTTATGTCACCACGAAAAATTCACGGCCACGAGGCCAAGGGTGGATAATGACGACGAGTTTTTGACTATACCGTTTGACTTGATACTTACAAGAGTCGTCATGATCATCACGGGAAGAATGCCCATGTGCTGCCATTGAGATCTGTACATGCTCATTCCATCATGGATCGGCGATCTAGTCTACTCGGCTCGTCCAAAGCCCCTCCATACAGTCTTTAACAGTCAACGATAATGTAGAAACCATTGTACCCTCGTCTTTCGATGTGCGCGTCTCTAGGCCGTGCGGTTGTGCCCTTTAAGCGATTCCGCACAGAAAAATGGCGAGTAACCAGCTCATATCCCATGTCCGCTCTTGGGAATAGGTGAAAACGTCACTTTTACTAGCAAATTCCCTACTAAAAAGTCGACTCCATCTACAAGACGCAGCAAGCCTGTTCAACCTGTCTAGGTACGATCCGATGTACCGCTCACAGACATCAGTCAACGGGTCGAAAAGGGTCGTCCGCCTGGATTTCCGGACAACTGGTGGTGTCGTAAAACACTACCATTCAGGCGTGAGGCCATGTACATAGCTGCCCACCTTGCCGGCGAGCGCGGCGGAAGCAGAGAGCGAACGAGGCGTTTGTATCAGCCATGGATAGATTCCTCGGACATAATTTTTCCCAGCCGTCATTTGTCCAGAACGCGCGCGTAGTCGGTCCTGCTAGTATTACGGCTGCTACGTCGTCGTCGTCGTCGTCGTTGTCGACAAGATACCCATGCGGCAAATATTGGAGCAATGTATGCTGCATGATGCTCCTGTCACTGATGATCTGCTAATTGGAAATTGATCGACGCAAAAAATATCTAGCATTTTCTGCTACAGCGCTACACATGTCTGGCTTCCTCACATCCATATAAGCCAGTTCTATTCATCAGTTGTACTGCATACTTGAATCAGCCTCTTTTTCGGGAGAAATTCATGTCATCCGGACCACCGGTCACTGAGCACAAAGACAGTCGAGACATACCACTAGCCGGCCGTTGCTGTTGCCGACACGCTCATTCAGATCAATGCCCTGCCGTTCGCGACTCTCCCCGTTCACGGTACCCAGGTTTGCGGACAGGAACGCGCCGCTCAGCTCAATGTCGGAAGTGGATTCCGAAAAGTCTATCGGTTTGGTGACGATCAGTTTCCATGTATCCATGCAGATTGAGTCGATGTCATCGGTCTGATGTTGTTGAGGATTCTTGAACTGTGTCGAAACCCACGAGGCAATGGGAAGCGTGCCCGCTGCCTTGACACTTACTGACGCCGTCCCAGACGAACCACCCGTCGCTGTTCCCGATGAAGTCGTTCAAGTCGATCTGCGAATCCTGGGAATTGCCTTCGTCGTCCTGGCACGTAGCATGCAGGATGTGGCCGTCCTCGAGCCAGAAGTTCGAGGAAGAGCTTGAAAAAGACATGCTTGTTGTGGATCAAAGATGGGACTTTGGAAGGAGGGAAGGAACAATGAGAAAAGAAGAGACGACCTGTGGTGATGCTTGACTGCTTGTAGGAGATGGGAGCGGTTGTTCTGATGACGTGGTGCGGAGGAAGCAAGCGGTTTTATATATTCTTGTATATTCTTACAGAGGGTAGTGGCCAATGGACTTGCATGAGTGACATCGGTGCCCAAGTCATGGACAATGCCTCTCCTTTTGTCCACGAACATGCAGAATAGGATGCAAGGCAAGCTGTGTGGGCCGGATCGTGGCTCCGCGCGATTGGACTGTCCTGTCCGCAAAGGACGCGAAGCCTGCGTCACAGTCTTGGCGTTTCGGTTCCGGCCAAGGCGGGCCGGTCCATGCCATTCCATGCCATTGGTGTTGAGGCACTGCGTGACCTACTAGTCCGTTGCCGCAGTGACGCGGATAAAACTTCAGGCAATTGATCTATGATCTGCTCCGTAGGAACACACATAAACCTGAGTTCTCGTGCTCCCAGGCCATGAGGCGGACCTTTACTTTGTTCGAACGACTGGTTCCAACACCATCGCGTTGAGTGGCGCAGAGGTCTGTCCAGTAAAAATCATCTTAGTCGTGTCAGTGGCAAGAACGACCTTTTTTCCCCTTGACATGAAGAGAACAAAGAAACAAATGAACGTCGGAATTGGTGACAATGTATGTAGAGACCTTGTGCTGAAGCATGGCGCGAAGCCGTCAAAGGGGACTAACGTGTAAGTGAAGGACGCGGCGTCGGCCTCTGCTCTCCCGAGGAGATTCGTGACAAGGAAAACAGTTCGAGAACATGGGAAACGGCGACTCTATGCTTGCAGTCGTTGTAATGAACGGGACTCTTTTCGGCCACGGTGACTGAGATGGTAGTCAGTTGTTTTGTTGTTGGGGGTGGTTTCACTGCGTGGTGGGTTGATTTTCACACACCGGAAGCCTGACTTGGGTTTTGACTCGGGTTTGACTCGGGTTCCTGTGGATTTTGGCTCGAAATCAATTGACTTTTTACGCCTGTTGATCCAATCAACGTGTGTCACTTTGATGGCAATGAATGCGGAATGTGCCGCTTCCCGTCTATAGTGTTACGCGGATCAGGCAGCTTCCCGATCTAATGATTGACCAAGCACCATTTCATGATACATGCCTTTCTTGCTGACCAACTCGTCGTGTGTCCCAAGCTCGACAATGTGTCCTCTCGCAAAAACAGCAATCACATCTGCATCCCTAATTGTACTCAGACGATGGGCCACCGCAATCGTGGTTCTTCCTGCCGCCGCTTGATCCAGCGCCTCCTTCACCACCTTCTCGGACTCGCTATCCAACGCACTTGTTGCTTCATCCAGCAGCAGCAGTCTCGGCTTCCGAACGAGTGCGCGCGCAATCGCGATTCGCTGTCTCTGGCCACCCGACAGCGATAGGCCCTGGTTGCCGCACGGCGTGTCGAGTCCCTCGGGAAGAGAGGACACAAAGTCCCACGCGTTGGCGCTCTGACATGCCTCAATGATTTGTGCTTCGGTGGGATCGCCCTTCTCAAGACCGAGTGAGACATTCTCCCGAATCGATCCTTGGTAGAGGACGGGCTCTTGCTGCACCAGCGCAATGTCGCGTCGATACCGGCATCTGTCAAGCGTTTTCACATCCTGGTCATTGACCCGTAATTCGCCACTGGTAGGGTCGTAGAAGCGCTGAAGTAATCCGATCATGGTGGATTTTCCGCATCCAGACGCGCCAACAAAGGCAACCATTTTGCCGGGTTTTATGCCAATGTCGATTCCGCGGAGCACCTTGTGCTTCGGACGCAGCGGGTATGAGAAGTGCACGCTGTCAAAGGTAATTTCCGTGCCTTTGGCGTCGGAAGGCTTCTCGGGGACGGCAGGTGCAGTCTGAGGGTCGGCGTCATTGTCCTCGTCCAAGAGGATGCGGTCACGGCGGAGACGGAGGATATAGTTGATGGCTGTCCCGGCCTTGGTAATACTAGTGGTGTACTGGAACAGCATCGCGGCTGCTTCTCCCGAGAACACAATGGCAAGGAAGACGATGTAGAACTGGCCGGATGTATACTCGCCCGTGGACACTAGCTTGCCGCCGTACCAGAAGCCTAGACCCATGGCCAGCATGGACACTGACTGGCTTAGTGAGTAGAAGAACATCTTGTAGCCGAGACTACCAATGGCATGGCGCGCAATGCCCTGAAGCCCGTCACTATAACGCTCGATGACGACGCGTTCCAGCGCGAGGGATGAAACGGTGCGGATTCCCATGACGGCTTCGGCAGCCACCGCGCTACTTTTCGCGAAGCGCTCCACCGTATCGTCCTCGAACCTGAACTCGAGCCTTATTCGAATGTACCCTGACCCGATGACGAAGGGCAGGGCTCCGAGCGTCAAGACCAGACCTAGCCTCCAACCGTACGTAATGGCGAGGGCGCAACTGGAAACCAGATTGACCATGGTAATCACCAGCAGCGATATATTCATGGACAATAGGTCTTGAAGACTAGTAGGCTCCGAGGCGAGTCTCGATACAAGAGCCCCGGTTCCATTTTCTGGCTTATCAAAGAAGGACATGTCCTGCCGTAAAATGTTGTTGAAGATTTCACCGCGGTAGAACGCCATGGCCGTCTGAAGATGGAACGGGTGAGTGAGTGGCTGGGACTGGAGACGATGGCGCAGTAATGATGATTGGGAGTTTTAGACAAACCTGAGCTACAATGTTCGATAGCCACCCACAGACGCCGTAAAAGACCAAATTGCCCAGAGCAACCACGAAGAACATGAGAGAAAAGAAGTTGGCTTTGGACACATCGATAGTCTCGAAAGCTTCCATCGTTCTGGAAAACAAGATGGCCAAGGCGGGATACGTAACACCTGCGGGCACAACGGTTTCCATTAGTCACATGAACTCTTGACGCCGATAGGTCAGTGTGTAATTACCTCCAGCGACACAAGACAGCATGATGAAAAAGGCTGGCGTCCATAAAGTCGTCTGTTCTTTGACGATCAGGTAGAGTCCGTAAAGGAATCCATACTTTGAGTTGGGCTCTTTGGTACCGTCATGCATTGACGCCGTCGTCGATATGCGTGTCACTTCCTTGTCCATGTCGATGACGGCGGCGGCTTCCTCTTTTTCGCCATGGCACACATCATCAATGGCGTCGGACCTCTTCCCAAGATCTTGTGCTGTGACTAGCCTCGAGTAGGCACCTCCTTGTTCGATAAGCTCGGAATGGGTGCCACTTTCGATTGCCTCCCCTTTTGCCATGACAACAATGTTGTCGGCATCCCTGATGGTTGACAGTCTGTGCGACAACGACCATGGTACGACCCTTGGCGACATTATTCAGCGCGGCCTGGACGATCTTCTCGGCGTTTGGGTCCAGAGCACTCGTCGCTTCATCAAGTAACAGAACTTTTGGATCGGAAATAATGCTGCGAGCAATGACGATGCGCTGTTTCTGGCCACCGGATAATGAGGCACCGCGCTCGCCGATCCACGTTTCGTAGCCGTCGGGAAGGTCCTCGACAAAGTCGTGCGCAAAGGCGGCCTTGCAAGCTTCGACAACAAGAGGCCTTTTTGCTTCATGAGCCAGATGCTCCTTCCCCGTGCCAGTGAGCCCGTCCGCGACGTTCTGGTAAATGGTACCACTAAACAGCGTTGGCTCCTGTTGTACAAGGCGAATGTTGGTCCTCAGCCATCGCAAATTGACGTCCTCCAGCTTGTGGCCGTCCAACGTGATGCGTCCCGCCGAGTGTGCGTACCAGCGCTCCAGAAGTCCGAATATAGTGCTCTTACCAGAGCCACTAGCGCCGACTAGAGCCGTTATCTTGTGCGAAGGAATGTCCAAGTCAAGGCAGTGCAGGACGGGGACACCTGGACGCGAGGGGTACGAGAATCGCACTCCGCGCAGTTTGATATCGCCTCGGAAGTTACCCATCTTTATGCCATCTTCCGAGAGCGAGTCCAAGGCAGATTTCCGATCGATGATGGAAAAAAGATCCTGAGCGGCGGCCATGGCCTTGGATACGGCGATTGTTTGGGGTGCAATTTGTGTCAGGGCTTGAGCGGCAACCAACACGGCAAAAATAACGCTGGCTCATCGATTAGTACAAGCCTCCGTCGAGATTCTACACGAATACACGAATTTACACGGATATAAAAGTCGAAGAAGCACTTACGTTACGACGGTACCTGGATCATCAATCTCGCCGCTGGAATACATTCTCATACCTTGCCAAAAGGCCAGTGCATATCCAGCAATGACACTGAAGAACTCGGTGGGGAATAGTATAGCATAGAGTAAGGACTTCTTGCTGCCAATCCGCCTGGCCCTTTCGAGTATCACATTAAAGCGCGTCGTAAGTTTAGGGAAGGCCCAGAAGGCGTGGGCGGTGCGTATCGTGGAGAAAGCTTCTTCGGCGAGAGATCCAGACTCGGCGTAGATGCCGAACATTCTATACTCATAGACTGCGTCGACATAGATACATCCAAGTGTGACGATGGTGTTGACCGGTACAATGGCCAACGTAATTAGCGTCAGCTTCCATTGCACAACAAAAGCTACCACGAACGCAGAGACAAACATGGACAATGCCTGTATGATGAGGCCGAGCTTTTCGGAAATTCCGTTGTTGATCAGATTACCATTTGTGCCGATTTGCCCCGATACAGACGATGAAGGACTGTCAAAAAAAGCGATTTCCTGCCGCAAGGTCTGGCGAACTAAATCGACTCGTAGCTGTTTGGTCGTGCGAATAGCCGTGATGTTGATGAGAATCTGGAACTAGTCAATGCTGCTTTGTCCGGAAGCACTTGATTGCTGCGCAGGAACCAACCGTCCAAACGTATGTCAAGCAGAATTTGCCGATGAAAATGTATACAAAGTATAAGCTGCCGTCAGATATCGTCAGTCCCGGCACGCAACCAACGCAACAGGTGTCTTGAGGTGTCTTGAAGATGGACCCACGTGTAATGGCTGACTTTGTCCATGAAGCCGTCGGGAGACAACTTTCCGTTGGCAAAGTCGTTGAAGACATTGACAATCCCTCCGAAAACCACATCCATGAGCGGCAGAGCAACACCGGCGCCGATCATGGCTAGACAAGCAACGATGTTCAAGATCCATCCTAGCTTATCGTTGTATCTGAAGACCCTCTAATCCTGGTCAGTTGAGATTCAGTCAAAGAAAATGTGAAAAGACGCAGCTTACCAAGAAGGATCTGACGCCTGACGCCTGGCTGGCTTTGTTTTCGTTGTCGTCTTCTAAACTGCCGTTGGCCGTCTCGGTTCCCCCGGTTGTGACGGTGACGGAGCTGTTGGAGCCAACAGGAGATGACAGGGCAGCTGTTGCCGCCGGATTGTTTTCTTCCATGATACTGATGACCGGTCTACATCATGACCACCAAATAACATTGACGTTGGCTGCGGCCAGGTATAAATGTAAAAAAGACAACACGTCTTATTGAAGGGAGGATACTCCGTACAAAGATTCAAGATGGGGGGGGGGCCGATACCATGCTCTTGTTAGTGGGTTTTCCTTTTTCCATGACGGCGAGCAGGACGAGGTGCATGGATCCTGGGATAAATTGACAGAGTGGTGGAGCCCGAAGTTCCAACAAACTTGATTCATCTCCTGATTCCGGGGTCTCTTTATTATCCATCATGTCGTGAGGCGAGGCCCGCTGACGGATGCTTTTTTTATGCACAAGGAGCAGAGAGCAACGTGTCACGTGTGTACGTGTCCACCTTCCACCTTCCTCCTTCAACTCCGATCTCTCGTCCGATCTCTCGTCCGATCTGGCGGTCGCCGCGGCAGCCGCGGACACCGAGTCAAGGTTCATCCATCTCAATCCAATCACCTCCAAGAGGGCCGTCGACTCCCATACCATCATCCATCATCATTCATCCTGGGATATGGTTTTCTTTCTAGAAATACGCTTGGGCTGTATTGTTGCCAAGTACCAAGGCAAATGGGCAGTGTGAGTGTGGAGGAAGCACGAGGTGTCTGGTTCCCCCCCTTCCACTCACTGCACGCCATCAGATGCAACCGAATTCGTTAAATTGTGCCGCGATTGAAAAGTGACAATCGCCACAGCCAGCAACGCCAGCAACCAGACAAACCAGGCTGGACACTTGACACGACAAGTCGGCCATTCTGTTCATCAGCTCCCCCTGCTCCCATTTGCCTTGTGCACCATAACGCCCTGAGCCTCATCATCATCATCATCATCACCCCTATCCCCATTGCCCGTTACCCATTACCCATTCATTACCCGTCCCGACGTAGACAAAGCAATCAACAAAAGGGCCATGCAGAACACGGCCCAGGGCGGCCTGGGGCTCTCTCGCGGGCATGGAGGAGCCGCACCCGCGGCCGCCGACGATTCCGGTAGCCGACGAGCTGTAAGTTGCCTTCGTCCCTGCGGTTCTGTCAGTCGGGTTCAATGCCAATGTGCCTCTCGTGCTGTGTTCAGCAACAACGCGCTAACTGTTAGTCCTAAATTGTAATTCAGTGTGATCAGTGTCGGTTGAGAAAGGTACGTTAATGTCGTACTGCCACGTCGCAGCTCCAGGGTGGCCGACAATGGGGGGGCCGCTCGCAAGTGGCCATCATGTATCTCTCCTCCCATCACGGCCACACAAGGCTGACACCTAGCCTTCCTCGTTTCCGCTGTACGCTGTACATCATATGTAGGTTCGTTGTGATAAAGACTGGCCATGCTCAAACTGCCGCACGGCCAAAAGGTCTTGCACCTCCACGGGTGCCGGCCAGCGGCCGAAAGAAGCTCGACAACGGGTTCTCATTTCCTCGCAATAGTGAGTCCCTCTTCCTACTGTATACACTCTGTATACACTCTGCCACCCTTTGTGCTCGCTCTCTCGAGTCATATTCATGTTTTGCTGTGCCTGTTCTCGTCATCCCACTCCGACCATTGCTACCAACACCATGATTGCAACGTGAGCCTTGGTTGGCTTCGAGATGCAGCCCCCCTCCCCCCCTTCCTCCTCTCATTCATTGATGAGCGCGTGGCCCGTCATGACTTGAATTGGGAAACTTGGTCAACCGACACTGACATGTCCCCATTTTCCTTCCTTGTCATCAGTGAGAGGAAGATAGATTCGATCGAGAACCGACTGGGTAACATTGAGGTCCTGCTCAAGAGTATCGCCTCGCCAGCAGCTCCAGTTCAGTTTCAGTTTGATATCGGAGCTCTGGAAAACACGCCGCAAACGGGCAGCAGTAGCGTGCCGACTACTACGGCATCTACCGGTGACTTTGACAGCAGCGAAGATGAAACGGCCTATGGAGGCGACACAGGCCTGGTGGCTCACACTGCATTTGCCAGCGAGTTTCTCGAGAGAGCCGTCAAGCGGACGTCGCTGCGAGAGGTCAATCCAAAAATGGCGGCTGCCTTGACAAACTTGAGTCAGCTCGTTGAGATGCAAAAGCGTCGATCAATCAGCCATGGTCCGCGTTTCCCTCTTCAGAGACCAGTTCCGCCAGGCGGAGTTTCGAAGCTACCCATGCCGCCGATGCAAGCTGTTGTGAGCCTTTTGAAGCATGCCAAAGGTATATGCATACCCTTGGGGGATCCCTTGGGGGGAACTCCCTTGGGGGAGTGGCCGTCCCTCGCCCACCGGCCAATTTGCTAACGCCATAACCAGCCGCACCGCCAACTCTATTCACCATAATGTGTTCTCTCGTTGGATTGCCGGATTTCACGGCACTGTGTCGCAGTGTGTATTTTGCAACTGAGGAGTTTTCTGATGCCACATTCATCATTGTGAATGCCATGCTCTACAATCTGTTCATGGAGCAAAGTTCACTAGCCACAGATCCCACAGCACGAGATGAATATCACACCTATATGCGGCAAAGCCAAGCAAACTTGGAAACGGCCCTTGCCAACACGCACCTCTTCCTGGCGACCAGGGTCGAGAATGTCCAGGCACTACTTCTAGGGGTAAGCAGCAGTCCTCTACCTTTTTTGCCACTCTTCGAGACCCCATGGCAGAAAGCTAGTCGTAACGCCAAGAAAACTGACGGTGGCACAGGCACTCTACGCTGTGGATGTATCTCGACCCTCAGTCGCCTGGCACCTGGCCTGCATGGCAGCCCAGCTCTGCCAAACCGGAGGCTATCATCGATCCGAGTCGTTGAAATATGACACACCGGAAACTGCCAAGCTGAAGCGAATACTGTTCTGGCACGTGTACACCCTCGACAAAGGTCTTGGCCTTAGGCTAGGTCGGGCGTCGGTCATCCACGAATGCGACATCGATATTCCCCGAGTGTTCGAATTTGACGGCTTAGGTCAGCTTGAGCCGTCATCACTCCCCACGCTTTGGATCAAAATGAGCTACCTTCAAAGCCGCATATACGAACAGCTATATAGCCCGAGTGCGTTGAAGAGCCCACAGGCAGAACTGGTGGAGCGAGCAAGAGTCTTGGCAAGCGAGTGTCGGACATTCGAGGCCGAGGCCGGTGTAGCTCGCCAGCAGACGTACCAATATCTCAAGGCCGTGAACTCATCTGATCTCGTTGACGTATTTCTGCGTGGCGATGAAGTGCAATTTCACGTCACGTTAACGCTAGTTTATCGCGCCATCCCAGCACCACAGGGGGGGTCCATGACACGGTTCTGCGATGAGTGTCTGGAAACAGCTCGCAAAGCAATGAAAGTTCACCAAGATTGTACCAAGAGGTCAACGATAGGAGGATATTTCCGATCAATTTATATCCACTGGCAAGTCTACGCGACCTCACACTTGTCTCCTCCCTCAACCGGTCTCTTCTTCTTTTTTTTAAAAAAAAAATGGAGAGTAGCCACGATGTAACTTGCTTACGAAATGAGATAGGAATCTTCTTTTGACACCATTTGCCCCTTTCTTCGTCCTTTTCTGCTACGTCATTGAGACAACATCTCTGGACGATCTGCGGCTCCTCCAAGAATTCGTTGACTCCCTCGATGAGGCAAGAGATGCATCCGAGACGATTGACAAGCTCTATCGTTTGTGCCAGGTCATGTGCGATGTGGCCAGCCTCTACGTCGAAGCCAAGTCCCAGCAGCAACAGGATCACACCATGATACCCATTGGCAACGAGTTCGAGATGTATCTCGGCCAATTGGGATTCATGCCCTTGGAGGACCAGACCATGGCCAACGCAGGTAATGCCACGACGGGCCCTGCGGCCCTCAGCGGCCAGGCCGCTCAAATCGCTGACTGGTTTTCTGGAAACCGAAATATGATGAGTCTCCTGGAGGAGGATTTGTCGCATATCGATTCGTATCGATGGATGCAGCAACAACAGCATCACCAGCAGTTGCAAGCACAGAATTTATCTCCACAGGTGCAACAACCTACTTCCATAACTTGATATCATTCCCCCCCCCCCCCCCCCAAAGAGCGTCCTCCAGGCTCGGAAAATGCAAGGAGGAAGAAAATGGAATAAGCAGTAGTATTCTCATCATGGCACGTGAACCTGTACCCGGTCGACTCGCGTCGGCGCGTTGATGAGGCCGTCTAAGCGGAGATGACGAGTTGGTCGCGCCTCGTTCTCTACCCCCCCCAAAATATATATATGCATACTCTTGCGCTTGAACTGCTCGTCGCGTGGATGCCGTCAAGCCGTGAGACTCGTGCCTTGAATAGCCCATCATTCAATTTGATCATAAACGTCGTAATTCCTATTCATCGTTTGCATTTCAATCCGTCGGAAACCGCGGGTCATACTTCTCGTATCCCTCCTCATCCGTGTCACTCTCCACGACGGATTCGTTGGCAATGGCAGGCTTTCCGGCACCATTTCCAGCCGGGGCCGTGCTCGCAGTAGGCTTGTCCGCCACTTCTGGCGCAGCCTCAAAGGCACTCTTGAACCCGCTCTTCTTGAAACCGCCCTTCTTGAAGCCTGCGCCAGCGGTGCTCGCGCCTTCCTGCCCTGGCAACTTGATGCTCACGAGCCCGTCGGCCTTGGCCTCTGCTTTCCTTGCCCGCGCGCCAGCGTTGGGATCCCGCACCATGGCCTTCATGTCCTTGAGGCGCTGTTTGTGGCTGTGGTCGTAGGACGAGAGGTGGGCTTCGTAGTCGTTCATCCGGGAGTAGCCTTTCGAGCAGAGGCTGCAGTAGAATGACTTTTGGGCCTCGCAGGCAGACGACGTTTGCGCCGGAGGCAGCGTCTGATGGCGCTGAGGTTGATCGGGTCAGCAAGGAGCTGGGAGAAGGGGTTCGTGGATGAAACTCACGGGTGGCATGGTGCTTGGTGCTTGGTACTATGCGGATCTGGCAATAAGCAGTGCCGGACTTTGAAACCAGACAGACGTATGTTGTGGATGGCAGAGAGAAAAGTGTGCTGACGTTGTGCCGGACTTGAAAGCCGGTGACGAGGCCTGGGATTGAGCTTTTTTGTTCATCGGGGGGGGGGGTTTTTTTTTTGGTAATCATCCCAATTGAGGGCCCCACGCCAGGACGCCAGCCAGCCACTTAGATAGCCTCGAATTAAGCGTGACACAACACCAGACGCCAGACGACGTCACTCACATTATTTTCTTCCCCCTCTGCTCGCTCTCTCTGCCATCCCAATCGCCGCTGTACATGGCCTCGTGATGGATCCTCCAAGTGGGCAGAGCCTGCACCGCAAAGACTCGCAGGCAACCCTCATCTCGCTCCTGCAACTCGATCCGTCACCCATCGATGTTCCCCCGTCCCCCCCCTCCGCCACCGACAAAGATGCCGTCTTCCCAGGCCGATGCGATGACAACCAAGCTCTATACGGCAGCGATGCGGGCTCCGTTGAAAGCAATTCGACAGTGACGGCCGGCACGACGACCGCGCCTGGCTTGGGTAGCCATGGGGGTCGTAGCGCAGTCTACTACCGTTTGTCATTTCCTTCATTTTCTACAAAAAAAAAATTATTGGGAAAAAGAAGCTGACCATCCGAGCTGCACTGCACAGTAACCCGTCTGCATAAGTATTCCTCCTACGCAACGGGCATCTTCACCACCATCCACCTGACAAACATGTCTCTCATCCCAGCCATAACCCGGTCCGTCCCCGGCTCGGAAGCCCCCCTACTCATGGCGCGCGAGTTGTACCAAACCACCGTCGCCGAGCCGGTCGTCGTCTTCCTCCCCGTGATAGCACACGTCGGGTCCGGGATAGCCCTCCGCCTGCTCCGGCGCTGGCAGAACATGAAGCGCTACGGGGGCGGCACGCCGGGCATGCACGCACTGCGCCAGATGCGAGATTCCCTCTCTGGGGAATGGAACGGAACCGCGGTGCGGCTCTGGCCCCGGCTGAGTTACATATCCATGACGGGGTACGCCTTCGCCGTCTGCTACGGGGCGCACGTCTTCATGAATCGTGTGCTGCCGCTGCTCGTGGAGGGCGACGGCTCGAATATCGGGCTGGCGTACGTGGCGCATGGGTTTGCGCGGCACCCTTTCACCTCGCACCTTGCGTATCTGGGACTGCTGGGCACGGCGAGCGCACACATGGTCTGGGGCATGGCCAAGTGGTTGGGTTTGGCGCCGAGCACGAGCACGAGCACGATGGGCTGGAGGGACAAGGAGAGCGCCGTGGTGGACAAGAAGACGAGGAGGGCGAGGCGGAGGAAGTGGCTGGGTGTTCACGGCGTGGCAGTTGGTGTCGCGGCGTTGTGGGCAGCTGGCGGACTTGGTGTTGTGGCGAGGGGAGGGTTGGCAGAAGGGTGGGTTGGCAAGGTGTACGACGAGCTGTTTGGCCGTGTCGGGTTATGATGGTCTTTGATGGATGATGGACAATTTTCACGCAGGAGTATGCGAGCGACGTAATTGATCGTACGAGCTCAAGGTGTGTACGGCGTGAGAAGTTCTGGGGACTCGAGTTTGCATTGGGAGCATTTACCGCATGTGTACATATATATACATATATATCTAGGTGAAGAAAGAACCGGCCAAGTGACGGATCCAAGTTCCAACAAGACACATGGCTGCAGCTACAAGCACGCTAATTCAAAGCCCCAGGAACCTCTCTACCCGCCACCCGCTCTACCAGACCTTCTTGGCTGTTGTCCGCCCCGCCTCGCCCCGCCTCGCCTCCTCTCCCCGTCCAGCCAAGACAGATTTTGATACATGTACCTGTTCGTGAACTCGAGTCCTCTTGTCTTGTCTTGTCGCGTCTCCTCCTCTCGTTTGTCATTCAGCATCTTCATCCTCCCCCTCCACCCCGAGTCTATGCCCGGCGCCATCCATCGTTCATCAGCTCGCATGCAAGACTCTCTGTCCTTTATTCGACAACTGGGGCAGGCGCCCGCCTCATCACAGCCAAGTCGCTCGAAAACGCAAACAACACACTGATGGCGATGCTCGGAAAACGAAAACTCGTTCAGTACGACGACGACGGCGACGACGGCGACGATCAAGACAAGTCCAGAACCAGACATGACCACCATCAAGGGGCCGGGTCCGTCCAGCAGTCAGTCCTGGGTCCTGAAGCGAAACGACCGCGGACGCTCCTCAACCCCGACAGCACGGCCGCTTTGTCCGACGAGCTCCTCATACGCATATTCTCCTTCTTGGACGAGAAGACATTACTCGCTATATCTCCCGTATCCCGTCGCTTCAACCGCATCACGTCCGATTCTCAGCTCTGGCGGCCTCATTACTATCTTCGCTTCATTCTGCCCCGTGCCCATAGAATACCTGGGTTTCGCACTGGCTCCACTCGCAACTCAAGCAAGCTGCGATACTCGGCCGGCAAGTCCATCTGGGCCGACGGCGGATGGGGTCGAAGGGGCGACTTCGTCAGCGCTTCTGCCGAGGCATCAACATCGGCCTCGGTCGCCTTGCGTCGGGATTCTGTCGACTGGAAGAAGCAATACAAACTGCGGCACAACTGGGCTCGTGGCCGGTGTGCCGTTGAAGAAGTCCAGGTACGCGATATGGAACGGGATACGACGCCCGTCGCCGAGTGGCAAACGCTCGTGAAAGTGGTCGAGGGACTGGCCGTAACCGTCGATGGGGCTTCGGGACTGCGGGCGTGGGATTTGAGAACGCGACGTCTCATCGCGCACACGGATTTGGCAACAGAAAAAGAATCTAGTCAGCCCAGCTGTCTTGCGGCGGACGATGTTTTGCTCAACAGCATGGGCATGCTAGATGCAGCTGTGGGATTCGAGGATGGGACTTTCGGAATCTGGAGGCTAGACATTGAAAAGGCAAAAACATGTCTCTTGTATCGGCATGCCAAGGGCTATTTCGGCGAGCTGGTGGCCATCACCTATGGGCATCCGTATCTCCTAACAGCGTCACGACTAGGCTTCATTTCTCTCTTCTCATTCGATGATGCAGAAGTCGCTTCCAAGGCACAGGTGGAGTCGCATATTTTTCCCAGTTTGAATCGTGAGGCGGAGTCATCAACCGCGTCATCCGACGAAGAGAAGCAGGCGGCCATCGCATCCGCAGTCCTAGCCCAGCCGCAGCTCCTTACGTCCCTCAAATCCCATAGCACTCGCCCGCCACTGGCCTTGTCCATCCGCCGAACCACGGCCTCGGTGGTCGCCTCCATTGCCTATACATTCGATGCCGTTGGTGGTTGGTCCATCGGCATTCAAGATCTCGACATCAAGCCCTCTGGGGGCAGCCAGCCAGACATTGTCACGTCCAGGGTGGCATACACGTTGCCCACGCAGACGCGCCGATCAGCCACGCCGTCTCCGCCATCTTCGCCTCCCAACACACGATGGCGTTCCCCAGCCCAGCCGCCGGGGGGGCAAGAGGACGGTCCCATACGCCTATGCTATAGCCACCCCTATCTGCTTGCCACCCTGCCGGATAATACACTGGTTCTTCATCTTTGCACGTCAACCGCCTCATCACTGTCCATCTCGTCGGGCATCCGTCTATGGGGCCATACCTCGGGCATTTCCGATGCCGAAATCACGCCTCGAGGCAAGGCCGTCAGCGTCAGCACGCGAGGCGGCGAGATACGTGTGTGGGAACTAGAAGGTCGTGTAGGCGGCAGCAGTGTTGAGCTGCGGCCCAGGCAGTCGGCGAACGACCCTGACAAGCGGGCATCATCAGCCCGAGAAGACGAGACGCCGTGGCTCACGTCCGGTGCGGAAGATAGGAAGAACTCTGTCGGCTTCGACGATGAGATGGTGGTGGTTCTGAAGGAGGCCCGCGATGGGCGCGAGAGCTTAATGGTTTACGACTTTACATGAACGAAGGACGAGTTTGGATGATTTGGGGACATGTTGCTTTTATATATATATATTCCTTCTCCTACAGCATATTCTTGAATAAACGGGCCGCCTGGTGTTATTTATGCAAGAGAGACGTGTTTCTTTATACCCATTGGAGCGTCGGCTCTCCGGGGTCTTTCTTTTCTTTCAGCAAGCAGCCATCTTGTCTTTTCGTGCTTGCTTCGTGGATTCGGGTCCAGGCAGATAGACATACTTGCATGCACCAACAATCTACGCACCGTGTAGTCCGTACCTCGTATGTTGAATAGTATATCGCACTCGTTTTGATCATTTTTCTTCTCCCTCGTGTGTGCCCTCTCATTGTGTGAAGCCGTGTCTGTTTACACGCGTCGTTGAACCCAGGTAGTCCGTCAGTCAGTCATGTGAAGAGATGGGCATGTGCATATCCATGTAGAGACGGTCTGCACGTGCACGACGACCCCGTGGTGAATTCCATTACCCGGGCTTTTTTTTTTTTTTTTTTTTTTGCACCCGGAGTATGTATGGGGATTCTTGAAAGCATCGGGGAATGACGGCTCGGGTTGCCAGGCAGATGATGAGCTCCGTTTATTACGAGGTTGCATCAGGGTACATGATATGCTGTCGGGTAATCAGTTGGTCTCGGAGTACCGTAGAACTTCCCTTTCCCCTCTTTTATTATCCCACGCTGCATGCACGGCATTTTGGCCCACCCATGTACATACATACATACTCCGTACTCCGACGGATATCGATAGGTGGCGCGGCGGGGCTGATGTCGCTTTGTCGCTGTCACACAAAGATTGAACATGAATATGAACATGAACATGACCAGACGTCTTTTCTATCAATCCAATCCCGCGCATCTGCGCCACCCTGCTATCGCTGACGACTAGACCTGAAGCGGCATCACGACTTTGTTTCGGCTCTTTGAGTGGGCTGCAGTGCCGTGACCCCCCCATCTTGTGACCTCACATCATTCAGTTCAAGTAGGGCCATTGTAATTGTTACATGGATGATTTGATCGTACGGAGTACGGAGCACCCCCATCCATCCCACTTACACTGTATGTATGTACAGAGTGTGCGACCTTTTTACTCGAGTAGTATTTACACGATTACATGTCCAGGGCGATCGCCTCGGGCGCCTCGCGCGAATCCAGGCCAGCCGTGGCCCATTATGCGGTATCACGCGGCCCGCTCGAGTTTGGCTGTGCGACAAAGCGAGATAATTGGCCAATGGATTGAGTATCCCGCTTTCGCCAGCAGGCTCTGCCATTGACTTTTTCGTATCTACTACATCTCCTGAGAGTGGTGCTGGTGTTGGAGCCGACCGACGCGGACCACAAGATTCCGACTTGTGGACAAAAGATACTTGTACTGAGGAGTATGGCGGGCCTTTGAATTTTTTTTTTTTTTTTTTTTTTTTGTGAATAATGACATTCGAGGCCATTGGCCCAGATGTTCCACTGTTGGGAAACGGTTTGTTGGGCACCGAACCAACGGGTCATGGTTGGTTCTTTGTATCTTGTTCTGTATTTTCCCGCTCGTTCCCTCGGCATTGTGGCAGGGGAAAAAATGCATGAGAGTGGTCAGTTTCGGTTGAAGGCGCAGCTTCCTTTGTCGACTCGGATGATGAAAATGATGGCGGGGGGATGATGAGGAAGCTGCTATCGATACATATGTAGATAGGCAGCCGGCGCCGCCCCAGCCGCCGAGATGGGAAGAAAATTGGACCGGGATGCGAAGCTGGCCGGATTGTCAGTACATGTATGCCATACATGTAAGGTACATACATACATACTACATACTACACCCCCCTTCGGCTGCGACGTTGGTTGATGCTGGCTTCGACCACAAGTGAAATAAAATAAAAAACGAATTGCGGGACATTGGCATGTGTACTCCGTAGTAGATTGTTTTGACCCTATTGCCCATGTATACAATCCGTCATCCCGTACACAAAAGGGAGTCTCGCGATCTCCCCGTGTGCTTCCTTGCAGGCCAACTCTACTGATAAGGTCCACGGATACTATGTACAAACGCCTTGTAATAACTGGCGCTCTCCGTCGAGGTCATCCCGCCATGACTTCCAGCGAATCACGCCTGACAACAGGGGTGGGGTGTGCCTGATGACCTTGGGCTGGCGGCGGCACCTGACTGGCTGATGGATACCTGGGGGGAGAGACCCATGGATGGTGCGCCCGCAAGAAAGGCAGTAATAGTAACGGGTAGGGTTCTGCTTTCTTTCCCATATCTGGCCGAGTACAGTGATGCATTCCCCGTGCTGCGCGCGCACATTGTCCATTGGCCAATGCAGGCAGGGTCCAGTCGTGACATCTGTTTCGGCCGGCCTTGGGAAACAATGCGCCTACAAACCAAGTACCTGGGTACTTGAGCACCTTGTTACGGAGTACAATATGTGTTGGGAAGACAAAATTGGATTGCACAAATCTCATGGTTGACCAGTTGGCCCGCTCGCGCCGGATCTATTTATTGTATGTATGTACATACGTACATGCTCCGTACGGAGGGAGTACATACATATGGGTCTTTGTCCCGCCCCTCCATTGCCAGACCCACCCCCTCAAGATGTCGACGTTCGTTCCTTCCTGCCCCTCCTTTCCCGAAAGCACCACTTGTCGTCGTCACCTGTACATGTACATACGCCGTTCAATCCAAATGTTCCACGGCGCACGCAGGCTGACTGACCTCGTGCACAACCCCGAATTGGGCCCAAACGTATCATCTAGTCCGTCCATTGACCATCATCTCCCATCTCTCCAACGCATTGGGAAAACAAGCTCAGCCTTCTTCGCAATTGCCTTTCTTTGGCTTATCGAGACAGACCTGGGCAATCAACCTCTGCCCTTGTTCAATTCCTCAATTCCTCAATCCTGGGGCCCAATTTCCTGGGGGGGCATCAACGTGAAGACGCTGCGCCACCAGTGACCACGCACCACTTTCTCTTCCCTGAGACCCGAGACCCAATCACGCTGACGCCGCGCGTGGCCGCCTTGTTCTTGCAAAGGAGGAAGGAGGGGGTGTGTTGGTGTGTGGGTGTGTGCGCTCCATCTCGTCGTGCCTGCGTCCCGCGTACATGTACTTTTTGCCCACTTTTGGGTACCAACGAAGTTGACGCCTGCCTTTTTG
Source organism: Epichloe sibirici (assembly GCA_022702365.1). Taxonomy (NCBI): domain Eukaryota; kingdom Fungi; phylum Ascomycota; class Sordariomycetes; order Hypocreales; family Clavicipitaceae; genus Epichloe; species Epichloe sibirici. Next base: position 173,094 of record JALAAE010000030.1, read on the forward strand.
TTGCGTGTTGCTGCCGTGGTGCTGCGCGTGTTGGAGTCATCAGTCATGGCATCGACTCATCGGCATCAGTCATCGCCTCTTGAATCGCATATTATGCGACACAAGGCGAGGGCTGGAAACCGCTAAAAACCCAAGCCAGCCCCCATTGCTGCCTTGGTGCGCCTTTTGATTTGGCATCTTTGCGCAGCAGTCCGTGAATCCATGAATCAGTTGGTCAATTGCCACATGTTACATTGCGTCTTTTTAAAGCTCTTGCACATTACACATCATCGCAAGCGACTGGCGACTGGACTGGCGACTGGACTGGTGACTGGCGACTTTGGGCAATTGGCTCGGGTGAATGCTCCGTCGCCCCTTCTCAGCTCAGACTGAGACTATTATCACCACCACCAGACCGACTACCACCAGACTGACTACCACCGTCCGAGACTGACTGCCACCCGTTTCCAACGGTTGGCCCTCCCTCCCCTCGCCAGAGTCGCCACCCACTGGCGCATCCCACGTCAGCCACTTGCCACTTGATTCACCACTTGATTCACACCCCCTCCTCGTCCACCGCCATGGCTGACAAACCCGCGTCTTCTGCTCCGGCGCAGGCTTCCACTTCCATGACTTTCGACAAGAACAAACAAGCTTCGTCGTCGTCTACTCCTTATTTTCCTACTTCCTTTGATCCCTCCTCCACATCCTCCTTCTCTTCTTCGTCTGCACCATCGCTTTTTGCGTCTACTCATCGACGACTCTCCACGTCTTCCTTGATGCCATTGAATCCGCAATCCTCCAAATCCATGGATTCCATGGACAGGCCACCTCATGCGTCAATGGCTCCACCACCACCCCCTCCAATGGAGTCCAAGAAGCTCAACATGGCCAGCTTAATGTCACCGCCCGATGTTGTTCACGACAGTTTCCATCATCAATTCCATCAAGGCCATCCGGCAAGGAGAAGATTGAGTGGCGGCCATGGCAAACAAGCAACATCGCAGCAGCCTCTGCCCATGTCGCCACCGATTTCGCCATACAGCAAAGCCATCACCACAGCCAGTGCTGCGCCGCCGACTACCCCGCCTGGCCAACTTGTCAAGGACCCCGTCCTGTACCCGGTCGACGAGCACTCGCCGGCCAGTCCTCCTCAGCCTCCGCTGTTTGCGCCTGCTGAGTTCGAGCACCATCAAAGAATCGTCGACGAGCATGTCCGAGCCAGGTCGCAGAGCATTTTCGACGGCGTCGCACCGCCGAGGCGTGAGGACTACGAATTGGCCCTCACATTCCGGTCTCAAGTCATGAAGCACTACGTAACCAACCGAAAGGGCTGGCTTCGCAAGGAGCGGGCTCTCCTCGAGGCGGATCGACGGGCCGGTGCTCAGAGATATCATGCCATTATGCTAGCCAAGCCCATTGCAGCCAAACTCCCCAGGCAGCGTGTTGATCGAGTCTCCAAGCCGCATGCTGCCGCTCCTCGCCAGATCCGCATGAACGGCGGCACCACCAACGCCACCACCAACGCCCTCACCAACGGCACATCATCATCCCCGGCTAGACCCGCAGGTCGCGCTAGCGCAACGCCAGAACCCTCCAGGCGGGTCGTTGCTCCCAACCGTGAGGACAAGGATTTCAATTCCATCGTCAACCACTGTCCCCCATTGGACTCGTTGCCGGCTCGCGCCAACAGCCTCAAGGTTGATTGGAAGGGTCAACCCATCGACCTCAGCAGCGATGCCTATGCCAGTCTCCTCCATCCCGATGAGCTTCTCTTGGCAGGCAACCTGCGTCTCGACTGTGCTACCTACCTGACGAGCAAACGACGCATTTTTGACCGACGCCTCCAGTGTCTTCGCGCGGGCAAGGAGTTCCGCAAGACGGATGCGCAGCAGGCTTGCAAAATTGATGTCAACAAGGCGTCAAAGCTATGGACTGCTTTCGACAAGGTGGGATGGCTAGACGCCAGCTGGGTTCGCCGCTTTCTATGAACCTTGACGCATTCGCACGACAAAGTGCCACGAATCAACCTCGGCCATTTGCGAGCTTTTGTTCTTGGTTATTCAATATGCTGCCCCCCCCCCCCCTTTTTTTTTTTTTTAAAAAAAAAAAACTTATTAATCCGCTGGTTCATGTTGACATGGATGGGTTTGGCTGCGCCAAACACATGACAGGTCAATACAAGCATCAATCTTCTTGTGCCCATCATTATTTCCTCCCCGGCTATTAGCTTTATTCCGCATTTGCCCGTTTTGGCACACCTTGGCTTACCTGCATCGCATCTCACGGCACGGCACACATTGGCACACATCGGCAACTCGATACACACAGAGCACTAGGGAACGTCACGATACCCCGGAGTGGAATCCAAGTTGACCACATCGCACTTACGTCACTCCACTCCACGTTTTTGATTTGGTCTTTTTTTTTTCTTTCTTTTTTCTTTCTTCGTCTTGATTTCACTGTCAGTCACCTTGGTATTTCAGGGAGGCTCATCAGCACGTTCTCCGATGTTGGTCGCTCTGCGACTACAGGTGGCTTCAGGTGGATTAGAGATATTTCATGGTTCAGTTTGAGGATTCCAGGATATTGCATGTATGGCGTTTTATTTACTTGTGGGGTATTCTTCTTCGAGGACGAAGACGGCAGGATGAACACTGGGGCTCTCTTCGATGAGAATTCATTGAACAGGAGCGAAGCTCGGGTCATATTCGCGATGATTTGGCAGGCATTCTGATCGGGTTCTTTGGACCCCCTGCATGGGAACCGCCCGTGGCACAACCCACTTGGCATTGCATTTATATCTCTAGTAGGCAGCTCCACGACTTGGTTGCTAAGGTCCGCAATTTTGAACCTCGAATATTTTAAATATTCATTTAAATCACTGCCGGGGGATCTCATGCAATGTGACGACAAGTCGACGATGCTGCCGAACCAAGACGTGGGGGGACCAGGCCCGGGGGGGGGGGGGGGGGGGGGGGGGGGGGGGGCTGCGGATTGGCTGAGAATGCATGTCGTGCCGAGGATCTCAACCAGATCTCGTCTGGGATGATGCTAATCTTAGTAGTTCTGGTTCCCCAGTCCTGGTCCCCTCGTGGCTCGCCGCAGGACGGGCTCCGCCATTCGTAGGGCTGAAACTTATTTCGCTCTGCCCTATTACCGGCGACGCAAGTTGAGGTCTTATCGATTATCGATATCAATACGTGAGGAAGCGTTGAAGTGTGGCGCGGGGGGGGGGGGGTGTGTCAAGTAGGATCTGTAGAATAGGGCAACACGCAACACGCAACACGCACCGTGCCACGAGGGGGACTTATCGTAAAAGTGATGCTGTTTGTGTTGAGCTAGTTCTGTATGAAATATTGAAATATTGGTGAGCCGTGGTGACGAGGTGGTCATGTACAAGGTGGGCTGTGCTCGGAAGGGGGCCGCGAATCGGGATGGGATGGGATATTGGGCTGTGGACAGGCAGATAGATAGTTTTGGTCTGGTTTCCTGTTGGGGAGGGCGAGCATCTCTTGGGTGCGGATTTAACGTTAATGTTACGCTTGTGAATCTATTCATTGGAACCTGGACTACGGTAGTTGTGCGCCCTTTGCGTCATTGTACATACGTAATAGCGCCGCCTGCTCTCACTTCACTTCCATGTGCTGCACGGCGTTGAACCACTTTTGCTCATCGCTCCTGAGACGGACATGTTAGTTTGTGTTGTTCCCTTGTTGCTGAGGACGTTGCGGACGTTGCGGACGTTGCGGATAGGGGCGGGAAATGAATGAATGAATGAATGAATTGAATGACTTACTTGTCGAATTTGAGCAACTTGCCCAGCACGGGCACCAGCTGCGCCCGGAGCTTCCCATCCTTCTGCTCCAGGAACTGCAGCAGGATCGTCTTCAGGTACATGGTTTCTCCGGCTGCGCCGACGCCGGCGCCGGCGCCACTCCTGCTGGAGTCCATGGAGCTCGGTCGACTCGAGTGGCCTGCCGGCGCGAGCTTCAGCTGCGCGCTCTTGAGGTCCCTGGCCATCTTTTCGTACCGGCCTCTCGAATCGTCGAGCATCTTGCGCAGGTCGGCGCGCTGCTTCTCCCCGTCGCGGAGCTGCGCCTCCGACGTGTCGAGCGCGGTGCGGAGCTGCGACACGGTCGACCGCATCTCTTCCGTCTCGGCCGAGGCTTTTGACTCGATTGCTTCCAGCTCGTCGCCGCGGCGCTTCCATTCGCGCTGCCGTTGCTCGAGCTCGTCCTTTTCGTTGGCGAGGGATTTGACCTCGCGCTCGAGCTCGCGAATCCTTTGCCTGAGTTCTTCCGTCTCCCGAGCCTTGCGCCTGGCGAGCGCGCTCGATTCGTCTTCGATGCGCTCGCGTTCCTCGACTGCTGCTTCCATGCGGCCTCGCATTTCCCGGACCTTGGTGTCTGCCCGCTCGTCCACGTCTGCCAACAGGCGTCGCATGGTTTCTCCCTCGCGCGTGCGCTCCTGCAGCAGTCGTTGGACTTCGGCTAGCTCCTCTTCGAGTGAATCTGCTTGTGACTTGGATTCCTTGAGCTGCACCGACATTTCCGTGGCCTGATCCCGCATGCTCGCCAGCAAGCCTTGCGCATTGGCATACTGCTGTGACTTGAACTCGGCTTCCTCTTGCGATGCCGCCTTTTCTCTTCGCATCTTGTGCATCTGCTCTTCTAGCTCCTTGACTCGTGGCCGCAGTCTGTTGAGCTCATCCTGTGCCTTTGCCAGCTCTCGCTCCGCCTTTTCTGCCTTGGCACTGAACTCAATCTTTTCTGCTTCCGCTCGTCGTAAATCCTTTTCGGCCGTTCGCTTGCCATCCTCGGCCTTCTGCCTAGTGGCGCCCTCCGATTTGAGTTTTTCCTGCAACGTCTTCATCTCCTTCTCACGATCCGAGGCGAGCTGCTGTGTCCTGCTCACCTCACGTTTCAAATCCGCTTCCTTCCTCTCCATGCCCTGGAGTTCCTTGACTTTAGCTCCCAACTCTTCCTTGGTTTTCTTGAGTTCTGCAGATTCTTCCCTCAGACTCTTCAGCTCTGGCTGGGCCTTTTGCAAGACCTCTCGAAGTTCCGTCAAGTCCTTGAACCGAGTTTGCGCAAGCTGCTGGGCAGCACCCAGATCGGATCGCAGCTCAGCGGACTTCTCTTTAAGATCATCGTATTCCTTTTGCAATCCGTCAAGATCACCCTGGAGCTTTGAGCTGGCGGTTGAGTCAGATTTTGATGATTTCGTCTGGTTTTGCAGCTCAGCAATCTCCTCCTCAAGTTTGGACTTTTCTTGCTCAAGCTCCTTGATCTTCTGCTTGGCTTCCACATGATCCTGCCCTATGGCGAGCAAATTCTCCTGCAAGTTTTCCATCTCCTCACGAAGATCTTCCTCGGATTTGCGCTTCTTGGAAAGCTTCTCAATTTCCTGGTCTTTCACCTCAATCTCGGTCCTCAGCTTCGCAATTTCGCTCTCCAGGGCTGCATTTGATGTGCCCTCCACGGCGGCACCCTTATCTGCAGCATACTTGCCAGAGTCCTCATCCCCAGCGGGGGCAGCGGATGCCGCAGCAGCAGCACCTTTGCCTTTCTTCTTCTTGTTGTTTTTCTTCTTCGAGGCGTTTGCTGTTGTCGCGGCACTGGCGGCGGGAGGCGGTTCGGATGTCGAGTCAATCTTCTTGTTGAGCTCCTCAATCTTGGCCAAGCTATCTGATTTTTCCCTCTTGAGCCCCTCAATCTGGCTATTGAGTTCATCGACTAGTTTCTTGGAAACGCTCTTTGCGCTACTGGCTTTTGTCAATTCCGCATCCAACTCAGCACACCTCTTGTCCGACCTGGCTAGAGAAGCTTCCATGTCCTTGACCTTGGAGGCATGTTCCCGCCTATCCTTCTCTGCTTGTTCTTCCAGCGTCTTCAGTTGCGACTGTGCCGTGTCCAGTTTCGCGGTCAAAGTCTTGATTTCTTTGCTGCGCTCATCAAGTTGCGATTCGAGCGATTCCCGAGAACCTTTCGTTTCCTTTGTAGCCTTTCCCAGATTCTCGGTTAAGCCGGCGTTGTTTTCTTGGGCAACGGAGAGCTCCTGTTGCAAATCCTCTACCTTGCCCTTGAGCTGCTGGATCTCTTCGGTCTTGAGAGCCACTTCGGCTTGCAACTGTGGGATTTCCTCGTCATACGAGAAAAAGTCCTCGCCCGTAGCGTTGTCCTTGGCCAGGTCATCTCGCGACTTTTGCTTGGAAGAAAACATGCCAATGACAGAGGCAACAGGAGATTTTACCTTTTCTGGCGCAGCTTCTGCAGTCGTGCTAGCTTGTGATTCGGCAGGCTTGCGTTCCTTGATCGGATCGACAGCGGCCGACTCGGCAGGCTTCGCGGACTTGAGTGTTTCGATTTCCTCCAGTGCTTGCTGCAGCTTCTCCTGAGACTGTTGGTGCTTCTTCTTGAGCTCATCCTTGTCGGCGGAGACCTTTTTCAGCTCCTCCATGACCATGTCGCCTCGCAGGTTCAGCTGGTTGAGATATTCGACAAGAGCGTCGGGGTCGCCGACAGATGTCAGCGGGGTTGTCTCGCGGAGAGCCTTTTCAAACGGCTCGATGGCAGTTGCGCGCTTATGGGCGACTCTGTATGATCGTAAGAGTTCTGGAAGGACGTGTCAGCACTGGATTCCGCCTGATGAAGATACTGCGGCGCATTGTACCCGGATATGTCGCCTCCAATTTCTCCAACTTCTTCAAGCGCTGCTTAATCTCGGGGCTCAGAGCGGCCGTGGCGTTTGTGGTGGCCTCTCCCGAGTTCGTGTTGGCGGTAGCGCCATCTGCCTCCGACTTCTTCCCCACGCCGTTGCCCTCTTGTACAACCGCGCCGTCTTGTGAAGAATCGGCCTGGCCATCCTTGGTTATGCCAGTAGTGCCAGAGCTGTCAGAATTGTCCTTCTCGGGAGGGGGCGGTGGCGGCCCAGGGGTACCTGCACGGCTCGGATCATCGCTGTCGTCTATGACAAAGGCAGCCTCAAATACAGCAGGGTCGGGGCTCGGGGCCCCATTATCGGTTATATCAGCCGAAGGCTTCTTGGCTCGAGGGCGACGGTCAGCAGCATTGGCATCGCTCCTCCGGGACGACGTCGAGCCGGATCTGGGTGGTGTTGCGCCATCGCCTGGCTTTTGGCGAGCTTGTTCCTCGGCAATGGTGCGGTCAATGGCGCCTCTAATTCTCTGAAACAAGGCAGTCAATAATAAGCTGGATGCCACGCGGTATTGTAGAATATCATGGCTGGGTTGGAGACATACTTGGAACATGTTAGTTACTGACGCTTGACCAGACCGCGGGTCCAGACAGACTTGACAAGGTGTCTAGGGAATAGAATGCGCAGGCATGGAGGACAGGCGATGTAAAGAAACTATGGGAGAGAATTAAAAAAGATGTGCTGGGGGGGGGGGGGGGGTTCGGCTCAAGTTCCCGGCGAGCTAGGCAATCCAATCCATGGCACCGCGCCAAGTTTTGCTTGAGAAGTTTGAAAGACGAGATGGCGAGACGTATATCCACGGAAGTCGGGGTTCAGAGCTGGAGCTGGGAAGTGTGACAGCTGGCGTCTCCTGCGTCCCCTCGGAGCCGCCTGCCGCCTGCCGCCTTTGCCGCCTTGCCGCCTTGCCGCCTACACACGTCAACTTGCCATGTACTTTGTATGCGCTACCCTTTCTAGCTAGTCACCACCATCTCTACTCACTCTTCATTTTGTCCACCCCCAACAACACCATTGGCAGCTTCTCCAGCTCCCAAGATGGTGTCGTTCTGGCCGTGGAAGGTACCCAGGGTTCCAATTTCTCCCGCAACAAACTCATTCTCCACAAGCTAACCCAGCTCTGCACCGTACAGGGCGACACGTCCTCGCCGGCGTCCTTCGAAAAGACCCTGTCCACCTTGTCGACCAGAATCACAGACGCCCAAGCTCGCCTCGATCGCTTGCGCACCAGCTCCCGCCGAGTCAAAGTCCTATGGACCCTCTACCTTGGTTTCGCGTACCTAGTGTACGCTATTGTCCTGCTGTTGGTGGTGGGATACAAGAATCTAGGTGTTTATGAATGGGCAGGCATGGCAGGCGGTCCCATGTTGTACGTTTTTTTTTTTCGGTCCTCGCCGCGTTCGCTTCCTCGTTTCACCTGTTGTCACCTCGTTTGAACTCAATTGCCCATCTCGACATGTCCACACTAGTGTCCAGGTCTCGTGTCTCCCCACGGCATTTTCAGTGCGACCAGCCGCATGCCTCATATCCCCGAGCACACTCTGATGGACCCAAGATACGGAATCTAACACGATACCCTAGAATATACGCTACCCGAGCGATCATATCGGCATACTTCACCTACCACATCGACAATGCCAGCACCCGCCTCAGCGCCGACCAAGACGAGCGCGCCAAGACAATTCAGAAGCTGAAAGAAGCCACCAAGTACGACTCCACCATGGAACTCATTGAAAAGTACGGAGGCGGAAACAAGCAAAAGTCGAACAAGGGCGGCAAATCAGACGAAACAGCCGCCGATAGTCCCAGGGGCAAGAGCGCCACTCCCAAGAAGGGTGCTCCCAGCACCACCACTGGCCGAACAAATCTACCACCGCCGCCGACTGCCAACATTGTCCGCCCGGAAGCCGCCATGACCAATGCAGACGCGAGACCCCACGAGATGCAGCAACAACGAGCCGGCGCAGAATTTGCCCCGGACGCATACACGAACCCACCGCCCGCGCCACGCACCCACCACCAGCAGTACATGACGCCCGAAACGCACTGGTACGACCGCATATTCGACGTCCTCCTCGGCGAAGACGAAACTGCCTCCAAGAACAGGTTCGCTCTCATCTGCCACGCCTGCAGACTGGTCAACGGCCAAGCACCCCCCGGGACGAAGGCCCTCGCAGAAATCGGCACGTGGAGGTGCAGCGGGTGCGGAGCCACCAACGGCGAGGTAGACGAGGGCAAACGCATCATGGAAGAAGAGGTCCTCGCCTCGGAAGTCGATCCCCCAGAGTCCAACCAACTTGGTCGTGAGCATCTCGACGACATCATCTCTGCCACGGCCACCGACAGCCCAGCAGGGAGCGTCAAGGCGAGGACAAGAAAGGCCAAGTAAAGCGTGGAGCATGGAGTATGGCTCCACATCTGTGTACTTATATAAAAGGCGTTATTGTTGTATATTGAATGTCCACGGTCCAAAGGAACTACAGAAGTAGAACGGGTCAGTGAACCTTTGCCCTCGAATAAATATAATGCAATGCAATGCATAGACTCGCACGAGCGCGAAATGAGTTGATCGCACATGCCAAAGGCAGTCGAATCAGGCAAAGACACCAGTGAGTAGGCCATGTCGAGTTCCCCGAGCAATTCTCTTTTATATGACATCGCGTACACATCTTGTCCGTCCACCGTTTATATAGCTGTGAAACCCACATCATTCATGCATAGTCTATCTATTTCTTGTCCTGTCCAGTCCCGTCCCGTCCCGTCCCGTCCATCCATTTCCCCACGCATTTCACTCGTAACGTGCGTAGGCTACTCGCTTACAGATTCGTCATGTCCCGATTCCCACCATAGCTTTTCATTTCATTGGTGTTGCTACAGCATCTACAACCTCCAATCTCGCTCACAACCAACACACAAGCTCCCTGGAGTGAGGTCCCCTCTCGGGTGATTTGGTTCGCTGTCATTCAGCTTGTGCTTGTGCTGCTGGACTTCTCATTTTTGCCTCGCGTGCCAACAACGCCCCAACATACCCCATGCAATGCTCACAGCTGCTCCAGGGGGGCCAGTAGTCCTCTCGATGATGCACCTTACACGCGACCAAACATGAAGAAGGAGAATCAAATAAGGCTGTACCAAGAGCAGTCATTGTTGTCATTGGCCGGTCTTTGGTCAAGACGGCTCCAGTGCGTGAGCCTGTTGTCGGACTCCTTATCGCTTTCTCACTTCTGTAGCCCACCCTTCAATCCCTTCTCCCCTCCCACCCACTTCCAGACCATCAATCTTGAGCCCCTTCATGCCAGGTGTGTCTTCCAGCCAGCCATGACCGGCCATGCCACCGGCGTTGGCACGCTTTTCTGGGATCAGCTCTAGCATAGGGACCAAGAATGTCGCGATCCTCTTCGCTTCCTCCTCCTTGAAGTGATACTTCTCGCGCAGCACATCTGGCAATGCCCAGTGTCGTAGCCGATGGATGTTTCGCAGCTCGCCCTTTCGGTTGAAGATTTCTTGGCTCCACTTGCCGCTGAGGCACAACGATCTTGGGAATGGTCCCAACAATTCGATGATTTGTGCAATGTGGTCATCGTCCTTGCCATACTTGGTGCCGGATTGTGGATCGAACAGGTAATCGCCAGTGATTAACTCGAACACCTGTGGTCAGTTAGCCTTCTCTCTCCCATGTTTTTGGATTGACACAACCGCCCAGGAGAAGAAATCGTGCAATGCCTACCATTGCTGCCATGCTCCAAACATCCGTGCTGGCACCCCACTTCGAGCCAAGAATGACTTCTGGTGATCGGTATTGTCTGGTCTGGATATCGTTGGTGAAGTGGTGGTTGACCCAGCATGCGTTCCCTAGGTCGGCGATTTTGACACTAATGACGTCGAACGAGTGGGCATCTTCGGCTTTTCGCTTCTCCCCTGTTGAGGCTGAGGATCCGCCGCTGGACTTATCAAGAGAGATTCCTGACACTTCTCGGGTAAGGATATCACTATCAATCCACGTTAGTACTGCGAGGCGAGCTAGCCTGGCGAGGTGCATGTGCCTTACGCTGTCCTTTCACGTTGCTTTTGTGACTCCTCTGTTGATTTGGGCGACGAGTCACTAGTCTTACCGGCGCCTACGGGCAAGAAGGACATGAAAACGTTAGCCCCATGTGCCAGGATTCCCCAGTGAAGCCAAAGACAACATGTTCATCGTCGCGAAGCATGCTCACGTACCTTGTTCAAACACAGTTCCAACGCTAGGCGTAGCGCCCCCAGGCAACAAATTCGAGTGATTGAAAGTCGTGTTTAGTGGCGAGGGCAGCGGCTGACTGCCTGTGATCAACGTCCTGCGTCTCCTCCTGCCATTGCGATTGTTCTCCTTCTCCGCTGGTTCGGGCTTGACGACCTTTTTGACGATCTGCTCCACATCGCCAATCTCAATGAGAACATTCTCGGGTTTCAGGTCAGTGTGGATGATGCCACATTCCCTGTGAAGATAATCCAAGCCGAGGAGAACTTGCTTGGTGATTTGTTTGACAAGAGGCATGGGAATACCTCGATGGTTCCATCTCTTAATCAAGCCCAACAAGTTCTCTCCAAGCACCTCGAAGACCATGCAGACGTGGGTACCATGAGGACCCTTGTGTTCAAATGAGTCGAGAAGACTGACGACGTGCTTTCGGCCGGGGTGATCAGGTTTGGCTTGGACAATTCGGTTGAGGAGCTTGATTTCGTCGATGGCAGTCTCGGTGTAGTGGGCAGCGGATCGCACAACCTTTAACGCAACATGTTTGCCGTTGGAATTGTCGCGCGACAACCAAACAGTTGAGAAATGGCCCCAACCTAGTTTGCGCACGACTGTATATTTTCCATCCTTGAACTTCTCGCCAACCTGGACCGGATGGTATCCGCCCTTGCAATAGTCCTCAGAATCCTCCTCATCAGCGGTGTTTTCGGCGGGGTCGTCGACGGATGATGCTGAGGGCGAACCAGGAGTTGCGGCGGACAATTGGTGGGACCTGCGCGACATGTTAGATTGGACGCCAAGGTAGATTGACAGCTGGCGCTGCCACTTGTAGAGCTGCGGAGAAGTCACGGAGTAGCGGTGGGCAAAGGAGAAGAACAAGTCGAGAGCGGAGCCGGTGATGATACATGAAGAGGGTGAAGGAGGGGGGGGAGCAATGGAGGGGTAAATAAATGGCTGTGTGCCAAGAGCTCTCCAGACATGTGTCAAAGCTGCCGTATAGCAGGAAACAACATGTTGAAGCCTCAGAGAATGCGTAGAATCGCTTCAAATTCAGAGGCCAAAGAAACCGCAATGAGAATAGGAAGACGGGGGATGGAAAATGTGGTGGTATGACCTTGTCTTGAGAAAGCTCATCTTGTGTACATTGCGTGCAGTCGGACGGTATTGGCGGCAGCAAAACAGCAACACCGATGGATGATACAAGTGGGGGTAGGGATAATAGACAGAGGCGGTAGGCAGGTAGGTTTAGGCTCACTCGACTCCAAGGCAGTGTTTGATGCGCGGGAAATTCGAGGTGAAGTTTCAAAGAGGGATAGATGCAAAAGAAGTTGTATAGGCTAGAGAACTGGCGGCCAAGGACTCAAACTCAAAAGTGGAAGATGATGGAGATGTAGACGGTGCAAGGAGAGGTGAGATTTTCAAGGGGAGTCCAGAAGAGAGAGAGCCTTGGAGACCAGACATTGTCCACCAGGCACACTAGTGCAAGCCTGGCGGGCAGCCTGCGGGCAGCCTGTGGACCAAATACCAAAGGCAAGACAGCAAGCAACGGACGGCACAGAGCTCCTGGAGATGCCGGCGGGCTTGGCTTGTGCGCTGGCGTTGCGTTGCGTCGTCTTTGTGTTGCAGTGCGATGCGTTGCCTTGGTCGTCGTCTCATCGTCGACGGCGCGATTGCTGAATACCTGAATACCTTGAAACCTGAATACCCAGCCTCCCCTGATGAGCTGGTTGGCCACAGGTCGGGCCCGATGACTTGACCTGGCTTGGCATCGTGACCTGGTCTAGAAGGAGCTGCTCTCGTGCTGATAGTAGTGGTTGTAACCACATCAAATCCTGCATCATCTGGCGTCTGTCTGTCTGGCATTGCAACCAGACTTGTTGCAAGTTGGGCAACAACACACTGCTCTACTCGGTACATGCAGGGCAGGGCAGGGCAGGGCAGGGCATGATAGCGTCTTCACTAGACGGCGCTGGCTTCGCGGCTGTGTGAGGCAAGGACTGCAAGGACTGCGCTGGTCAAATGACTTGAAATGACGCAGGGCATCCTCCGTGATAGGTACATAGGTCCTTCACTGTCGCAACTGTCCGCTTGGAACTGCCCCGCGGCGCAACCGCTGATGGTTTTGTGAGAGCTGCTCCTCCCAAAGTTCCATCGTGGAGAAAGAAACCTTGTTGGCGGTGCATGACGAAATTGAAACTGCTGAGCAGTGAGGGAGGGGGCTTGGGCTTGACTTTGACTGCAAGGCCAACTCGGAAAATTGTTTCATTGCGAGCAGCATCTCGACGGGCTCACAGAAAGGCAGGGGAAACACAACAAGAAACAGAAACAGAAACAGAAACAGAAGAGTATCAACAACAGTCATGGTCATGACGAATGACACTCTTCGCGCCATCAACGAGCGTTTTGCACGCAGTAGAACCCATCGATGACAACCATGCACTTGCGCAAGTCGTGGAAAGTGCGGGAAAGTGAAGTAAGTGCATGAGGAGGTGCATGAAGAAAATGGAAATAATATGCCTACGCACCCCGTCTTTTTGTCCTGTTTGGCGGCTGGCTGTACATCTCCCTCGGAGCCCTCGGTCGTGACAATGGGTTTGAGGCCATCCTTCTTGCGCTTCTTGGCTTGGCCATCAGCTCCGTTGTTGGAGCTCCCACCATCGGTCGCATCAGGAGGTGGAGGCTTCTCGGGCTCAGCCGACTGATCACCATTCATCTTCGCAGCGGTTTCAGTCTTGGTCCTATTGTTGTCGGTATCGGCGACGGGGCGAAGCGAAACAAGGGAGTTTTGCGTAGTATGCGGCCGTGTATTGATGAATCGACGGGTTCGGGTTCGGGTTCGGGTTCGGGTTCAGACCTTTGAAGGCTTGGGTGGCGCGCGATGGCTCGGCGTCGTGTTGACTGCGCATATGTCTCAAGTTGGAGGTCGTCCAGTTGACGGGAATAGCAGAATAGCGGAATAGCCCAGCTCGGGTTCGATGTCGGGGAGGAAAAGCGGGAGCGCAGAGGCAGAGAGAGGTAGGAAGAACAGAATGGAGTCAATGGATTCTTGCAGCGCTGGAGCAAGTACTATTATTATGCTGACTGCGAAAATGTTGGAAATGGTAGAACAGATGGAGCAAATTGAAACGGGAAGGAAAAGAGGCTCAAGATGAGAGATGAGCTCACACGCGCGCACCCCGTTCTGATGAGATCAGTGAATCGGTGTCGCCGAGTTCCGGGCACAGCACACTGTGAGCACAGCAAGCCCAAGCCCAAAGAAAGCCCAAGCAAGTGATGATGGATGGTGGCGGCACTGGTGGCGGCACTGGTGGCCATGCAACAAGCGCGCAGGTGCGGGTGCGGGTGCGGGTGCTGCAGCGTCGGCAGGTGCATCAAAATGCAAGCGTCAACTGGTTGGCTTAGATCCAGGCGTCCTTAGGGGGGAGGTCGCAGTACGGATTCTGAGACCATTCTATTTTCTATCCGGACGTGGTTTTCATGCAAACAATGTCTTTTGTCTCTCTACATTACATTATGTGTGTGGTCGTGCTGCCATCCACAAATTGTTGAGCGCAGCTCTTTTCACGACTGATAGACTAACACCGTTCAAGTGGAAATAGCCAAACATGGCATAAATATGCAAAACATGCAATACATGCAAACATGCAAACATGCAAATGTCGACAGAGCCATGTCTTCTGGGAAGATGAGCACCAGAGAATATATCCATAACCACCAACGAATGCCAAATGGTCAATGGAAAGATCAAAGTGTTGTGCGATAACGGAGTACTGATACTGAAGTGAGATGCTGGCACAAGCATGCATACGTCATACAAGCAAGCTCCAGTCTGAAGGAGCTGGGACACCAATTCCACATTCTATTCTGCCTCGAGCGTGCGTTACTTGGACCTACTAAATCCTGCCATGTGATTCGTGTTTCATACTTCAGTATGATACAATCGGTCAGCACGCCCCCGTTACATGGAGTGGAAGATCTGCCCAAAGCATCTTGATCCTGACAACGATGCAGTGCGACCACAAGCTCCCTCCCGTCTGGTGCACACACCCTTGCAGCACCGCCTGTGCTGGCGGTAGAAGTTCAAGGGACGGGCATGTCGGGACAAAAAAAGAAGTTGAGTTGAATGAGCAAACGGAGAGTTTTTGTTTCAAGCCCCTTCTCCTCCGGAAGCAGATCATCACATGCCTTTGCTCAACATCGTGTAAGCGCGTCGTCATTGGCGCGCCAACCGCAAAGGCCAAGCGGTCACTGGTCATGCTTTTTTTTTTTCTCAACAGCCAGTCATCGCGGGCTTCGTGCCAGAAACATCACATGCTGGGCTGTCCTTCGAGATGGGCATGATTTGTTTTCCCTTGGTATTGGGCCGCACATGACCAAGCTTCGACCCATGCGTCCCCAGGGTGATCATCATTTGTCATGTCCATATCGCAGGGATGCATCGCATCGTCTTCTTCCAAGTCCTCTTTATACCAGCTGCTGACTTGAGCTGTCAACCAGGTAGCTCGCGATTTCGCGCCTTAACATTGGTGGCTGTCGACGGTGTACATATGTACGGAGTACATACATACATGTATTTATGCGAGCCCCACCGAGATCCCGAATGTTGACGTCAGACTTGTTGACTTGCAGCCCAACCAAGCAGGTCAATCTTTTGCTGCGGCATCAGTTTGTTTAATGGATGATTCAACAGCCAACAGCGTTTTATTCCCTCAGAGACCTAAACGCCCGATGGTTCTAGTATCCTCATGCCCATAAATACAAAACACAACTACAATTTAACCCCTCTTCTTGCTCTTCTGGGTCATCTTCCTGAAAGCCTCCATACCTCCCGCGCCAAGTGGCCTATGTTCCGATCCTCGAGCTCCATCAAACGTACTCTTAGGAGCGATGGTGTAACTTTCTGGAAGGTTCGCCATGCGAGCACGATTATTCGAGCCAACAGGGGCAAGAATACGCTCGCGTTCGGCGTCACGCGCAGATAGCGCAGGTCGCTGAGTGAGGTTGAATTGCGCGCCAATCTTCTGGCGCTGCGCCAGACGGGCAGCCCTGGGAGAAGTCAGTACAACGCCGCGGGGAGACGAGGGGAATTTGGTAAAAAGAAAAAAGGCATGTAAAAAGCCCCCCACAGAGACTAGCTGCTTCAAAACATACTGGTAATCATATTCGCGACTCTCAATCTGTCGCTTCTTGTAATCGTCTGTTCTTTTCAGAATGGGGCGACTCCATTCACCCAAAAGTCTTTCCGCCATTCGCTTGATGCTAGGTTCGGGCTTCTTGCTTCTCGTGTAGAACAGGACCACTTTGCCAATACCACTGCTGAGCAGAGCCTCCTTCTCAACGTTCAGCTTGGTAAGTGCTATGAACAAGTCGCGCTGTATGTTATACGCTGGCAGGGATCCGTCGTTGAGGGGCTCAAGGAAGAATTTGACATGCTGTAAGAAGTTTGTGTCTGGGTCCAAGACAGCGTGCTGGACATTGTTTCGATTGAGAATAGCATTCACATCAGGAAGGAGCTTCAGCTTGTGAACAGCAGGCTGATTAGATCCGCGCGCTTCGTTGTCGGCTCGGCATGCCGTTTCCATTCTGACCTTGAGTTCGGCGAGTTGGTCATCGATTTCGTCTTCCAGGTCCTGCGATGCTACGTTAGACCGCACGCCTGCATTAGTCTTGGGGTTATTTAGTGCTCACAATTTCGTCCTTGCGTCGGCGTTTGGTCGTTCCACCTTTTTTGATAGCTGCGTCCAATGCCCTGTCTATGGCCTTTTTCCTTCGTTCTTCAGGGCTCAACTCTTCTTCGTTTGCTGGTTCAGGGGTATCGGTTTTTGTTGCACGTCGTCTTTCTCCATCAGCAGGCCGACGAGATCGTCTTTGTGGGTTTCCATCCGCGTCTTTTGCTCCATCGTCCATTGTAACATCGTCATCGCGGTCTCGTCTCTTCTTTTCTCGGCGACCTTCTCTGGGTTTCTTAGGAGCATCGCCAGCAATACGCTTACGTTTGCTTGCCTTGAGCGTCCGCGCAATATCCTCGTCAATATCTACAGGACGGTCTTCGATATTTGCTGTCTCTGGATCGTAGTCTTCGAATTCGTTTTCGTCAATTTCTGACAGAGCGTCGGAGTCTCGATCAGAATCAGCCATCGCTGCTGCTTCTTGGAACTCTTGTTCCTGGCCATCATCAACGGTGCCATTCGCCGGCGAGCCAGCAGAGGAATCGCGATCAGACATTTTGATGCCGGTTGTTTATAAAGACAATAAAAAAGCCGTGGTTCGTAGGTGAAATGGGGTGGATAGATGAATGTAGAAAACAGCGTTAACCGAAAAGTGGCCCGGTGCAAGTCCAGTTCCTCGTGCTCTTGAGCTGAGATTCAGAGACAGAGAATGAATCTTCAAACGTGCGCAGATTGCTTTTCTTATCTCACGGCCCAAAAATGTGCGCTGGGCTATCACGTCGACACTTCTCCGACTGCTGGTTGGCGTTCATCGGAGCAAAGCTTCAGTTTCGAGTTTCGATGCGATGGGTTCTCGTTCTGCTGACATAATCGATCCACTTTTATCATCCAAGTCAGACCCACATCGATTGTTTACTTTCAACTGCATAATAAAAAGTGTATGGTTGCCGTTGGCGATACAGACGGCCTCAAAAGATGCCATCAGCGCCCTTTGACAATCATACCTAGCGCTCCACGTCGGACAACATCGAAACGATTGATTCATTTATCGTCATGGACGCCAGAACGTATGAGGGACCCATGGATTGGGAATATCAAGATAAGGGTCCTTTAGACCCGACCAGTCCTTTCGCTCAAGCTGCGAACAGTGCACCAAGAAACAGTCAGTAATCATGCAACGCCTTGGAATCCTGGTTCGGGTTCCCCCGTACTCATGGCGTATGTGACTGATACATTTCTCGCTAACCTGATACTCAAGCGCTAGGCTCTCCTTTCAAATCAGCCTCCCGACCGCCAAACCCATTCGCCCGTCTTCAGTCCCCATCAAAGTCCCAACCCCATCCTCCTCAGACGGCACGATTCACTCCTCAGCTATCGTCCAAAACTACCGCTCCTCCATTCAGGAACCCCGCTTTCACGACACCTAGAAAGCCTGTCGATGAAGGCGTCTTCTCCGAGGCGTCTGGAGCGGAGGATAGCCCAGCTCCAACAGAAGCATCTGATTATCCAAATGATACGCCAGACGTAGATCGCAGGGCTGACACATCGATGGGTGCAACTCTTACCCCTCTCAAGATTGATAAGTCGCTCCGATACGGCAAAACAAGTGGTGCCTCAAAGAAGCATACGCCTGGCAAGGGAGAAATACGTGGGCATCGAGATATCAACAAAGCAATGCGGAAGAGGAAGCGTCACAACTCAGATAAGGATGTTGGCAGCGTCTCTCGAGACTATGATGGCGACTCCTGGGGCTCGGATTCTGACGCTAGTGATGACCGACCGGGCAGTGGCCACTCTCAAGGCAAAGGAAGCCAAGGAAAGCAGAAGGGACCGTTCGAGTCGTTCTTCCATGCACTGAACAAATATCCCAATACTCCGGACCATATGCAACGATGGATGCAGCTTGGGGCCAACGTCTTCCTCGTTTCCGTTCTGACCTACGTCTGTTGGTCGGTCGTCAGTACCATTCGCGCCGACATATATAATGCCAACTTGGCGGAGCATCGGAATCTCCTTGGTCAGATTGAAGCGTGCCAGGAAAAATGGACCATTAATGGTTGCAAGAACAACGATCGACCTGCCCTGAAAGCACTTTGTGATGAATGGCATGACTGCATGAGACAGGATCCGGATGCTATCATGAGAGTCAAGGTGACGGCGAAGCAAGTAGCTGAGATCATCAACGAGTTTACAGAAACGATGCATCTAAAAGCTTGGGTAAGTGGTTCCTTTTTTTTTTTTTTTTTTTTTTTTTTTTGGTCAGAGCGTGACAGGAGTGAAAGGCTAATGTGCGGTCTGTAGGGCGTGATATTGGCAATCATATTGATTTGCACCACTGTCAACTTCAGTGCGTTTAGCCGGCACGACAGCGGACATAAACCCACGCCACCAACGCCTTCACAGCCTGCAGCCAGTCTGCATGATCAAGCTAGGTCTCCTGGCATAACACCTGGCTACATGTTGGTTCCTGTGCAGACACCGAGGATGCAGAGACAGGCATTGTTGGATGATGGCACAGACACTGACAACTCGCCAATCAACATGAAAACCTTCTACACGCCATCGGGACGGCGAAGTCCCGGCAAAGGCGATCGGCAACTGAGTCCTATCAAGTACGGACGAAGTCCGGGCAAGGGATTCTAAAAGGCTTTCGTGGGAGCAACCCCTGGAGCGTTGTTGGGAGGGGGGGGGATTCTGTGTAAACTAAACTTCAAGGCGAGAACAGGTGTTAATGGTTGGGCTATTTCTATGGGGCTAGGTCTTGCATCGAATTTCCGCAAAAGTTTCATTTTTTATCACGGCAAAGTCGACTGAGACTGGTAAGTAGAGGAAGTGGGCAAGGGCAAGGGCAAGGGCATTGGATGAGCAAAAAATGCATTCTACAAACGGACTCGGTCAACCCGCATACAAAGTTCTTCTTAACACTGGATTTAATACTTGGGCATTTAACATAATAACGCAGTTGACTGTACACAAGAGCAGGTCTGCAAAGTAACAAAGTTTGGCAGAAAATCGGTCAGTCAATCATTTAATTGATGCTGTGATCAAGTTGGGAAAGCAAATTCACGTAACATTACTTGCGCTTGCTCCTGTCAGTATTGCTCTCAAACCGACATACATACACAACCAGACCCATTCATCTCTTTGCTCATCTCTCTGCTGCTGGGGCGCTAGGAACCCACACGACGCCTAGGTACTTGGGGCTGATGTTGAAACTGATTGTGTAGGTGGGTGAGGGTGATGGATGTCAGTCAGATTCGCACATGATGGATACCCACTCGCAACTTTGGTGATATTTTGGAGCCAGAAATGCACGTGTCAGCGCGATGGATCGATCCACCGGCGAGTTGGAGGGACGGGACGAAGTAAGTCAAGCGAGCGAGGTGTGAGCCACCTGGTCAGGATGTGAGCCGCCCTAATCGGGCTAGCGCAGCTGCTAGGCAGCTAGAGCGCAATCGCTTTTAATTGGTGCGGATTATAGTAATTCCCTTCGGAGGCCGTGCCGGTTATTTTTGGCTGGTTCCGATTGGCATTGAGCTTCCCCACTTTAATCAACCAATTAAATATAAGCCGTCCTTGGATTTACTATAATCCAAGCCAATCAGAGTTTTTCCGAGACTTACTGCGAGCACACCTTACACCCGGCGCTATTCTTAATTAGGTGGCTCATAGCCTGACTAGGTGGCTCACACCTCGCTCGCTTGACTTAGTGGTGGCATTTGCGTTCTCCGTTCGTTCTCCTGAGAAGAAACGAGTGACGAGAAGCGGATCCCGAGTGGATCTTGGGGTCGTTGGATGATTTGAGGTGGAGGAGGATTGGAATGCGCGATTGATGATCCGTCGGGTCGTCGGGTCGGCTGCTTCATAATACATATGTACATACTGATCTACGGAGTACAGCTGAAAAGGGACGTCGGTGGTGAACAGAACAGCCGCTCCGTGCACTCGGTATGCGCTGGAGACGTCTCGATTCGCCAATTGTCTGTGGTTGTGGCGGCTCTGGTGGCAGATGCCGCGTCGCATTTTTCATCAAAATCGACTTTTTTGAAAGTTTACCCACTCATCACGGCTCGCAGCTCAACATCGCATCACCACCACCATCACTTTTATTTTTTGTGCGCTTGCGCCTGGTGTGCCCGTGCATCACAGCCACGACTTTCACCTACGGGCTCTCGTGCAAATTTTCCGCGCGCCAACTATTCAAATTACCTGCGCACGGAGACCTCCTGAAACCTGCCTCCCTGCTTCCTATCCTATCCAACGGCATATCGCTGATCACCGTTTTCGACACTACCTCGTCTCTGTCGTCTGCCTGAATCGCCTCCAGCTGGTCGCTTCGTCCCACACTCTCTTTTCCCCCGCACTATGTATAACTTGTTGCGATCCTCTACCACCAACGTACAGGCTTGGATGCTTCAGATCGCCGACCGAGAATAAACATTTTGGTTTTTTTTTGGGGGGGACAGTTGCGCTCACTACAACGGTCCTTTTTGTGTCTGGCACTTCCTCTCTCGAAACGATTTTTTTGCAATACGTCGGCGGAAAAGTCCACCTGCTCCCACGTCTTTTTGCAAGCCACGTGGCAGGCTTCACTGAAGCTTGGGAAGAAGGAGAAGAAGAAAGAAATACTACATATACACTCAATCTGCACGGTCGAGCAATGGACAGGGACAGCAGTAGCCAGACCCCATCCGGTCCGAGTCAGCCCAGCACGGGGAACACTCCACAAGGAACTGGCGCGCAGTCCTCCGGACAACAGAATCAGTCTACACCAGCGGCGTCATCATCTGCATCGTCGAAAACGCAAACGGGTCATCCGCAAAACTCGAAGCGTAGGAGGGGCTTGGGAGTTGTGACGCCTAATGCATGCACAGAGTGTCGCAAGAAGCGCGCCAAGGTATGTCCAGTCGCCAGCTTCCATGGCATTGACCCATGACCGGAGCAATCAGTGTCTCGGTGCCCCGGGGGGGGGGGCAAGAAATGCATGGCTAATAGATTGTCTGGTTTGTTCATAGTGCGATGGTCAACGGCCGTGTGGACGATGCAAGACACAACAAGATAGCGAATGCGTATACGAGGTTCCCGTTCGACAGTCAAAGGAGACCCTCCGAACCGAGATCGAAAGCCTCCGATCACGCCAGCGGTCCAGCGATCAAGTCTTCGCCGCTCTCGTTCGGCCTGATCTATGGGAAGAAGTGCTAAGGCAGTTGCGCGAGGGCCTGTCCGTTGAAAGAATATCAGAATGGCTCGGCCTAAGTCTGCCGCCAGGAATAGGCACGTATCCTCTCGTCCAACACTCCTCAATTTGATAACTCTGACCTGTGTACTAAGACCGTGCTGGATTCGATAGGGGGCTTTCGAGCTGGTGGTTCAATGGGCACGGGTCTGGGGGTCGACACTATCGCAGCTCAACAGCCTGGTTTGCGAAGCGACGCACAACAAAATAGTCCTTGGAACCTGAGCCAAACCGGGTCGGCCAGGAGCAACTCGTATCCTGATGTGATGAACTGGACTGCGGACGTGTCTGTTCCACGCCAATCGCAAGTGGGTTCCTGGGCCGAGGGCATGCCCATAGACCAAACGTCTGAAAATAGCCATCGAAAGTACCGAGGCCTCGAGCAAGTGTTGACGTACATGGACGAGCCAGAAATGAAAACGCCACCGCAAACGTGGACCGGCATAACAGGCGATATCAACCTCGTGCAGCATCTTCTGGCGCTCTATTTCTGCTGGGAGTATCCTACGTTTGCATCGCTCAGCAAGGA
Organism: Epichloe sibirici; assembly: GCA_022702365.1. Classification (NCBI taxonomy): domain Eukaryota; kingdom Fungi; phylum Ascomycota; class Sordariomycetes; order Hypocreales; family Clavicipitaceae; genus Epichloe; species Epichloe sibirici. The sequence continues at coordinate 195,455 of JALAAE010000030.1, forward strand.
ACATTTCTTGCAAGACTTTCGCGATGGTCGCCACCGATATTGCTCTCCGATTTTGGTCAATGCCCTGCTTGCTCTTGGTTGTAGGTTTTCGACCCAGCCCATGTCGAGGGCGAATCCCGACGATCCCTACACATCAGGCGACCACTTCTTCAAGGAGTCACAACGCCTGTTCAATCAGGAGACGGACCATCACAATCTGACTACTATTCAGGCTCTGGGGATCATGTCGATTCGAGAGGCGAGCTGTGGTCGAGACTCGGAAAGTTGGTACTATGCCGGACAGAGCATCCGGCTGGCAGTGGAGATGGGCTTGAACCGTTTGCAAGACGGGTTGAGTGAGGATGAGCTAGCGGTGCAATCGGCTACATTCTGGGGTGCCTTTGCGTTGGACCACGCTTGGTCTTTGGCGACGGGATCGTTGCCCCAGTGCTCTTGCTTTCCGCATTTGCCGCCGAAGCCCGGTATCATTGGTAACATTGAGGCGTCATTATGGGTTCCTTACACCGACGATGGCAAGTTGATCCGTATAGCGCTTCTGTCACCCCGAATGCAGCTTCGTGACTAACGATTTTTCCCTTGTTGCTGCAAATACAGGAGCCCCTCTCCAACGATCATGCGAGCAACCTTCAAACGTACGGTCTGTGTACAAGTGTTTTTGTGAGCTAAGTGAACTCGTTCACCAATCACTGTACATGCTGCATTCTCCGGGCAAGCCCCTGACGGCTAGAGAGCTGTTGAAAATATATACACAGTACTTGAATTGGTATGATCGAATACCAGAAGTCTTACGGCTGGGGCATAACTTTACCCCTGCTGTGTTGTTTGCCCAGTAAGTTCATATACATCTACATCCCATTGATACTAACTACCCTCATCTTCCGGCGATGTGTTCTAACACCTCCCAGTATGTACTACCACTTCGCTATCCTCCTCCTCTTCCGTCCACTCATCAAGCTACGAATCATCGGTTCCAAGATTCTGCCCAAGGACGTATGCACTCAGGCCGCCGATGCCATACAAGGGCTTCTCACCTCCTACTCCCAGTTATATACCCTGCGGCGAACACCATCCTTTGTGCCGTACTTTGTACTCACCTCATCTATAATGCACCTCGCCATCGGTGCTTCGGCCGCGGAAGCCATGAGTCCCGGCCAAGTGACATCGTCTGACATCAAGAAAGCAGTCAAAGTTGACCCCAGCGTCAAGGAAGCCCTGAAGCGAGGCATCGCTGATCTGACCGAGATGGCTCCCTGCCATCATTTTGCCGAACAAGCACTCAACATACTGCGGTATCTCGCCAAGAAGTGGAATATTGATGTCGAGTTCAAATGGCAGAATCTGCCGGCCGACGACTACGATCGGATCGTTCGCCCTTACACGAGCAGCCTCAACTTTTTCGCGCCAAACGTCAGCCCCGAGGATTACATCTGTAAAATGGGCACAGGAACAGGCAAACCAATCGTAGGCAAGGAGGATGAGGAAAGCCAAGTAGGCCCGGCGGCAGAGAGTATGGAGAATCCTCTGTTCTGGCCTTTTCCGATGCAAGGGCGTCCGATCCTTTCGACAGGCAAGGAGCTGGAGCAAGCAGGGTTCGCGCTGCTATAAAAGAACGATGAATGACGTAGATGATTTATGCACTCCATGATGGTTTTGGCAAGCGGCTACTCACGCATGCTACCGCATCATCCTGGTGAAGATTGAATCTGGTGAAAAATCAGGTAGCTTGTAGCTGTTTCGCTTCCCAGGGCGACTGCATGATTCAATACTTTGTCGAGGTAGTAAATATTTGTTTATCGACAACGCGGCACGCCTCTTGGTCTCTCTTTTTTTTTTTTTTTTTTTTTTTTTGCTCATGAACGTGTACTGCTTCATAAGAGCAACAGTTTTAATTGCTTCCATCATCCACGAAGCCTATTCTTACTCTTCAAAGCCAATTGCAAATTTGCGGCAAATAGGCCAGCGCTCTAGGGTAGCAAATTTATTACCCCCCCCCCCACATTGACGTTAGCCGCTTTCGTTGAGAACAGGATTGATCCATTCGTGCCAGGGACTGGTTCAAACGTCAGCTCCATCCAGGCCGCACCCTGAACTTTACTTCATCAACCAACCAGACATCACCGCAGGCTTCCAGCACTGATAGGACTCGCCAGATACAGACCTGCCTCAACGTCTTCCGTGCAAAAGAAACAGACGCAGCGGCCAAGTGCCGGGCAGATTCTAGCCATGCCGCCGCCGCAGTGGCTGGGTATGTACGATGACTTCATCACCAAGAACGCTGGCCAGGTTAGCCAGATAGAGAGTGCTCTGCGGAGCTTGACATATATTATTCCTGGTATGTTTGCGTGACACCAGTACTCGGAGCATACAGGCCTTTTTCTTATTTTAGCCCTCCAAATTCAAGCATTCATTATTCTAACACGAAACGTTCAAGGCCGCTTTCGCGATGCGGAAATCGCATCCGAGTCAATACATTCAGGTGTCCAACTCCTCTCTCTCTATCACGATACTCTTCTTGCACGCTCCATGTCGCGACTCCCTGTACCGCCCCTGCGCACAGCACACTCTCGATACACGCGGTTTTGGTCGCAGAAAAGCAAGCTATATCGCCGGATAGCCATGGTCCTCCAAATGGTCATCTATACAGAGCTGCTATGCGAGATGACGGCCAAGCGCAAGGGCGGGGAAAAGACGCGATGGAAGGTTGTTGTGGCAATAGAGGCCATCAAGGCTGTTTGCCGGCTCCTCCTCCTGCGGGTGACGCGGTCGAGGCCGCTGGTGACGCCGGTGCTGCCGGAGAGGGAACCTATCCCCAAGGATGAGGACATGCTTCGCGAGATGGAGCAGGCGCAGGAGCAGGCGCAGGTTGAACAAGAAGAGCTGGGTTCAGGGCTGATGATGGACGTCTCTGCGATGGACAAGCTGAAGCCGCTGCATGAGCAGGAATGGAAGATGCCCCGAACGGGAATGAATCTTCCCTCGCTGCCTGACCCGAGCGACATCAGCTCGTACTTGCTCGGGCGGGTTCTCACGGCGGATGATATCAAGCCTGCGAATAAGCTTCTCAACCGACTTCAGGGGGCGTCGCAAGCAGCCGAGATGCTGCACATCCTGGCACCGCTCGTCTACGCAGTCGCTCTCGCGAGAAGCAAGAATAAGAAGTCGTGGACGCCGTGGCTGGCGGGACTGGCGGTGGATTACGCCGCCCGTCAGCTAAGAGATGGCGGCTTGAGGACTACGGCGCTGGAGAGGGATGAGTGGAACAGGAGGGGATGGGGAATGGGGTGGTGGGCTATGAGAGGTGCGTTTTATGATAACATCACAAAGGGCGTCGTGGGTGGTGTTCGGGGCCGGATGCCTGGGTTTCTGGCAGGCATCCTTGAGGACTATGAGTATTTGTGGGAGAATTATTACTTTAGCACGAGCGCGTGATGAGGTGGTCAGCACGGGCGGAAGGGAAGATTAACTGCCCTCGGGGATTCGGCAAGAGTGTGGCTTTCGGGGGGCTCTTATTACTAATTTTACGCAACATTGCCATCGGCGCTGTATACTATATATTCTTTTTGTTGCTGCCATGTATTACGTGGACAGTGAGTTGACGTGTGTACGGAGTAGATGGGACGAAAGACTCCCAAAACATGCCCTGGCCTACCCTGTTGTGCTTTGGGACGAACCGTACGGACCACGCACGGCGTATTACATAGTCTCTCTCACATGAATTGTACATGTAAATAATTCATTGCCCCACTCATAGCTCCAAGATGCGTCGGCCACCACCGAAACAGAAACAGGAACAGAAACAGAAACAGAGAAACAGCCCTGTTTGATCGGATTCATCTGCCACTCCCTCCCATCCGTCGACACGCAAGTGACACGGCAAAATAGCCTGGGTATGGGTAAAATGCACCAACATCCGGGGGGCCCGGGTAATTTCCCACTTGGACGAGGGTCGCAAGCCGTGGCTCCGTACTGCGTGATGCCGTGCTGGATAAGCACGCCTTGATTGGATGGCGCAATTCCCGTTTTCCAAGACATCAAGATTATGATGCTTGGCAGATGGGGAAATCCTGGGGAGAAGTTGCCATTGGTCCGAATGCCGTTGCTTTGGGGGGGAGTATTCTGCGTAAGTTGCGGCAAAGACGCTGAGTCCAAGGCAAGGAAGATGGATGTGCCGTAATTGGAAGCTCGAACCATGTATGTATGTATGTATGTATGTATGGCGAGTCTGGGTGGTCTATCCTAGCCTATGATTTGTACAGATACCAGATAATGTGGATGTACGGATTAACAAAGTTTTTAACGAATACAAACAGCCTTTGTTCTCTCACCTCCATGTACATATGTATGTATTTAGGCCCCCCGCCGGTTAGAAGAAATTTGCGGGGCCACTCCGTAATCGATCCGCTAGATTGTTTCGGGATACGAAGGTCCCTGGGGTACTCTGTACAATCCCTGAATTATTCTACAAATCTATGTATGTACATGATAGGGGGGACAAGCCAATCAGGCGTTAAACGGGAGATGGAGCAGATGGCTACGATTGGCAGGTTACCTTGAGTTATTAGTAATTTACGAAGAAAAAAGATGTACCGGCTGCCCCGCAAGTACATGTACATACGTAGATTTGTAAAATAATTCAGGTCAGGGGTTGTAGTGTACATAATCCATGCACCCAGATTCGCGGAAGGCGCGCGATGACGCCCGATTGGTGTGGTGTGATGTTGGGATTTTCGATTTTCACAGGACGTCTGATTCAATCCCGTCAGAAGGTAATGTCCCGCGAAATCGTGCATCGACTTTTTGCAGCACTTGGGTCAAACAACGGATTCCCTGCTTTTCGGGCAACAATCCAAGGGGAATTCGGGAAGCCTCATCAAGTTTGGAGGCCGACATGTTTCAACGAACATGTCATTATTTCTCTGCAGATAAGACGGGGAATCGTTTTTTTTTTTGTTTTTTTTTTTTTCGCGTTTCAACCTCTTGCCCCGACCAGACAGTTGCTTTTCCTTGAGTCCTTAACAGAGGGGAGGGAAAACCTTGCACCAAAGGATGGCAAACGAAAGCTATAACACTTTCGCGACAATCATAATGATTGGCAGCGGGCCACTTGCCGTCTTATTGTTGCACCGATGCGTATGGAAGAGGCATTAATAAGACCAGAAACAGTTATCTACATAATAGCCAAAAGACAAACAAACTCGGCATCAATTTGGCGTTGAGCGGAGATGCGGCTCAAATATGTACATGCGGTAGGTATATATTACCAAGCATGTTGATAGCCACACGGAGTATTCCGCACAGTAGCGAGATGAAGCGGAAGATTCCGATGTTAAGCAAAATGGCCTAGAGAGAGATTTCTTCGGCAGGCTGGCACCAAGATGGACGTCACTTGTTGCTTTGTTGGAGTACAGAGGAGGGATAGGGAGTACGGAGTATGTAGGGCCGCTCATTTCAAATTGGCTGCGGTATTACATGGTGCAGAATGTGCCATATTATGCGGAAGGGAACTTTGTGGCAGCAGCTGCATTACACTGCACAACTACGACTGTTTCTGCTCTGCTCTGCCCTGCCACGCCGTCCTGCAGTTCTCCCCGTAGTCTATGTATTCTTCTGCTACAAGCTCCTGGAAGAGCAAGTTGGATCGTAGTACTCGGCATCCAACTTGAAGCGTGTGTACATTAGGAATGAGCCCTTGCCCATGAAGGGCTTGGACGAGGAGCGTGGGCACTCAACATGCTTGTCAGTCAGTTTGTCAGTGCCAAAATTGGGGTCAGTTTGTTGGCGATTTCTGATCGAGATTGTTTCAGGTGATCAGGTACGCAGCATGCGGCTGCGCCACGACTCTGGCCCGTCGCTATTTTCGATTGAAAGCACTCTCCGCTCTTTCTCCTCTTTCTCCCCTCTCTCTCCCCTCTCCCACTCCGCAGAAGGTTCAGTCAAAGAGTATTACGTAGGGAAGCAGGGGAGCTGTTCCACCACACGCAGCAGGAAGCCTACCAAGCATGTATGTACTTACAACTGCAAGCCGAAGGAACCTTGAAGGCTTACTATATGTACACATGTAGACGCGAAAAGAGAAAGAAAGAGAGAGAGCGCACCAAGGAGAAGAACAACTAGCGCGTTGAGATGCCGAGTTGGATGTGAAGCTGATTGGTGCGCTATTGCTAGAATTGTTAATTCTGGGGCGATTCAAGATGACTCAGAACAGGGAAAGGGATCGGCTGCGTTGCCCGCCTGCCCGCGCCAGCCCTGATTGGGAATTTGTCCAATGAGCTACCGAGTACTCCGTAGAGAAAGCCGTACATGTATGTAATGATGATTGCAACATGCATCTCGCGTGCGACAGTGTTATTGCCATAATAAATCAATGATTTCATTGGCAGGACAAAAGGCGTGGGTGGCGCTTCACGGGACAATGACAAAGCGCTTCTGCTTGAGTCTTCTGCTTGGGCTATCCATGCAAAGCATAAATCTGCGAACCTGCTTGTAAACATGTCAGCCAATTGACCCCTATGTATTATGCGTCCGCCCAGGTCTGCCCAACGCAGACAGCATGGGATGGGATGGGACGTGAAAAGGACGTGATGAGCGAATCAACCAAAAAAGCCCATGCCAGCTGATGAACAGGCATCAGAGTGCCTGTTCCGGGCTGCATGCCTGGCAGCCGGCAAACCGTGGGTATTAATAATGCGCAGCCGGCAGCTGGCAGCCGGACTGGAAACCAGACAGACAGACCGTCCACAGACGTACATGTACGGAGAAGGGCGATGGGGGCGATGGCAGGTAGTAAGAAGGACCAAAAAAAAAAAAAAAACCGTGCCGAGTAATAATTATGCCAGTGTCACCTTTGTTTGACCCGTGAGCATTCGTCATTTGGCAAGTTTACACCGATCGACCACCAACAAATTATCAAATCATCGCCTACCTTATTTCTCGCATGCCTGGCACACCCCGTGGTGATGCCTTAAAAGTTGAAGCGAGGCTGCGGGGATTTCAGCTTACGAGGACGTGAAGACGTGAGGACGTGAACTCCAAACTCGCAAACGGGCCAAGTGCAAATTATTACCCACCGCAACTTGTTGGCCAACTCATGCCTCCAGCCTCCAGGGCTAGTCCCTGATCTGCTTTTAGCATCATTTCTAGAGGGAGAGGGCAGCTAATAATAATGCATCGCCGCGAAGGCAACACGATGCCAGCCACTCACACTGTACGGCGCCGGCCTGGGGAAATGGCAATCGATGATTAATTAGATCATGTGTTGACGCAGAGACTACATACAGTGGATGAGTGGGTTGTATATCAATATCACAGCGAGTCTGCGTCTGCCGACAAGATTTCTGTTGTCTGTTATTCCTCGAGGTTGCATCATATATTCGGGCAGCTGGCGTAGCCTCCGAGAGGATGAATTCCCTGGGCTGACTTGAAGAACCACAGGCAACCAAACATGCTGCCCGGTAATACATGTAGGTATAGAATTACTAGGTTTTGTTTTAAACAACACCAGCAGATTAGATGCCCGATGTCTCTCGGTAACTCGTCGCCAATCGACCACCAAACCACTGAGTACATGACAAACCCACCCGTTCCGTGGCTCTGGGCAGATGCCATGGGGCGTTCCGAGGCGGAGCTGGCTGCACGAACCTGAGAGGGTTTGTCTCAATTTATGTCCCAATGACGATGCAATCAAGATTCGAGACCGAGAACGCGGCCAAGGTGTGTGTGCATGCTGGCTTGATATTAGCATGGCAACCTACCAACCGCACCAGCCCTCTTATTCATGGAATAAGAACCGTCAAATCCTCGGCATAAAACATAAAACATTGCGTTGTGTTTTGTTGGCCATGCCCCTGGCACCCCTGGGCTGGACAGGCAGGCAGGGGCTTTCGCTTTCGCGCGATGCTCCCCGAGGCACCGTGCTCTAATAACTTTGAATCTGACCGGGAGTTTTGAAAGGGAGGGTAGGTATGTATGTATGTATTGTACTCCGTACACCAGGCTGAAAACTCCTTCAATCCCTCTGATTGACGAAAGCTAGTGGTTACTAATTATGGCACTCGCTCCCCCCCCTGCTCGCCAGGCACCAGGACGGAAAGGCTGTGGTGGGTAGGATGGGGGCGCAAGAGCTTACATACATACATACATACATGTAGGGATCCTGATACGATACTTCTAAACTTCCTCACTATCTTAGCATTGACGCTCTCAAGCACTCCGGAGTCCGGATGCTTCCTGGTGCCCGAGTTCATTGCACACATACGAATTCCATACATAATAGACCGAGACAGGGATCTCCTTGATCTCTTGATCCCAGTGCGGACCCTTGGACAGCTGGAGTCTATGTATTGCTCGTGGCTAAGAATGGAGATGGTTGCGAGAACAGTCAACAAGCCAACAGTGAGAGCGATAATGATATGACGCACCAGCTTTCTTCTCCCCGACCTCTTTGCAAGTATTTATTTGCAAGTGACGACCTTTTTGTCGGCCCCACACCCCCTTGTCACTCTGCTCTTTTGTCTTCCAAGCAGCATGTCCAAGCACCCAAGCAAGCAAGCCTGGCCTCTTGCCTCTGTCCCACACCAACCCCGTGTGTTGTGTGTTGCTGGTGCTGGTGCTGGTGCTGCTGGTGGTGGGCGTCGACTTGCTTGGGGCCAAAAAACGCAGGGGCCTCTCTCTCTCTTCCCAATCCTTGGGTAATTTCCTGTCAGGCGGTGCAGGGACGTTGAACGTTTCTACCTTTTTGGTTTTACGTACATATATTACATGTAGGATGGAGTTACGGTAATATGACGGCTCTACTGCATCAACGTTTCTCTTACAATGAAGATGAAATAAGAGACATGTCCATCGACGGACATAGGGACAGCATGACCAGCATGACGCGCCTTTGAAGCGGTAGAGACTCATCATTCGTCTTGTTGGACCAACGAATCTTGTCTCCCATTCCCTTTTTTCTCTTCCTCTTGGCAATTTTGGGCCATTACGGACTTGTCGAGTCTTACAAGTCGGCGACCACGCCGAGTTGGGCGGTTGACTAGTGATACCATACCCCCCCCCTCTCCCCTTGGCACCCCCTCTCCCAGGATGGAGTGACGACGGGGTACTCAGGACATCGACCAAGTCGTTGACAACAAGACAAGGCAAGTACTCCGTACCCGGCACGGAGACTGTTCGACAAGAAACCTGGTCCCTTTCCTGTGCTCCATCGTTGGACACGACAGGATCGTCCCTTGTTGTGTAATAATACTTATTACTGCACACCACTCACTGCACACTGCACACTGGAGTGAGGCAACAACAAGGTGAAATTGGGACTTGGCTTTTAACTCAATCCCCTCCTCGTTTCCCCTTCCCGTTTTCTTCCCTCCGCCCCCGACGCCGTTCCGCCTATCCGACTTTTCCCACCACGACAAGACACACACCACCACTACGGCCAACGACAACTCGCGCCGATTGACCTCCCGTCGACGAGCCCGTCGACGAGCCCCCCCACGCTCGTCGTTGTCGTAGAGGAGGTGCTTTGCTTCGTCACCACCGTCCGTCATCGTCGACTATTTTCGATGTGAGGTTGCCATCATGGACCAGAGTCAGAACCACCAGCTTCAACGCCAGTTGCCACTACCATCCGCGGCAAGTTCGCCGTCGGCCGACGCCTCGCCCCAGGATGTCCTGACGGAAGCTCGCAAACATCTGCAACACTTGATTGACTCTGGCATCTCGAGGGAAATACTCCATCAATGGGTTGACGATAGCCTGTCGCTACAGCTTACTTCACCAACTTCAACAACGCTCGCTTCTTCGCACACACGCTCGCTCGCTCCTCAACATGCTCCGCCACCGCCGCCACCTCGATGCCCGCCGCCTCCGCCTCCGCCTCCGCCTCCGTCTGCTCTTCCTTCCAGTCACCCATTGTCTCCTGCTACGGTGGCCTCGTCTTCGAGCTCATCGACTGTCGACGTTTCTTCGGCCGAAATCAAGACCGAGCCGTTCTCCGACGACATGTCAGGAAACTGGCCACCGGTACCGGATACGAACTTCGGAACGACGTCAAACGGCGGCATGATGGCAGGCATTGAACGCCATCATGTCCCCATGGACGCTTCCATGTTTCTACCACCGTCCGCGGCTTTTGCGCATCGGCCCAGGATCTCCATTTCTTCCGTCAGCTCTGGATCATCTGGTCATGCATCAATATGGTCGACGACTTCGGCACAGTCGACTTTCTCATACCAGTCCGCGGCCTCTGCACGATCCATGGCCCCTTTACCCATGATCCCACAAAACGCCCAGAACATGACCATGATGAACGGCACACAGGTCGGATCAACAGCCTCGAGTGCCAGTCGACAGAACATCTATTGGTGTACGTCTTGCGAGACCAGCTTCAAGCGCAAGTATGACTGGAAACGGCACGAGGATGAGTTCCACGAGCGCTGGAGAAAGTACCCTTGCCCGGAACCGGGCTGCAATCGAAGCTTTTGGGGGTCCAACTCCTTCAACCAACATCACAAACAATGCCACGGCTGCAAGACGTGCCCCCACGCCGAGAAAGTCGTCAAGTACCTGCGCAAACGCAAGTACTGGGCCTGTGGATTCTGCTCTGCACTGCATCCCGCCCGCGAGCGTCACGTCGAACATGTTGCGCGCCATTTTGAGTCGGGCTTAACCAAGGCTGAATGGATGCACTCCAGGGTCATTTACGGCCTTTTGCACCAACCTCATGTACACGAGGCGTGGGAGAATCTCGTCGAGAGCAAGCAATCCGAGTTCTCGAGCAGACGGTCACAATTCAGTTGGCACCCCAACAAGACCGGACGAGCTCAAGGCTTTCTGGAGCACGAAGCTCCCGGCCAGCTCCAAGATCACCTCGAATTCTTCCTCGGACAGGAAGAAGATGCGCACGCGGTCGCCAAGATGGCGTACGACTTGGCCGATATCATCATGACCTCGGTACCAGATTCATCAGCACCACCGCAACCGCAGCCGCAGCCGCAGTTTGTAAATGCCCCTGGATCAATGGCACCTCCTCAACACCCTTCGTTTGTTCCTCTTCCCTCACAAGCCCACCAGCAAGCTTCCATGCTGCCGCCTACCAGCCCGAACAATCAACATGCTTTCATTCATTCTTATCGCGGGCCACTTTTCCTTCCTTCGCAGTCGTTTTCGGCACAGGGTGGACTGTCACCCGACTCATCATCCCATTCTCCATTGAATGCCTCGCAGTCGCCTCGTCACGGGGCCGCGAGCTCACCAATGGATAAGCTTGATATACAGCACTCTACATCCAGCTCTGGCAACTCGGGCGGAGATTCTGTGATGGATTATGATATGACCACAAACAATGAGGCATTCCGCGACTGGCCTAGCCTAATGGGCGGTATAAGTACCGATTCCGAGGAGTCATCGCAAAACAATGACAGCCAGCAGCAGACTGGCTGGGGACAAATGTTTCAGTACTCTTATGACCCAAGAGTCACGTCGGCATGAGGCAATGTAATGTTTTTTGTCGTCGTCATTGCGGTCAGACAACCGTCGTCAAAGATTTGAACCTTTGTTATTTGCGCCGCACCGACTTTCAGTATTCAGCCGCATGAAGCTATGTTGCTCGATTCACTTCCAGTCCCTTGTTTCATTTTGATTTGTTGTCCTTTGGCCAGGCTCGTTCGCACAACCATTTAACATAATTTATCACCAATCTACAAGAATGGAAGTCGAGACAGTTGCTTTCTCCAGATGCTGTCTGACGCCATCCAATTTTTCTTTTTTTTACGAATTGCCATCTTTTTATCCAATAAGCAAAAGCTTCAATTTTTTTTCCCTTTCCCCTGAGCATCAGATGAAAATACCCTCCATGAAAACAGCCACGGCTTCTCGGTCCCGACCTTGTGTTGAAAGCTATGAATCGCACAATGAAGAACAATCACAGCAGCACAAAAAACAAGAGGGGGGACGAGAAGAAGGACAAGAAGAAAAGGACGCGCTCGGGGATCCCAAGATCCGAGCCCTCTTCTTTCCCTTGACCAGGCACCTGTTATTGTGTTCCTCTATCGAACTGAGACATGAACGAATCCACACTTTTGGCGTGGCTTGTCTCTGTTGTCTTTGAACAGTCCGGGAAGTAAATAGCTGGGAAGACTTGGTGCGATGAAAAGACAAGGACATATCCGAGGGAGGCCCCGGGACAGAGATTCTGTGTACAGGAGTTAACACGGCAAGGCATATATATATATATGTATATATATATATATACATACGCTGAAAGTCGAGTGAAGTATACGTCATTGGGTTGTACTGATGGTACCATGTACCGTGTAGAATACAGTTTGGGAAATTCCACATAGAGGATGGTTTATTGCGTTAGAAAGAAGACTGAAGAAAGCCGAAAGCCTCTGTGCCAAAGATTTTTGCTCGTTGCTCGGTGTCTGTCTGATGGTGAGCCGAGATTAATGACTATGAGTTGAGACAAAACTCCACTCGTACCCGAAACGTGATCCACAGCCCACGAGGTCCATGCTTGTCTCAGACACCGGGGGTGGGGGAGGTTGGGGTGATTTTGACTTTGGACAAAGAATAATTTGTTAACAAATTTTATTTCATCAGCACGGCTTCTCATGCCATCCTCTCGTACGTATCGCCCCTGCTATTGATTCCTGATCCTCCCCAGAACCCCTTCCCTCCCTCGTCATCTCAGTCATCGATCCTTTCCGCGAACTACGCTACATTCCCCGAGAACCCATGGCCGTGTGACATTGTCGCCGGGCGTACCTGGCTAGCTGCCTACTTCTTCCCCTTCTTCCCCTTCTTCTTCTTGTCGTCGCCGTCGCCGTCGCCGTCGTCGTCATCGCTCAGGACTTGGTATTGAAGAGCGTTCTAGGCTCGAACCTCCAGCTCTCTGCGCGCGCGCGCGTCCGCCGCTTCCTTCCTCCGCTCGTAGTTTTCGCGCATCGCGGCAGGCAGAAGCGGGTACATGGGCTGCTGGCGCGGGTCCGCGCCGGCCAGGCCGTGCCGGTTCAACCACTCCCGCTGCTGGCGATCCGTTTTGTTGAAGACGTAGTTCCCGAACATGTCCAGGAAGTCTGGGTTCGCGCACTGCTGCCGGGCTGGACGTCGCTGGTCCTGACCCTGACCCTGACCCTGACGCTGTGCCGGCTGCTGGGTAGGCTGGGTAGGCTGGTTCGCGGCGGCGGCGGCGGCGGCGACGGCTTCCTCGGCCTGCTGTCGGCCCTGCGCCACCTGCCCGTTCTGGTGGTGCAAATGGGCGCGGCGCAGCTGTTCGCTGAATTCGGCCGCGTACTGGACCTGGGCCTGGGCGTGTGTAGCTGCCGCTCTCGCTGCCGCCGCCGCTGCCGCCGCCGCTTCTTGGGCCGCCTGCTGGTGCCGCCCGGCGCTGGTGCTTGCTGTTGCTCGCTGGGAAGACGACGCTCGGCTTGACGAGGGGGAGCCCGCCTTGCGCGAGCTCTTGTCTTTGCCCATTACGGCCCGAGGAATGAATGTAGTAGTAGTAGTAGTAGAGTTGGGCGCGCACTGAAACGAGGTTGCGGATCACAGAGGGCTTTTTTTTTCGTCCAAGATTTCGGGGATCCTGTGGTGGTCTTGATGGGGAGGGTGGTTCAGACATCCATCTAGACATGGTTGAGATGACTCCTCGAGGCTTTATGTAATAGATGGACGTGATGAACAGACGGCCTTGACGAACAGATGGCCTTGACGAACAGATGGCCTTGAAGAACAGACGGCCTTGAAGAACAGATGGCCGCAGCGGGAACAACTTGAGCAACGTCTCTGTCTGGTCCATGTCCACGAGTGAGTCGGTCGCGCGAGGCGGCTTTGTTTGCAGAGAGAAAGCGAGGGAGCGGTTCCTGGTTCGACGATGTGTTGCTTCATCGGGGGAAACATGAAGGAATTATCTGTGCACCCCTTTCCGAGAGTGAATCCGTCCGTGCCCGGCGAAGATACGTCCAGCACACGGGCGTTGTGGAAATCATGTTCATCACCTAATGTAGCTTGAACAATGAAAGGTCGATGGGTTAAGCTGGACGGTCCACGCACGGGACACTGTACTGTGAGCAAAATTAATCTTCATTTCCTGAAGCCCCTTATTTCACTGCCCTAGACAGAAAAGGAGAGCCGTGACCTTCTCGAGTGCAATGTGCAATATCGGACTTGGATCCAACGTGAAACATGAAATGGATAGCATGGGAGATGAAAGTAGCATGTCGCTTCGGAACTGACGTCGTCAAAATCCAGGTAGACCTGCCTTGAAACGGTTATGATAACAGAGGGTGAATTGCAATATATCCTACTCTTTCTCGTGACTGAACAAGCACGAAGTACCATCTCGAGTAAATCCAATGGTTCAAACCAAAACTCCCCGCCAGGTACTGCACCCAAAACGCCACCGGAAATAGTCTTTTGATGCTCCAGGACTACTCGTTCACCACGTTAATCTCATATCCAATCAGCACCTCTGTACTGCTACCCTCCCAGCCCCTTGTACCGGCCGCGCTCAGCATGAACCTGCTGGTCGGGTCAATGTACAAACTAGATATCACACCCGCTCTAGGGGGTCCAGGGATAATAAGAAAAGGAACAGTGGAGTGTTTGAATGCACGGGTGTCTCGGAGGTCGTATAGTCGTAGGATGTCGTGAGAGGCACTGCAGACGTTTAAGTAAGAGCAGGAGAGATACGAACAGACCAGCCAAGTTGGCGGCCGAGCAAAAAGGGGGGGAAGAAAAAAAAAAAAAAAGGAAAAGAGAGGAGACTGGGAGAGGCGACCTACCACACAAGATGCCTTCCATTCGGCATACTTCTCAGAGCGCTCACGGCACCGCTCCCCGTAGGAAACCTCAAAGTTCTTTCTGGTTCCCATCCTCTCTTCGCCTTTCGCAAATCGTATTCCTCAACGGTACCGTTTCTCCTTCCCGTGTATATCATGTTGCCGTCTGGGCTCCAGCATGCGCTCATGCACCACGGTGGGACGCCTGCTCTGGTGCCGATTCTGGCAACAGCATTTGGAACACGTCTGTCCCAAATGCGGATCGTGCCGTCAATCGCAGATGACAAGAATGTAGTAGCCGATGTTTGAGATTGGTCGAAATGTTGGGAGACAGGTTGCGCAACGGTCAGCCCCGGTGATTGGGACCTAGTCAGGGCCTCTTTATCTTCAGTTAGCTGGGCCATTATATTTTCCTCGTCCCTCGAGGGCTCGTCTGGCTGTGTCGTGGTTCCTGTCTGCAGCTTTGGTGCTGCTGCAGGGTCTGCTGTTGGCGCAGGCACTGCGTTCATCTCGGCAGGCCTGCTGTCGACGTCCATGACATCTTGCGACGGCTGTTGAGCTTTCGCTTGTGCCTGCAGAGTTGATGCGCCGCCGTCATCAGCTTCCTTGGTTCCCATATCCGCCATGGCAAAGTCGGCAGAGTGATCCATGCCCCCTTCATGGCCGGGCATCATATCCATACTGGCGCCAAATCCGTCATCATCGTTCCCAAACGGCTGCTCGCCAGCTGTCTCTCCGAACAGACTTCCCGCATCGCTCCCACCAAAGAGACTTTCATGGGCCGGTGATGCATCGCCCTCCCGCTCAGAAGCAGCAAAGCCATCATTCCTTGCTGTATCCACCGCGCCAGGCTCATCTTTGAGCACACCGTTGGTCAAGGGGGCACCATTATTCGTCGAAATAGTTGTCGACTGGATTGGTTCGTCTGCTTCAGCAGGAACTGGGTCACCACTGGCGGGCCGCAACTCGATGGACGAAATTTGACCACCCGATCCGTCAAAGCTGCGTATAGTCTGACCAGTGTTCAAGTCCCAATCAAAAATGTTTTTATCCCAGCCACCACTAAGCACGCTTCTCTCATCTGGCGCAAGCATGAGCGAACTGACCGCATTTGTGTGCTGCTGCAGACATGCGATCCTTTTACCCTCATCATGTCGAACGCTTTGCAAGTTGATGCCACCCGACTCGAGTCCAGAGAGCAGCCATAACGCTTCCGAGTGAACTGCGAGGGAATATACTGGTGAAAGGTTGTGATCTTGGTCGCCGCGGCCCGGAGCTGCCGGCTCCTCGTTTTCCCAGTACGACATTAAAATCCCAGCTTTTGTCACGCTGTCCACGAATGGGTGTTTCTGAGCGACTGTCAACGCTAGCTTGCCGTTGATGGTCCCTGGGCCATCGTATTTGCGAATATAACCATCGGACCCTCCCGTTATCCAGTACCGCAGATCCGGTGTGATGGCCATGGCATTGACGCTTGTCGATTGCGGAGCCGCCATTGTGGGCACGATGTCGTAAAGTCGCGCCGTGATGGCTTCGGGACGGATCGATGGTCGAAGATATGGCTTGCTGACAACAGGCACCGGCGTGCCAGATTTGCTGGACTTCACAGCTGACCCATTCGTGTTGGTGTTTTGGGTCTCGTCGCCGCCATCTTCGCCATCATTGGCGTCATTATCGTCGTCGTTGTTTTCGTCGTCCTCATCGTTGTTGTCATCATCCTGCTCGGCGTCGTTCTCTCCCTCATCTGCATCCTCCATGACCTCGTCAGGCTCGTTTTGTCGCTCCGACTCTGGCGAGCTTGCCGAGAAACGATCCTCATCATCCATGACTGTGGCTTTAGTCGATGGCTGTCTAGGCAAACAATGAAGAAATGGCAAAGCTTTTGAGCGAGTCGGAATGAGTGTAACAAGCTATATCAATGGTGAACGCGAGATGCGCTGGGGCCAATCTTCCATCATTCGCAGTCGCAGTCGCGTCGGCCTCACGGGAGGATGCAGCTACTGGCCCGCGGCGCCACCTGCGCGCTTCGCGCACGGAACCCAATAAATTATGGTGAGGTGGAGGGGTACTCTTTCTTTCAAGCGTTGGTAGATTGGATCGAGTTGGAAGAGATGATGTCGATTTGGCTGAGACGTAACCCGCAGCGCCTGGGTGGGACAAAGGCACATCGCAGGACGTGTTAGGTTGTTCTCTCTATTTTGTAGTCTCGGAGAGCTCTCGGACTCCACTTCGTTTCTCCACGAACTTCAAAGTGCAAGCTGGACCCTCCTCGGCACCTCGGGTTGCACATATTCAACGCCAATTGTATGTAGATTGAATCTAATTCGCGAGTGGGAGTCCCTAACGCTAGATCTCATGCCCCCCCCCCAAAATTTATGTTCTCATGATGGCTATTCGACCCCTGGGTCTCCATCCGTCGATGACGTAACACCTTTTTCAATCGAGCAAGTCGATCAGTGGCTTGCTGGATGTGGTCGCATCAACAGCGTCAAATATATCCTCGCCATCCGAAAACTGTATCAACAGGTCATCATCACATTCTGTCAAGGCCATAGCTGGCGTATCAAGTGATATACTGCCCAAATCCAATGGTTGTTGTGATAGCGGAATTGTCACCGAATCAGTCAGACTGATGAGGTCAGGGTCAGGTTCCACACTGTCTGGACACAATGGCACTTCTCTCCCTTCTCTTGTGCTTCTTCTCCTTTCGTCAACCCTCAATGTATCTTCTTCGGCTTCATTCTCGGAAGAAAGAGCATTGGAAGAAACTTGGCTGCCCACTGCATCTGGTCTAGTCGACCTGTTTTTCCGCCAAACCTGTTTCCAATGATCAAGCTTGCGGACACGAACATCTTCGCCGTTCATATGCAAAGGCATAGCCCGTCCGCTATTCCCCCCCAAATCATGAATCACCTTCTCCCAAGTCTGCCGACTTTTCGGGTTCTTGAGCAAAACGTCTTGGTGTCCAAAGATATACAATCCGAGTCTCGCGCGGCTCAATGCAACGATTGCGCGATTGTCCGAGGAAAGAAAACCTGGTACTCCGTTTGGACCTCGCACCAAGGATAGCAATATGATGTCGTTCTCCTCTCCCTGAAAGCCGTCTACTGTTCTGACGGACCATTCCATGGTAGTGGCATGACTTGCGAGACACTCGTTCCTCGCAAGTTCGCGCTTGATGAGTTTCACCTGGCCGTTGTAGAATGTCAGCACCGTAATTCGCGCGGGGTGGATTTTTTGAACTGCCACAAGATATTGAAAGAAGAACACTATCATTTTGGCCTCCATGAGGTTCTCGATCGATGTGCTGTCCGAGCCTGATTGCGATCGTGTCTCCTCCCAGTCATGCTGGAACCACCACAGCGGCTCAAGGACACCTGGCACGACTTTACAAAGCTTCGTGATACTTGGCGAGTCAACTACATTGGGGTAGAATAACTGCACGGTACGCCGTAAGCGGGGAATCATGCGTCGTTGTTCCAGCAACGTCTGATGTGAAATGCCAATCTTGATCAAGCGTTCGAACATGGAGATGTTGATACGATACGGATCCTTGGATAGCTCATGTAAGTTGGCGTGGGGCTGCAACTGCTGATGATCGCCAAGAAGAATAAGGTGCTCCAAAGTCGGAAAGCGTAGGCATGCGGCAATCGTGTCGGCTTCGCGAATTTCGGCAGCCTCCTCCATCAGGAGGACCCGCGGCCGAAGTCCCGAGATTATGTTTCGATATTTGAGTAGCCCCGTTGCTGTACACGCGATGACCTCGAACCCCCCCGTCTGAAGAAACTGGACCCGATTCATTTCCCTGACCCCCTCCACGGATTTGCAGGCCGCAGTGTATGATGCTAGAAGCTCGGCAACGCCCGATTGCGGGTTTTCGATTTCATGGAGCTTGGTGAGCAAGTACTGATAGACATGTGACCTTTGCTCTGGCACAATGTCGTACAAGTCCGTTTTTTTATCGAGCAAATACTTGGCGTAGTCCTCACTGGGCATTCTCGATGGAGAAAGCGATAATGGGACAAAGCAGATTTTTGTGTCGCGCTGCCTCGACTTTAAGTCTTGGTCTTCCTTCTGCTCTCGGTTCGATGCAGAGCAAAGGGAAGTATTTCCGAGCCAGGTCAAAATTGGATTGGCTTGTGCCAGCTTTTGGGGTTCAGATGACTCCCAATCATCGTCGTCCACAAGTGAATCGTATTGCGCAGCACTAAGAAGACCATAACCTTTGAGAGTGATAGCACTGATCTCTCTGACAGTTTGACTGCTGGCCTCTTTAAGACATGAAATAATCTTCTTGAGATTTGCTTTGTAGTGCCCGATTGATTGCCCTCGAAAGTTTCGTGTAGTCTGCATGCGTTGACCTAGGGAGAAGTCCTTCATCTCGTCGCTGCCCCGTCCACCAAGTCGGACCACCTTTTCAGACCCCCTATCGTTGATAAACTTCTTCATGAGCTGATCTACTGCATGATTTGTTTGTGCAACAACGATAATTGGAGACTTTGGGAGACATTGAGTATCAACAAGACTTTGAAGAATAACGTTGGATGTGAAGGTTTTCCCCGTGCCAGGGGGTCCTTGAATTAGCGCGAGTTCTTCGGTTGTTGCTCTGTCGAATGCCCTATACTGGGACGGATCAAGGCTTTTGACTATACTGGGGGTCGAAAGCTGTCCTTTTTGGGCCTCTCGAAGATATTGAGGGGCGGCTACTGAGTCTGGCTTGGGTTGAAATAAATATGTACTCAACAGACATCTTGAGGTTTTAATAGTGTGAAAGTCGATCGTATGAGGATAAGTAGCTAAGAAAAAACATACCGATGAGAGGACTTGATCTGTAGTCCAACCATTGTATGCCTCAAAGACTCAAAGTAACCGGCTGTGGGCTCTAGCATAACCAATTCAACGGTTGGATCGGTAACCATATCATCTTGCTTCGCCTAGAAGACATCAATGTAAGGTGGTTCCACGAGTAAGCCGTCATTCTTGGCCACGATTGCCACGTGGCAAGTACGTCTGAAGTGGTCTGCTGATAGTGCTAGCAGAGTGCCGGGTGTCAAGTGCTCGACTTCCTCGACTTCGTCGACTTGATCAGCCATGTCGTCTTCGTCATCGCTCAGCAGGAAGTGGTGAGGGAATTGCCCGATGCAAAGACGTTGGGTGGCTCCGTGGCTGCCGAGGGCATAGCCAGTCGCGTGAATCTAATCATGAGGTCAATAGCGGCATGCGATGTGACCAGTCTAGGCAAGCTACCTTTGGGTAAAGATTGACGGAGTCAAATTTGATGCTTGGGTGCTCTGGCGAGGCTGACCTGCGATAGGTTTGGATGGCACGACGCAGAGGTTCTGTCGCTTCAAATCGATGGAGACGATACTGAGTCTCGAGATACTGGTCCCTGAGCTGGTGTCTTGTTTCGAAATCGTTGAGCGGCAGCTTGGGTGGCTCTTTGGCTGTCAACTCATCCGCGAGAGGTATCTCGCTTTGTTCAAGCCAGTTACCAAGAGAGGGTTGATTGCCGCTACCGAAGAAGTCTATAAAAGATGACATGATACCAACATCGAAGCAGATGCTTGGCGTTCCAAATCTCAAGAGAAACAGTTTTTCCTAGGTCAAATTTGATTTTTGTTTAGGGGGACTTATATTCGCGCCACGAGTTGGCAGCTGTGAATAAGGTCTGGCAGTGCCAAGCGGCTGGCAGCGCGAAAAGACGGCCCGCTCCCGAATGGCAAACGAGCAAGTTCGCGAGCCTTTGTTACCAGACGTCTATGGTTTAATGACTGCAAACTTTGTTTTTAGAACAGCCTCACTTTAACGAGGTTCAGTAGAAATCGCTTTCCATAGTAAAGAAATAAATAGTCTCGTAAACGCCCACAGACACCCACTGTAAGTATACACGAAAACGAAGAATATGTAAAAATAAAAATAAAAAATAGGCAAGCATGCATTATTAGGTTAACAACCAGCAAAAACGACCAAATGCAGTATCCTTATCGAAACCAATAAGTCAACAGAAACAAGTCCAAAGTACTAATTGCAAAAATAGAATGCATGCGTAATCTGGGAATCGAACCCAGGGCTCCCCGACGTTGCTCGGATGGCAACGGAGAATTTTACCACTAAACCAATTACGCTTGTGGATGGTCAGGAAGTACGTAATAAGCAGTATATTTGCTACGCACTCTCCGATAAATAATTCGTCTCAACTGGACCTCACTTCTCACGGCCAAATCTTTCTATGTAGGATACTCTTTTGTCTCTCGGCATGTAGCCCAAAGAAGGGCCAGCAGACATCCTTATTTAAGCTCGTATACACTATTTTACATAGATTGAGCATGATTATAATACACATTCCCAGATCGTCGAGATCGTCCGTTAAACGTGCTCCGTAACCCTGAATCATTCGTGCCCTCACATTAATTTTGGGCAGTGTGCTTAAGAAGTGCCTCGTAATTGACCCTAGGAATATTTCCTGTACTTTGTGAAATAGAAAAAACTTACATTTACAGAACATCATACAGCCGTCCAGCCGTCCAGCCGTCCAGCCGTAGAATCCTTACCTATTCGTCTCGCTAATGCAACCAACCTTTTTGAGGTCAGCGACCCATGACCATTCAAAGAATCCAAGCCTGGTTCGAACATTGTGCATGACCCTACTATTTATTCTATCAAAAACCGTTGCCTCCTTCTTTAAGCTCCAACCCAGTTCGCATGATTCCGGGCCAAGCACTCATAGGCCCTCTCACGCTAAAATCTACTAACAAACTCCGGACAAGATAGAAGCAGACTCCGAAACGGGCTGTCTATGCCAATCTAGTCGTCCGTCTGGGAGGACTGTGAATTCGGCAATCTCCTCTACCAACTCCCATTGCTCTGTGTCGTGGTTCTTCTGCGCGGACCTATAAATGATGAAGGAGCCGAAATCCTCGAACACCAATTCTCGTCGTCTTAGTCGTAGCCACTGTTCGTGTTCGGTCCCCTCAGTCATAATCTGCTCTTCCACTTCCTGGTTCCGGATGGCGATGGCGCGAAACACTCGACTATCCCTCAGGGCATTGCGAATCGGGTACTGGCCCAGTATGCGGATGGCGTCTTCGCGCACGCTCCGATCACGGCAACTAAAGGACGATACGAAGAGTGGCCACGTCCAGCCTGAGTCCATAGCGAAGCCGCAATTTGGCCGGGATTGGAGAAGGGTCTCGGCGAGACGGTTGATCTCGCGATATTGGGGGGTTAGACTTTTGGCTGTGCTGAGGCCCGAGAATCGCGGGACAGTGGTATATATGTACAGTATGACGTATTCTATCCGAAGACTGATGGCGTGAAGATATGTTCGAGGATCGTGGGTCGCGTTACGGCAAATGGCTTGGTAGACAGGTTCGAAAACCTCTGCCCAACGGGAGAGCCAATAGCGCGTTTCAGCAATGAATTTGCCAATATCTGGGTTGTTCTTCACGCTGGAGAGCCTCATATCGAGCTCGGCTTCGGTTACTACTCGGGTCAAGCCCAACTTGGATGTAACCATGGTCAACATTGGAACATGCGCGACCATGGCCTTTTGCACAAGGCTCCAATAACCTTGGGCCTCTTCCAGATCCCTGAACGTCAGTGGAAGGTTGTATAAAGTAGTAATATCGGGTTGACGTGGTCGGAAGTAAGGTGAGTGTTTTGTGAACGGGGCTATGGAGCAGAATCTACGCGCTGCTCGTGGAGATGGATATTGTGGAGGAGGAGTAGCTGGATTGCTGCTCTGGCTTTGAGGGCTCGGGAGACCTGTTTGAAATAATGTACCTGCTGCTGTTGAAGTCGGACTCTTGTCCGCATCAAGCGGCGTCGACATGTCCGAACTTATTGCTGGACTGGCTTGAGGTCCTAGGCCACGATTAGCAGTATATGGATGGCCAGCGGGAGTGGCTGAAATTGGTCCTGCTGCTACCCCTCTGCCCGGAGAAGCTTGGTTTGGCGAAAAGAAGAACTTT
Source organism: Epichloe sibirici (assembly GCA_022702365.1). Taxonomy (NCBI): domain Eukaryota; kingdom Fungi; phylum Ascomycota; class Sordariomycetes; order Hypocreales; family Clavicipitaceae; genus Epichloe; species Epichloe sibirici. The sequence continues at coordinate 218,196 of JALAAE010000030.1, forward strand.
TTGTATGAGCCCATGAACGATCTTGACTGCAGTTCCAGAGGCTTGTAGCAGTCGAGAATCTCCTGGACCAAGGCTGGCGGTGCTTGAGCGATACTGACCAGGTCTGATGCAAGGTTTGTACACGCCGCCAATTCATTCAGCATACTGAATCCATGGGTTACATGCTTGAGTGCAGCAGGCATGTTTCCTCTTTGAGCCTCGAAACAGATGAATAGAAGCGACGACAGCAGTGCAGTTCGCAGTCCCTCCCTGGTGGGTTTCGCTTTCGACTGGAGACGCAGTGCCTCGCAGTAGAAAATGACAGCATTGAGATAGTGTTTGTTTCCGTTTCCGAGTTCTGTTGATGGCCTCTCGGCTTCGTATGCTTTACACAACGCCCCCACGGCCATGGCACCGTACCGTAGAGTGGTTTCCTCCATTGTCACCTGGGGCATCGTCGCCGTCCATAACCGCGCTTGATTCAGCCCCCCACTAAGAAATGTAACAGATAGGTCAGCCCATGCATCAAAGTACGCCCTCTGTTCGCTACTAGAGAATCGGACGGTGTTGACATCGGGCTCTGTGAGTAAAAGTGGTGCCCCTTTCGTATGGATTAGCTGGGCGTTCTCATCGGCGGCAACATCTCGCGAAGACGATGATGGGGAGGTCAAGGGCTGGGCAGCTGATGGTTCTGTATAAGCGTCGCAATAGCCATGCCACTTGAGACAGTTCAGGCATGCTGGCCTAGTTTCGTCGCATTTCACATGACGCTTCCTGGAAAGCACGAGGTTATTGAAAAGTTCAGCGACGTCGTTGGATACATGCCTGTGTACATGCATACGCATATGCATATGCATATATATGGCTGGCTTTTGATAAAAGCTGGACAAGTGGTTGGCTACCAGTGAAAACTTACTTGCCTGAAAGACATGGCCGCATGAGTTAGTCATGATGGTCTGCGGCTTAGACGAAGAAAACAATCATGGCAACTCACAAGTAGCACATCCCGTTCGAGCGCGGGCTGAGCTTCGTCTCGTGTGCCTGGTTCTTGACTCAAGCGCAAATATATGCGTACTTCCACGTCCTATCGCAGCTGAACGCTTCGTCGAAGAGGCAGATGGCCTAGTTGAGCTCGTGAGTCAGGAGTGGAAGCAATGCGACGCTGAGCCAACTGTACGGCCACGCACACACACATACACGCATGGTGAAAGCCATACACACACACACACACACACACACACACACATATATATATATATATATACGTGAGGGGTTTGATACGACCGGTCGACTCACTGAGAAGAGCTGCCCTTCCTGGCAGGATTCGGTGGGATAGAAAATTGAATCTCCATGGCGGGGTGCGGGTCGCGAAGCTGAAGCAACTCGATGAAGGATATGGGAAGCTGGCAGTGGGGGTTGGATGAGTCCAAAGTCGAGCGCAGTGCCCGATGATGTAAATCGAAGCAGACGTACCAGTTGTTGGAAACGGTGCCTGTTGGCTCGGTCGGTCTAGAAAGGCAAGAATACCGGCCATGGGATATAATATAATGGAACTGAAGCGACTAATGGCCACCCACGCCGCCACCCCCGAACATTGCCAAGCAGTCCTGACAGGGCATGACATGTATGGCGGGCATTCAGATGTACCGACTCGGTAAACGGACCTGTGGTCACGAGTTGGAGTCCAATCAAATCATGAAGCCCGGGGCGGAGAGAGCCCGAGCTAATAAAATCGGGACTCTTGTTGCAAGTCGCGCTTGATGATGAAGATGCTTTGTGCCTTTTCTGGCCCACGGGAATAGACGCGGACAGGGGCTTGGTGCTGTGGTGGTGTCTGGGTGATGTTCTCCGTGATGGATGCGAATCGGGCGATGGTGCCCCGGCAATTGTTAATTGCCCAAGCACAGCATGGTATAATGACGGTATAAGAACGGTATGATATCGGTAAGGCAGTTGGGCTAGAACCGGCAGGACGCGGAGAAATGATGAACAAGGTTAACCCATGGCGCTACGGGACAATTGCGATGAGTTGTCCCCGCCGCAACCCCGAGAGCACAGAGACCCTGATTGCCTGGCTGATGTTCCGCTGTGCGTCAACGGCCTGATTGGCGCGGCGAAACTGAAATCTATGTATATATAATGTATACAATCGGGTCAGATGCAGATGCGGTGTTCAGGCAAAGATGACAAGCCAGGCGTACTATGCGGCTCTGCGGCTTACATACTCTCTCTCTCACTCTCGACCGGTCCGGAGGGATTGGCACAAGTCATCCCTTCCCTTGACCCATCGGGAATGCCTTGGTCTAGGTGACGAAATCAAGAGTGACTATCTGCATTGACGGTGCGAGGCGATGCAATGTTGCCGCAGCGAAAGGGACACGGCCTTGAAGCGTAGTAGACTCGGCACAAGCGAGTACTGGTAGTAGAATGATCTGTTAATTACCAATTCAAAACGACTTGGCCGTAGGTTGAAGGGCTTGGCATCCAGTACTCTCTCTACCCTGTGCGTTCGACGTAAAGGACTAAACCGTTCAGCCTGCAGGGCGCGTAGCAAGTGGAACTAAGTAGTAATAAGAGCTCCAGTCTGAATCTGCTGATCCAATTCCGCTTAGCGACCTTGCTGTTTGCCTGCCAGGGGTAGGTATTTCACCCCAGTCAACAAGGAAGTTTGGGAGCTACGAAGGCTCGACAGTAAAGAGAGTCATTGATCGATTCTGAGGACAAACTTGTTCCGAATAGCTACCCGAGTCACGTCATATCGTTTCGAGACTGGGGCCGTGTCAGACCTCATGGTTAATTCTGTGATTTGCACCGTTGCTGAGTGTAAAGAGCCAACAGCACGAATGTCAGTGCCCCGGATGCCGAGCATTCGATTGCCGACGACTGCCATTTCCGTAACAAGCGCGCAGAGAGAGTGGCAATAATAGATAATAGTCAGGTTTGGTCCGCCTGAAAAGAATGTGCCTCATCAATTCCAGTGCACATTGCCCAATGCCCAGTCAACATGAAGTGCAGTGATCCGACCCGTGTTCGTAAGCTGGTGAACACTGCTCGACTTGTCAATGAAGCAATGGGGGCGGCTGAGCCAATTGCGGTTGGAATGGAAGGCGGACCGTCCATGGTAACACACAACGACGATCCATTCACTGGTTGGTCTGACAACCTGGGCGCCGCAGACGTACATACAAAGCAAGGGGGGCCTCCGAATTATTCTGCTGCATTCACAGTCTCACATGTTTTTGTGTGGGCCATCCTAGGGCTGTGGTTCTCTTCTCGCGGGCGCAACATGTGAGATTGATTCCTAGGTGGTATGCTCGACGGCGACCTGGCAAAGAATACGTTTCTCAGACGATTCGGCGTCTTGGAAACGAATCGCCGCTGATAAGCCGCAGTGATGATGGCTTGCTGCTGTGAAAGAAAAGAAGCAGTATCAACACCACCAAGAATGACTTGGATACCTGCGAGAGGCTGTCTCTCGCGAGTGAATTTGCATTAATATGCATGTTGCAAGATTCCTAGAATCAGTTTGACCGAATTGGGTCACTCGCCACAGACGACTATTTGAACCAAATAGGAAAGGAGAGAAACCCCCCGGTGGTGGATTGGTGGCCATGGTCGCCGTTAAGATGTTGGTAATACGGTGCGAGGCGGCTCGTTGATGGCGCTGATGATGGGGCCCTTACTATAAATATTAGTCGCCCCTTATAAAGTTTCGAGAGGCGGCCAAAAATTGACTGCGTAATATGTTCCTCGATGTGTAATTTGTAGTCAGCAAAGGTACCACCTGCCTTAACACCCATTGCGTTGAGTCCCTTCGGCGGATAGATCAGTGAATAAAGAGAACTTCTTCCTCATCGACATACGATCAAGACAGCCAACCATTCTGTGGTATTACTCTCCGTATTACAACTTGCAACGACATGTGCGCCCAGCCGAACATGGGAGGAATCCACCCTCGGCTCTGGTGGATATTGCAGCCTCAGATCTCAGGCATCGCTTTCCTGGATTGGTTGCTGGCATCTGGGTAGTTAGTTAGGACGGGTAGTTCAGTCGAGTCAGTGAGTGTTGCTGACGCAGGCCAACGTCTCATCTTTGGTCGGATGTCTGGCGGTGTCATTGTTATCTGGTGGTCTTTTTATTTTTGGATTTGGATTTGGATTTGGGATGGAGTGTTGCAGCTGGGTGGGCAGGTGGCGGTCAGCTGAGATCACTCGGACACCCGTTTCGTGGACTGGCCACACTGGCGGCTGGATACGAAATTACGATCTGACTTTGACTTGACCTGGTGCTGCTCGCCCGCCCTGGCGTCTGGCGTCGTCTCAGCCTCGCTCCAAAGCAGGTGCTGAATGCGTTGGTCCGTGGCTGCATATGTCAACAACTCTGTGTCTCGCTCCAGTCTCTGTCTGCCTCTTCTCGTCCCCTTTCACTCCTGCCGTCTCCCGTCTGGCTGTCTGTCCATTTCGCCCTTTTGTTGAAGCAAGCATTCGCCCGTCGAATTTTCGGTCCCTGCAAACGCCAGAGAGCCAGGCCCTGTCGAAAGTCGTCGCTTTCGCTTCGCTTCGCTTCTCCGGGTCTGCAGTTGTCCGGTCGCTGTTCCGTTGCAACAGCAGCACCGCACCGCACTTGCCGTAATCACTAGGTCCGGTGGTTTACTAATTTACTAAATAATTACGCCAGCCGTAGCCAACCACCGCCAACCACCGCCAACCACCACCATCAGAGTGAGTCGGGTTTGGCCTGGCTCCTCCATCACCGCGGCGACCCCCTCAGGTACCGGGTGCCAACGACCGACAGTCTGGTGACGACAGCACCGCCGTCCATCAATAAGCTTTACGCCTTCTGCGACCACAGAACTTTCACGATAAACGACTCGGGAAAAAAAAAATCAAATCCACACACCTCGTCTTGAAAGCGCACTCCGCTTATTCTACATGCTCTCAGGCGATCTAGTCCTGCCTTCGCTTCTCGGCTTCGGATAGAAGATTACCAGTGAGACCGAACTGTCACTCCTCGCACAACGTTCCACGAGTCAAATTTGAGACAGCAGTCGAGCTTTGTTGCGCTTTTGCGTGCTCAAAGAGACATCAAGTGCTTGTGCAGCCGCTGACGATTCACTTCGCCCTGCGCACGAGCACTTGATTACCCTTGGGCTTCCCTGACAAGTCCGATCCGCCACTTCATCCCTTGCAATACCCTCATTCATCTCTCGCCCATCATGCAGCGCTATCCGAGGGGTGACCCCTACGAGAGGGAGCCTCTTGACGGTCCACCCGAATACAATGGCATGCCACAGAGAGGCGCTGGGAATGGTTATGAGCACAGTTATTCTAACCCGGTACCGCCCTACTACAACAATACCTCGTCCAATCACCCACAGGACCCGTATGCATCCGGCAAAATGAATCAGCAGCAGCAGCTGCTGCAACTGCAACAGCAACAGCAACAACGACGACAACAACAACAACAACAATACCACCCGTATCAGCCTTATGTCGACCATGATAGCTCTTCCTCTGGCAGCTATGGGTACGACCACGGAAAAGCAGCAGCACCACCTCCTCCCCCTCATCGCAATGGGTTCTCCGCCTACGATCAAAGCTCAGGCCGAAGCGCTCACGGCCAACCATATGCCGAGCACGTAGCTCAAAGCAACATCGCACCCGGTGGTGTGGACAATTTCAGCGAACATGCAGTCGGTGGTATGGCCGGCGGTGCTTATAACGCGGCTGATCCCGATGCTCGTGAGAGCGGAGTGGAGGCCACGAGAGGTGGCACAGGTCAACTGCCTCCACCACCGTCGAGAGCACAGTATCCAAGCACTTCAACTTCTGGATACCAGAGCTCACAGCCTGGTGGATATGCACCGGAAACCGTATACAACCGTGGTCTTGAGCAGGGTTCCCGTTCAAGTCTCAATCCGTTCGGCACCCCTTCAGCTACACACTCACCAGCACGAAGTATGCGAAGCTTCGGCACTGATTCATTCGCAGACGACCCTTATCAGGGACTTGCCTCCTCACAAAGATATCATGACGCCAGTCTCGGGATGGTGAATCCCCACGAAATCGCCGATGATGGAGACGATGGCTTGCATTATGGGAGGCACAGCCAGCGCAATTCGATGCTCAGCCTGCCGCAATCCGACAGAACTAGGCCAGGGATGCCAGGGATCGGCCCCGCTGCTGCTGGGGCGGCGGTGGCAGCAGCAGCAGGGGGTGTTGCAGGACGCAGTGGTATGTTTATCAGCAGAACCTCTTTGATTCCTCGACCAACACAAATCTAACCCTCGTCATGGCAGGATATCATCGCGGCGGCGGCGGCGGCGGTTCAGAATCCGCTCGGGAAAAGTCGGGCAATCGGATGCCGAGTAAAAGTGGTGGCCGCAGCAAGAAGAGGAAATGGGCCGTCATTATTCTCATATTTCTGATTGTTGCGGGTGCCATTGTGGGAGGTGTTGTTGGCAGTATGATTGCAGGCAACAAGAGATCCGGAGACGGTGGCGACGGCCAGTCAGCAGCAGATGACGCCAAGAAGCATGGCGACCTCGATATAAACAGCTCCGAAATAAAGGCGCTCATGAACAACAAGGACTTGCATAAAGTGTTTCCCGGCATGAATTACACACCTCTTAACACGCAGTATCCCGACTGCATGCACAACCCGCCCTCACAGAACAACATTACCCGTGATGTTGCGGTTCTCAGCCAACTGACGAACAAAATTCGGCTGTACGGCACCGACTGCAACCAGACGCAGATGGTGATCCACGCTATTGAGAAGCTCAAGCTAAAGAATGACATGAAAGTTTGGCTGGGCGTTTGGCAGGACAAGAACGCCACCACCAATGCGCGACAGCTGTCGCAAATGTGGGACATCCTTGATCAGTACGGGGCCGATCCATTCGAAGGCGTCATTGTTGCCAACGAAATTCTCTTCCGCAAAGAAATGACGGTCACAGAGTTGGGGGCTGTGCTGGACGGGGTACGCAGCAACTTTACCAGCAAGGGCATCAAACTCCCCGTGGCATCATCAGATCTGGGCGACGATTGGACGGCTGACCTCGCCGCTAAGAGCGACTATGTCATGGCCAACATCCATCCCTTCTTTGCAGGCAAGTCGGCTGACATTGCTGCAAGCTGGACATATAGTTTCTGGACTGGAAAGGACAAACAGTTCTGGAAAGCGGACAATGCTAAGAATGTCATCTCGGAAACAGGATGGCCTAGTGCCGGTGGTAAAAACTGTGGCGAGTCTCCAGTGTGCACATCATCCACTCCAGGCGCTGTTGCCAGCATTGACGGCATGAATACATTCATGAAGAACTGGGTATGTGAAGCGTTGGCTAACGGCACCAACTACTTCTGGTTCGAAGCATTCGACGAGCCCTGGAAGATTCGGTTCAACGAGAAGGATAAGGAGTGGGAGGACAAGTGGGGACTAATGGATGTGAACCGCCAGCTCAAGCCCGGTGTGAAGATTCCCGACTGCGGCGGGAAAACCGTATGAGGGCCCTCATACAGCGTCGTTCGTGGAGGCGTGCAAATCTCCTCGTCCTCTCCCCGTAACTTTCAGCGTTGGCCGCCCACCGGTGGTGTCGTCAGTTTTCCCGTCAGTTTTCTTGGAAACCATTTCCCCTTTCGTCTTTCCTCCCCTAAGCCTATATGAAGATGAAGGTCTTATTCATGACTTCGCCTCGACACGCAGGCACGCAGGAAAATCGCCTATTGCATGTCCGCCAGTCAGATGTGTCTGGTCTTTTTTTTTTTTGGTCTTACCGAAACCGGCGTTAGGAGCTTCACGGATGGTCATTCTATATAAATATTTCTTTCTTCCTGGAGCATATACGAACCTTTGTTTGCCATTCTTTGTTGTTTTGCAACTAGTGAGAAGAGGAAGGACTAATTGTTTTGTCTCGTTGATTATTGGCTAGCATTTGAGACGAGGGACGTGGCATTATGATGTATGGATAAATGCATGTGAGAAACAAAAGGGCTGTTTACATGTCCAGCTCTGGTCCGCCTCTCTTGGTGATGATGCATTCTGTTTTGATCTGGGGGGGAACATGAAGGTGAATGTTGCTGAATTGTAACAGGGCACGCTGTCTACTTGATTATGAATGCGACATGTATGCGTCCGTCCGGGCCGGCCCCGGCTCATGGATCGTCTTCCCAACTCCTACCTACACACATGAATTGCCCCGTTCAGTCTTTTGATGGCGCTTCCTCCGTCACACCAGCAGTGTCACCAACATGCTCCTGCTCTGGTTGTCGTGCCTCCCCACCGCCCCGACGCCAGTACAAACACGTGCTACTAAATGCAGTCCCTTGCTGCGGAAACTCCCACTTTTGATACGTCTCGTCCATTCGCTTGATCCCTTGCAAGTCCTCCACAGGGGGCATGAGCCTATGTCGACAAAACAAGATTAGCGAAAAAAAAGGAAAAAAAAAAAAAAAAGAAAGAAGGAAACCCCCTCCTCGGAAGTGGAGAAGCAGGACATACTGATCCCATGTGTCCCAGCCTGTCCCGACAAACATGGCCGGCGGGCCGTCCTTGAGCGCCTCCGCGTACAGCGGTCGGTACAGATGTATTCCGTAGAGGAGCGCGTCTCGGCTGACGGCTTCGCTGCCGAGCGGTGCGTCCACGACGGAGTACCCCTTTGACGCGAGGAATAGGGCATCCGCGTCCGTGAAGAGTGGTTCCTGGAAGATGCATTGGACGGTGGTGTTTGTCGCCTTTTCTGATATACGCGGTTAGTGAAATTGAACGGGATTACTTTTTTTTTTTTTTTTTTTTTTTGGGAGGAAGGGGGTTTGCAAAAAAAAAAAAAAAAAAAAAAAAGTCCGTGGTGGTGGTTACCGAGTGAGTCGACAATGGCTTCAAAGGCGAGTAGTTGCGTGTACGTCCTCCTTTTGGCTTCCCACGCTCCGTCGGGGGGGTCGAACGTCCCTATGCCCAGACATATGGCTCTCCTGACGGGCGAGGACGAGCTCGCGTTGTCGTTGATGAGCCGTCGGATGGCGTGGCAGATTGGCTTGGAGGGGAAGTCGTGCTGGAGACGGCGGTATTCGGACGCGATGTCCTGGAGGGAGCGGGGGGGGCCGGTGCGTGATGGCCATGGCGATGGCGAGGATGGCGCGGCGGCGGGGGGGGGTCTTCTCGGGCGTCGTCGGCCTTTGGGCTTGACGAGGCACCATTCTTGGGATGGCGTGGGTTGTTGGCGGCTGGAGGGCGCGGGTGATGATGGGTTGGAGGTGGTGGTGGTGGTGGTGTCTGAGTCTGGTGGTGCGCGAGAGGCCATTGTTCTCAAAGTTCAAAACGCGTTTGAAGATGCTGGTTGGTGATTGATATGGCGAAGGTGGTTTTTTGGTGGGGGGGGGGGGGTTCATCGCTCGCGCTATATTTTCACGGGCATTTGGTCAGTGTTTGTACGTCCGTTTGTCGTCAATCTCATTCATGCTCGTCGTGAAAACTGAGATGATGAAAACTTCTACAGGGTAGGTAGGGTAGGGTAGGGGATTTTTCTCTTTTCGAACGGATGTAGGATTGGCGGTAGACTGAGCGAGCGAGAGGCGTTCTCTGGAATTAGATTTGTTCTTGACGGTTTTTTATTTATCTAGCGAACCCCAGATTCAAAAGCATGCTACGGAGTACTGTCTCTCTTATTGTTTCTTTGCTTTGCAGTCGGACTGTACCTGAGGTACCCGAGGTCTTTGCAGCGGTGCCTATTGATACGCGGACCGGCTACTTTCTTGCCTGAGAATACTCAGTAGACACAACTTCACTTGTCGGCTCGCCACCCGGGACTGCGCCGTAATACAACTTGCATCGTGAAGATTCTTGCTCACCTTCTTTTCTGTGGTCTGTTTCTCCCCAGACAAGAACTCCAGGGTGTGATCCGTAAACGGAGCATTTCTCGCGCCCAACCCAGCCCAGCGTCAACTTGCCTGCATCGGCATCGATAACAATGGTTGGCCAACAGCCCCGAGCAGGGGCCCCCACTCCACCCTGCCCCCATCCCGGGCGCTTAAGTTAGGTCCCCTGCCGGCCAACCAGCTTTCACGACCCCGCCGTTGCCGTCCCTGCGTCCCTGGTTCTTCAACGTCGAGTGGAGTGACCGAGTGAACATGGCTGCTTGTCCTCGCAGCTGTAACCGCCGACTAGACGGGCAGCTCGACCAATGGTCTTCCCCCCCCCCCCCCCCCCCCCCCCCCCCCCCCGTCGAGGGGAGGGGGAGAAGGGGGGGGGTGCGAGCGAGGGAGGGTGCATTTTCCCATTGCCTATGTATTCATCCCATCGCCTTCTCCTTCCTTCCAGCAAGCAGTCCCCGATCCGCTTGGCTGTGATTTTCCCGTGCATGCATGCTATGTAGAACGGGCGTGTGGATATGGAGACGGGGGCGAAAGTATATATGTAATATTTGGTGGTTCTCGAGAACAAGGCCTTTTTTGTTTCAAACTTAATTACCGTGAGCCCCGACCTCTTCTCGGCCGCCCCTCTCTTTTCTTTGTTCTTCATCTCTGGACTCTATTTGATATATATCATATCTCTGTGTGCTTGATTGACTCTGCAGGGCGCATGTCCTTTCTGATCACTGTGCGCGAATCCGCCTTTTTATTCGCGGTAGCTAGGCTGACCGACCCAAGACTCATACGAAGTTGCTTTTCCCCGACCACAACCACGACCACGACCACAACCACAACGCATCGACATTGACCCTCCCGCTCGGCTCACGCAGCCTCACGCAGCCTTTATATCGTGAGAGATATTTGCATCAAAAAAGCCCGAGGGAACAAAGGCGCCTCGCCTCGTTGCCAAGACCTCGCGGTGTTGTCCCATATATGCCACTGCGGAACTGGTCTCATCAAAGATCCCCTCTATTCCAATCCAGACTTACATCTATCTCACCATGTTCCTCGCCATCGTTGCGCTTGCCTTCGCGGCTCTCACCTCCGGCCACAGCGTCATCTCATATCCCGGCTGGAGAGGCAATACTCTCATCACAAATGAAACGTATCCGTACGGCATGCAATGGATGTACCCATGTACGTTGGTTGGCCTCTTCTGCCCGTGTCAACCCGTGTCAATTCGCCCCGTGAAAACTCATCTAGTTGCTTCTGTTCACACAATGTTGAGAACCGGGTCCCCCCCCCCCCCCTTCCCCTCATTACTGACTTTTTTTCTCCAATCCCCAAAGGCGGCGGCATAGGAACCACCAAGAACCGCACGTACTGGCCGACCACGGGCGGCGCTCTCGCCTTCCAACCAGGCTGGTTCAGAGGCCATTCCACGGCCGTCATCTACGTCAACCTCGGCTTCGGCACCGACGGGCCGGATCACGGTCCTGAAAACATGTCCAACCCCATGGTTCATCCCTTCACCATCCAGGGCCCGACGAACAACCCGTACCCAGGCACCATTTGCTTGCCGCAAATACCGCTGCCGGCGAATGCGAGCGTCAAAGCGGGTGATCTGGCCACCATTCAGTTGGTCGAGTTGGCCCAGCACGGCGCTGCCTTGTACTCGGTATGTCAACTCACTTTCCCCCCAACCCCCCCTTTTCATTCCCCAAGAGAACGATACGTGATTCCCTTCCACTGGGAACCTTTCTTGCAAAACCCCCCCGGAGCCAGGAAATATGAAAAAAAAAGTATTCATGTATGAAATATGAAATATGAAATATGAAATACTAACAGTTCATCTAAACAGTGCGTCGACATCATATTCGCCGAGCCCGGTGATCCCAAGATCGGCCTCGTCAACGAGACAAACTGCTTCAACTCGACGGACATGGGTTTCGCAGACATGTACACCATTGCCACCAAGAACTCTGGCACCGATGCGTACATTCAGAGCGGAGCCGATTCTCCAAGGGCCTTCAGTTGGACGGGATACCTGCCGCTCATCGCCGCCGGCGTGTTGACCGCGATGTAGACCCCTGGATTTGGAACCCAAGGAACAGAGCGTGTGGCGTGTAGATAATGAGCTGGGGAGGACCCCAGCGAAAGAGGCCTTGCTTGCAGAAAAAAGGCGGTGGATGCTTTCGAGTGTGTCATTTTTTTCTTTTCATCTTTACTTCTCACAGCTGGGTTGGGGATTCGGATATCGCAAGCGGCCTCGCGCTTTGGAGTTTGGAGTAGATCGGCATACATGACTAGCATCTAATGCAACACGATATCACTCATCACCCCTAGAATCGCATTTCTGGTGACTGGTTTGCAATTTCGATGCCCAAGTGTTCTCTACCAAAACACCGAGTCGCCCCTCTCGTGGTAAAAACAATCCTTGCGCATTTCAGAATCTGCTGTTGATTGCTACAGATATGCCATGCGGTTTATTAATAGACGCCATTTCTTCTATAACAAGTCTCGAAACATGATGGAGCTAACCCAAGGCTAAGCACTCGTTTGCTACCGCCTTGACTCGATCCTCCGTTGCTCTATCCTTTGCCCCCCGAATCCATGCGCCAACCGACAGTCCGCTAGTCACCTCCTTCGACGAGGCCAACAATGTCCCCAAGGCGACCAGTCCCCGATACAAGACTTCCGAGTCTGATTGCTCATCAAGCGCGGCCCCCAGCACAATAGCGAGCCTCCTACGCTGGTCCGGAGTCAGCAGCTTCTCCTTATCGACTAGAACGGAGAGGTTCAGGGCCGATGTAGTCACTGCGATAAGCACATTGCGATTGAATTTTCCAATCGCTCCCCCTCCCTTGACTCCAATCACGCGTTCGAGGTACCCGATGACGTTATTCGCATGCGAGCTTATCAAACTTCGGCCATCGACGGTGGCACATAGATTGGCAATTGTTCGCGTCCCCATCATGACAGAATTTTCGTTCGGCTGGGAATCGCTGGCAATTGAGGCATTCATGGCCAGGTCAAGAGCTGACCCATGCTGTGCGTCTGAAAATTGAGCCACCGACGGGAACCTCGCTATGCAACGCAATAAATCCAAAGCGGCGAGACGGTCACCGTACGGCCACGCTGTCACCATTCTGACGACCAAGTCTAGCGACTGAACCGGGATTGGCCGGCTGCTCTCGAGCGCATCGCGGAGAGATTGCAGCACAGATTCTTCCCCCGGATTAAGCGCAGCGTCTTTACGACCCGATGAGATCAAAGTCTTGTTGACGTTCAACAACTTCGAAAACATGGCTAAGTAAAATTTGTAGGGTCAGTGTCCGGGAGAGATAACTATGAGGGCATGTGCAACTAGTGTCAGTGAAGTTGATCATCATACCTTCATACTTTGCAGCTGATATAGTCAAGTATTCACTCTGCGGCAAAACCTTTGGCTGAGAAGATTTTGACTGCCCGGGACGATACCGTGATTCTGTGCCATACGGGTCCGGGCCCGGTCCCGAATCGTCCGCCTGGCCAACAGTCGCGCCTTTAGTATTTTGAGTTATGAAGTTGGCTACATTATCCAAATAACTCAGTGGCAGCTCATTGTCATTGAGGAACTTGGTGGCTCTTTCGTATGGGTTTTCGAATAAGTTATACGGCAGTTTGAGCGCTGGCTTGCCATCTTCGATGTCGACATCGAAGACATAGTCGTACGACTTCCCGTTGAATTCCACCTTACGGCCAGTGCTTCCTGCAGCATCGACAACAGTACCGACATTAATCCATTGTTGTTGGCTCATAGACCACGTGTGGGCTGTGACATTGCCATTTTCCTCCTTGATCATTTGCACCTGGCCCTCCTTCGTACCGGATTTAGCCGTGAGAAATTCTGGGCCCGGAAGCTTCTCTTTGTTGATACTGCCTACTTGTTGCTGAGGAATGGCCGAAGATTTCACAGATGATTCAAACTCAGCAAGAGTCTCCTTGTCAGCCACTTGGTCAGGCCGTCGAGTGAAGACTCGCGCGACACCATCACTGGCGCCTGTAACAATATCGCCGGTAACGGGATTGGCAGCTACTGCCCACACTGAGATAGCTGGATGAGTAATGGTTTGGACACACTCGGTGCCTTTCCAGACACGAACAGTACGATCTTCTCCAGCACTGACCAGCTCGCCAGATGGCAGACTGGTTAAACTGTAAACGAAGCTATCGTGCCCATGTAGTTCACTGACTTGTTGTCCACTTAGCTTCCAGAGCCGGATTGTTCCATCGTTGCTCGCGCTCGCAATGTCGGCACCACTGGGGTGGTTTTCGGGGACCTTGCATAGACCTCGTACAACGTCTGGAGTGTGAATCGTGGATCTGGGCTGAACTTCGCCGGCCGTTGACTGGCTGAGATCGAAGATGCGTATACTCTTGTCGGCACATCCAGTGACTGCCGTCTTCTCGTCGAGAGCAACTACACTCCAGACTGCCTTGTCTTCATGACCCGCCAACATCAGAGCCGTCTCCCCCTTTTGTAAATTCCAAACACGAGCCTGTCCATCCCATCCGCCAGATATCAAGTACGAGCCATCGGGGGCCACATCTAAAGTACAAACATTGTGCGCGTGTCCGACTAATAATCGCTCGGCATGGTCGATTGGAGTTGCGTTTGGAGATTTGACCTCGATAACCATGTCCTTGCCACCGGAGATGACAAGGCCGTTCGGATATTCGGCAGAAGCTGGAAAGAAGGTAACCGAGTTGACATATTCGGAGCCACGGCTGACAAGTGTCCCTTCGAAAGAGGGTGGTGTTTGGGGGCCCCGAGACCATTTTCGAACGGTGCAGTCCCTGGAAGCGGAAAGAACCACATCAGAGGACGCAAAGGCAACAGCTCTCACCTGTGAATCAGTCGTCAACATACTTTATGAGCTTTTCAAGTCGCATCTCGTGGATGTACAAGACAACGTACATCGGCTTCATGGCCCAGAAGCTGTGCTGATAGCTTAAAGTCCACCGTCATCGTGGCTGTGGCTGTGGCTGTGGATGTGGATGTGTATTGTGAGCGTTACAAAGGTTGCGATGCGACGAGAGGGTACTCGACGATGCTAATCGAATAGTCTGTTGCGGCGTATATGTCACAAGCCAAAGGGCAAACAGAATCAGTCACCCAAATGTGTGAGAGAGACAGCAACAGGTCATTGGCGGAGTCGAGCTTCGGTGGATCTGGGGAGCTGGCGAAGAGCGGTGCCAGGAGGGTACTTTACTTTAGAACGGCAATTGCGAGCGTTCAGAATTCAAGGAAACGCAAAGGGAGAGGTGGACAACGGGCTCGGAAATCGTAAAGTCATTGACACCTGAAGTGACGAGCTAAACAATCGATTCGTGCTGGAGCTAAAGGTCGCGGTTGCGCCGAGGTATGCATGAATGGACGTGGATGGAACCAGAAAGAGCAGTTTGCCCACATGGCCGCCTTCACCTACTAATTAGCAGACCGAACTTGTTTAAAGTTAATTATGTAGTTTGTAATCCGTACCCCGCCCTCGCTGTCAATGCCTGCGATGCAGTGAAACCACTTTCAGCAATTCTAATCTACTATTCTAATCCATAGCTTGCGACCCGAGAAAGCGGCACCGAGCAATTCCAATACTTTCCAGATTAATGACGTGTTGACTTTTCAAGTTCCCTGCTTGCCCTTATCTAATCGGCACAGCAGCACCACGTGGAAACAACACTCGAGGTTGGCTCCTTCCCAGGACATCGAAACAACTGAATGCGCCCGACAGCCAGACAGGCTACGATTGACTCACGGTTGAGATTCGAGCCCCAGTTTCGCCCACCGCCCACCGCCCGCCAAATGCTATCACACGCACTTCTCGACGTTCTGCCGTGACTACTGTTTCCATCATTGTCCCACCTTTGAACAATAGATCTTCGAATCTCCTTCCTCGACCGCTACGGCTGCTCGCCTCGGTCACTTTTACGGAGCAGCGTCGGCCATCGACAACCTTGGCATAGCCCAAACTTCACTCTCCTTTCTCTTGTGGCTGTTGGATCAAGATACCATTCCGCGCTCTTTTCTGTCCGTCTGTTGTGGGGGAAATACCCAGGTTCTTGCATCTCTTTTCACTAGACGACTTGTCTGTTCCCATACACATTCCAAGCTACGACGTAACGACCGAACGAAGAACAAAGAGAAAAGAAAAGACAAACCTACAAATTGCGACGCTGGTCTCTCACAAGATCTTTCCGCACTACAAGTCACAGTCGCCATTGCTACGATTATCCACGAGCCCCAGAGATACGACCTTGGACCGCACCTCTGAACAGAACAAAGCTAGCAATTTGACTCTGAGTTCTATATCAGTTGTCTTCTAATGATAGGCTCATCGGATACCATGACTTCTGATGCGCCTCGGCAATATGTTCCGCTGACCTGCCACGGTCATTCTCGGCCTGTGCCACACATGAGCTTCTCTCACCTAGAAAAGGAAGAGACTTACTATATGATCTCCGCCTGTAAAGGTTTGTAGTGCTCATTTTACCTGCTCAATGATGATGCGAGGTGATGTATTGGCTCACGTTTAACCAGATGGAAACCCAATGCTACGGGACGGTGTGACGGGTGATTGGTACGTCACGATCCTTTGACGATCACCCAGTCCTTCGAATTGCATGATGCTAATATTTATGGCAGGATTGGCACATTTATCGGCCACAAAGGGGCGGTTTGGCAAGCAAGACTGAGCCCCGATGCTTCGAATGCGGCCACCGCTTCAGCCGACTTTACGGCGTGTGTATTTTCCCCGTTTTCCCTTCCCCGGCGGTGCAACTAACTTGAGACAATCAGCAAAATTTGGGATACTCACACCGGCGAGTTACTGTACAGCCTTCAGCACGACCATATTGTTCGGGCTGTTGCTTACCCCCCCGATAACTCGGACCTTGTGGCCACGGGCGGAATGGAGAAGAGGCTGCGCGTTTTCGATTTGGCCGAACTTGCCAATTCTCACCCCGGGGCAGCTGTCACAATACCAGCGGCTGCTGGTTTCGAAATTGGCGAAGGTGTTCATAATAGTTCCATCAAGTTTATTTGCTGGACCAGAGATCCAAACATTGTTGTCACTGCCTCGGACAAAACGATTCGCTGGCTTGATCTGCCAAGCAGGGCATGTGTAAAGCATGAGGTCCTCGACGGCGAGATCAAATCTTGCGAAGTTGTCTCTGTGGCACCAGAACTGGCTTCTCCAACCGACATTGGCGGCGGAA
The DNA here is from genome assembly GCA_022702365.1 of Epichloe sibirici. Lineage (NCBI taxonomy): Eukaryota > Fungi > Ascomycota > Sordariomycetes > Hypocreales > Clavicipitaceae > Epichloe > Epichloe sibirici. The sequence continues at coordinate 235,277 of JALAAE010000030.1, forward strand.
AGCCTGTGCTGGCAGTGGCTGCGGGCAAGACGGTCTACTTTTGGGGTGGCGACCAGGCCATGGACGAGTTGAAGCGGATCACATTGCCTTATTCCATCGCGAGCGTGGGGCTTGATGTCAAAGGCCGCAAGCTGGTGGTTGGAGAGGAGCCTGGAACGTGGGCCAAAGTCCTTCGATATGACGACGAGGTGGAAATCGACACTCACAAAGGCCATCATGGACCGATCTGGTCCATCGCATTTTCACCTGATGGCAAACTATACGCCACTGCGTCGGAGGACGGCACGATAAAAATGTGGAAGAATTGTGATGGGTTCTACGGCTTGTGGCGTGGTGGGGCTGAACGGCCTACAGAGTAGAGCGATACAGACCGGGGCACCACTTTGAGCACGTCAGTCAGCCGAGATAGCTGTCGTATGAGCCATGACTTGAGCTTATCCTGCAGCAGCAGAGAGTCAGAAACCAGCTCTGACGGCGCATGCAAGTCGAACGTGCATGTCTCAGAGACGATGACGCCTTCGAGCCAACATATCAGTGCGGGAAGCAGCGAGGACCATTGGGCGGATGGATCTTGCGGTCTTGTTTCGCCATGATGCGATAGACGTAGTCGATAACTTGTGTGTGTGTGTGTGTGTGTGTGTGTGTGCGTGTGTGTGTTTGTTTTGTGTCTACGGGTAGTGTACAACAGATGAAGGCTCAAGAGCTGGATGCCGCCGGCGAGCGGGAACACATGTATGTTATCCAAGTGCGACAGGACAGACTCAGACAGCACATGTTGTGATATATAGCTAAGCCTGCTCATCATGCAGAGAGCAGGCAATTCAAAGACTTGTTTGCGATTTCATCACAACCACCATATTGTCTCTTCAGCTTCATCAAGTCATCCAATTTCTCTCTCCCCGTGTATGTCTAGGCTGGGCCCGCCAGGAAGCAGAGGTGCGAGAGAGGCAATGCGATTGAGGGTGACGCACGTTCCCCACCTTTGCCGCGACAATTTGATGATCTCCATGTCCATGAGACAGACTCGTCCATGAGACGCCCATTTTCTGCCATCCCACTCTCGGAGGGGAGGGCGTAATACAACAAGACTTGATCGGGTTTGGATCGTGATGAAACAATTCGCTGGACATGATTCCGGCCCAGGCTCGCTCATTTCACCACGAGTCCGCGTTCCCTTGGTCTCAATGCTGCTTGTTTGCATCCAACAAGTTTATGCAACCTTGTTGACGAGTTGAATGAGTCAAGCGGATTTTGTCTGATCCATGTGTTATTACTGTCTGTACATACATAGTGGGTTGGTTGTATGTACAACCCCCACCGTAGTACATTAGGCCGGCTGGTGCCTGCATGAACGAGACCCACTGGACAGGCCCCAGTCCACCACGTACAAATTGGGTAGTGACCGAACCAACCAGACCAGCACGTCGTCCCATCTGCATTGCTGGAAAAATCATTTTCAATCTTCCCTAATCATGAGCCGCCGCTGTTGTTGGTGTCATGGAAAATATTAAATATTCTCGTCTCGTCTCGCCTCGTCGGCGACAGCCGTTGGTTAAAATGGAGCAACAGGCCTGGTCCCCCATCCAGTTTGCTTCAGGTGTTGTGGAAGCAACCGGCAAGTCTTCATCGCAGCCTTTTGTCGGATACTACTTTTGCGAGCATTGCTGATAGCTTCACCCTTCACCACCCAGCACCATGGCTTCCGCTCAGAGATTTCCGTCGCCTCTGGCCACCCGTGCCGCGGCAGGCGTTTGGCTCATCATGTTGTGCCTCGTCGGTGCCGCTCACGCCGCCAAATATACCATCACACGAGACCTCGTTGGGACCGTCTCGCTTGTCACGTATACCGACGACACTTTTTACGCGGCACCGCCGTCAACAGTCACCGTGTCCCGAACGGACTATTCAACTGTAACCCTCAAGCCGTCCATCACAGCCGCTCCATTTTCTACCCGCACCTCAGTCTCCAGCCGCTTCGACGACGACGACGGCATCTATGGCGGCTCGGGCAGCAATGTCGTCGTGTACATTCACAGATACTTCTCCCCAGGTGCCATTCCTGCAACCGACATGGTGGCACCGACGGAGCGTGCTGACCGATCACATGTGACAACCACTGCCTTCTATCGAATGATTGAATACACTGCTCCCTCCAGCTGCCCCACGCCATTCACCTTGACTGCGACCGTCCTCGAGTACGTGCCATCAGGAGCCGAGGATCAGGTTTCAATCGAATCAGCAACCACCGCCGTCTCTACTTACAGGTATGGTGGTGTGGGTGAGTCAACGGCGACCTACACGTACATCACGGCTTTCCTGGCGAGCACATCGCACCCGACGGGGACAGCATTGAGATCCCACTCTATTTACAGTCGCTATCTTTCGCCCTGTATCAATCCCTATCCCTATCCCACCCAAACGACGACGACCGCGAATCCCCATCCCTATCCCACCCAAGCGACGGCAACCGCAGATCCCCATCCCCATCCCACCCAGACGACGACAACCGCAGGCCCGGGCGTAACAAGCGGTGGAAGTGGTCGCGATGGCGACGGCAATCGTCCAGATGATCTTGCCAACACTCCCAGCTGTCCATGGAGCAATTGCGGCAACTATCCATACTGGGGCGTCATCTTGGTCACTGTTTTGCCCACTGTTTTCTTGCTGGGCTTTGTATTAAAATCCTACCTTTGGTTCAGACGACTCATGATGGGTCGAGGGACGCCCCGAGTCGGCACGATTTCCTGGATTCTACTATGTCTTCCGCTGGGGTTACTTGCGCGCAAAATTCCAGCACGTAGCACAGAGGACCAACAGATCCTCTCTGCTCGGTGGAAAGAGAAGAGCTTTGTACAGTGCTTGGGCCATTGGTTGCGCTGGGGCCTCCGGTTCAAATACCACGGTGACGCCGTGGCTGACGAGAAGCTGGTTGAGCAAGGGCATGGATCGAATGGCAATATGATTCGCTCGCCGCCGGTGGCCATGGCAAACACCGCGAATCAAGAACAGGCTCCGACATTGCCACCACGATCGCGGTTTGCGCATGGCAACATTCGATGTGTCTCTTCTGACTCAGTTCTTACAGCCATGTCGGAGGAGGCAGGCTCAAAAGCAAAAGCTGCAAAGGGGAAATCCGTGGCTCGTTACGGAGAGGGCATGAAGACGAAGATTGATCCTTTGGACCCTCAAGAAGAGAGAGCTCCTCGCGAGTAGGCTGAAGAATCGAACAACATACAACAAGGCAGATGACGAGTCATTGACGACACCTGACAGAACTGAAGCATGACATGCCCCGGAAGAACGGCAGCGCGTAATGTTGAGAAACTTGCGCCCAGAGTCAAGGAACTGTCTTGATAGACGCATTGAGCATATAGAACCATGTATACCCTAGTTATATAGACATGCTTTTCCTAGCCAGATTAGCATAATCATTTAATAATAATAATAGCCGCGAGGATAGTTGACTGTCTCTTGCGCCAACGCAGCCACAAACGTATTCGTAACCTGGAAGCTTATTCCCACATCGGCTCGCTTATTTATCACTGCGGTTCTTATCATTTGGATGTTAATTATTGCACTGGCTGGGTGTTGCCAGTAATTCTTATGTTGTGTGTGAATTTTAGATGCATTAACCACTGCCGATGAACCAAAAAAATTATAAAAATCATAATAGCCGTCGGCATTAGTACAATGAGGGCGCTAAATCTCTCCGGATGGTATGCTGCGAGCCGAGAAAGCAGAGTCGCGTCGATGGCACGGCCGACTCCGATGATGTGGTGTAGGCGCAGCAATTCTAGCAATTCGGCGAGGTCTTGCGATGCGAGGTGGTGTTATTGATTGTGAGAGTGAGTAATACGTGTGGCCCCTGGAAGTTGGTGAAATGTTCTTCTGTCTGACTAGACCCACCCCCGGCTCAGGGGAGCAAGTTGCTCACACGGATCAAGCTTTATCCGTGCGCACCGGAATTGAGGACAGCTTGACACCTCAGCGGGCATGCGACCTCGCGACGCCGTGAGCTTCATCCCGTCTCTCGCCAGCCGTCAACGTCCTCTGAGCTCTCTCTCAACATCTTCCTCACCCATCGACCTATCCGAGCCAACAACCCTCCTCACCCTTCACAATGTCCGACCAGATCCAGGAGCTCGTCGATACCCCGAGTCAATTTTTGAAAGATGGCGTTCAGTTCATGAACAAGTGCCAGAAGCGTAGGACCCCCCCCCCTTCCCCTTTTTGCTCCGTCACAAGATGATGCTCTCCCGCCAAGATTGAACTGACAATTGTGCCCTCGCAGCCGACCAAAAGGAGTTTGCAAAGATTTGCCAGGCTGTTGGTACCGGATTCGTCATCATGGGTGTTGTCGGCTACGTCGTCAAGCTGAGTATGTTGAGGCGCGCGATCCTTCTTCTTCTTGCCTGTGCGCGACGTACTAACGGTTCATCTCTGTAGTCCATATCCCCATCAACCAGATTCTAGTGGGGGGCGCGTAAGCGATGCGGAACGAAAAAATTTCGGAAGCAGGATTCATATGAGCGAGCGCTTTGTTTCGGGCGAAACTGAAGCAAGAGAAATGACGGACGGACTACGTCGTTGCGAGAAGAGACCGACCTCGTGACCGGAACTTGTGAGGCACGGGGCATGCGATGGTTGGGAAAACAGGGTATACCATTGCGATGAATACGTTGGCGGCCAGGGCGCTTCGCGGTCTTGTGTGTACTGATAGCGGGGTTTTGTGGTGCCATGAATTTGAGAAACATTTTTCACCGGCTCATGATTGTCAAGGTCTGTTTCTGAGATCAACGGCGTACACCATGCTGAGACGGCGCTTGACGTCCCATTGGGCTCGGATGATGGATCGTAGGGGGTGGTAGGTTGCTGGTTCTGGAGCATATGTTGGTCACTGGGCTGGAGGAAGGGAAAAGCCCTCCGATTCGAGTGCGCCGATGTGAAGCAAATGTCAAGAAATGATGTACCCCGGACCCGACTTGCACATGTTACTGCCATGTAGTGATGAACCTCTGGAGGGCGTGCGGGGCATCTTGAACTATGTATGTATATAATTTTGTGCCCACTGTTCATCAATGGATATAAAAGATGCTGTGTCACGGACGCCGCTATGGTGCTGGGGCGATCAACTGGACAAAGTAGGTTGCTTCAATCTATACTACTACTGGAGTAAGTGCTATCGGAGCGCAGGCTTTTTGCTCCAGGCTCTCTTGATTCTTGGACTACGACATGCTCGCTAGAGCAGGAGATGAGCTACGAGCGAGACCTATAAATCAAGTGACCTATAAAACAAGTCGAACGTAATTGTGGTCTTGATGACTCGGGCCGCCTTATGTGCTCCTTGTTGACAATCTGGCCAAAACTCTCTCTCATGGTGCTTATTTCAACTTTTATTGAAAAGCATTCACTCTTCGGGGCCTTCATTCGCTTGAATCAACCCTTGAATTCAGCCCTGAGCAATGATGGCCTCAAGTCTTGGTTTGGCTCCGCTGCAGTGCCGTCAAATCCGCGCTCGTGCTTAGACTCTTTCTCCATTGGGTGCGTGAGATCTTACAGGGCGATGACTCCAAAAGGGCTTCTTTTTTGCATCGTGATATATACCCCGTGTTTGTGTTTTATTATCTCTCAGGCGCCCGGGCTCGTGTGCCATAGACCCTGATGGCTACCCCGGAGCCATCAAGGTGTGCCGCATCAACTGAGTCTGCCCGTGTCCCTGAGTCCCTTTTTTGAGAGGCTGCAGACCGATACGATATGCAAACGTCCATTAGGGTTCTCATGAAGCTGCGGTAGATGGGTAGTTTACGTGAGCACCGCGTATTGTATATGATGAGCTTCGTACCCTCCCTCATTCGGTTTCATTGCATCAAGGCTTCTAGTCAAATTTTGTAGACACGGTTTTTTTTTCTACTTCTCTCTCTCTCCATTGATCCTGGGCACATTCGAAATTCACAGATAAATATATACAGACTAGGATTCTGCTTCCTGCTAAAATTCCATTCCCTCGTATCTGCACCCTCATCACCAATGGCTGCTGATGACGACATTTACGACATCATCATTGTCGGCGCTGGTCCCTGTGGGCTCGCAACTGCCGCTCGTCTTCGCGAACACACGCCGGCGGCCTTGTTCACGGATGAAGAACATCGTCGTTTCCACTGGATAAATAAATACGGCGATAATGTAAGCCTGAAGCACGTCCGTAGCGGCAAGCTTTCTGCGCCGCGCCGCAAAATCAAGCCCGAGTACAGGATGATGGTTTTGGACGGTACCGACGACAAGTGGCTTGGGCGGTGGAAGGAGCTGTTCGGCCTGTACGACATCTCGCATCTGAGAAGCCCGATGCTTTGGCACGTTGATCCGCTGGACCGCGACTCGCTGCTGGCTCATGCGTACTCGGAGCGTCGGGAGGACGAGCTGGTCGAGATCAGGAACTGCGTTGGCAAGGAGATCAGTAAGCATGCCAAGAAGAAGAATGCCGGGAGTAGACATTGCGGCACAAAGTAAGTTGGCCGGGCTGCGAGCTCCGAACCATTTGAAATCAGATCCAGGCAGAGCAGAACTGATGCCATCTGATAGGCAAGACGCGCGCGTTGCCATAAACTTGCGGGAGCGAAACGATTATTTCACCCCGTCGCAGTCTTTGTTTTATGACCATTGCGAGCACGTTGCGTTGAGGTATTCTCTCGAGAGTGACTTGATCAGGAAGGAAAAACTCACAGATCTCGATTATGGCCCCGTCGAAGGGTTGTCGATTGACGATGAGCCCGTTTTCACTGTCAAAACTCACGGCAAACAATTCTACGCAAAGGCCGTGATCTTGGCTGTCGGCGCGGCCAACGATGCCGAGATTCCGAGAATGCCTTCCATGCCCGCTGACTTGCAGGATGTTCGTCAAGCATGCCACAGCCTCCGGATCAAGGTGTTCCCCGATCCCATCGTTCAGCAACGAATGGCAGCAGGCGTGGCGACGAATCTCCTGATTGTGGGAGGCGGCCTCACATCTGCTCAGCTCACCGACCTCGCCATTCGCAAAGGCGTCACCAAAGTTTGGCACATTATGCGGGGTCCCTGCCGCGTGAAGCACTTTGACGTCGACCTGGAGTGGATGGGCAAGTATAAAAACACGGAACAGGCTCGTTTCTGGCTCGCGGATTCGGATGAGGAGAGACTAGAGATTATCAAGTCGGCGAGGGGAGGCGGGAGCTTCACGCCCCTGTTCTACAAGCGGCTCAAGAGGCACGTTGCGTCGGGAAGACTCGAGCTCCACGAGAAGATAACCTTGCTGGATACCATATTCGAGGAGGCTGACGAGGGAAAAGGTGTGTGGAGGGTGAAGACGGATCCGCCGCTGGACATGCCCTCGTTCGATTACATTTACTTTGCGACGGGCATACAGACGAATGTTTCCAACTTGCCATATCTCAAGACGATCAGGGAGAAGTATCCCATCGACAGCTTCGGGGGCCTCCCATGCATCAACGAGGACCTGATGTGGGCAGAGCAGCTCCCGCTCTATTGCGTGGGCAGATTGTCGGCGCTGCAACTCGGACCAGCGGCTCCCAACATCGGCGGCGCAAAGCTGGGAGCCGAGAGAGTCGCGTGGGCGATTGAGGACACGATCAAACCTTCGGGATGGACAAGAGATGAGGACGCGCCTCGTCACGATGGTGGTGGAATGGCGGGGTATTTATCGGGCCACGGGAACATGTACGGTGCGTTGGCGATTGAGGCGAGTTGATGATGGACGGACAAGAAAGGAAGTCTGTCAGAGGTTTTTTGAGTACATAGAAATGAATGGAGGAATTGTTGGCTTACCACGTGATATTTGATATTCATTCAACGCGCGGCATGGGATGTGCCAAGCGGCCGCCAAAACACGAGCGTGCCAAGACCTGTGATCGTGCCAGCTAATACCACCAGCCCAAGCCATTCAAAGCCTTCTTGTCCTGCAAGTCTGCATCGCAACGGGTCATTTCGGCGACAAAGCTCTGCAGAGCTGAAAGCATGGAATCCCTTGGCGGCCAATGACCCGTCACCGAGGAGGCTGTCAGCTGTATCACCTTGCCTTGGTCGATGGCGTCGTGAAGCCCTGCACCGAACCGAAAGCAGCACGGTGAGCTCCATACGGGCAGAAGATGCACAACATTTCACAATGTGACCTTGCTGTGCGCGAAAAGGCGCGAAAAGGGCTCATCAGCGCTTAGTCTGTGCATGGTAGGTAGTACAGAGCAGAACTGACCTATCGAGTAGATACTACTTAAACGCTGGCTGCCCCCTTATCCGGACTGACCCAACTTCACGAGCGAAAAAAAAAAGAAAGCTGCTTCTACAGATTCATCACGAACATCAAAACCAGACCAATAAGCGGGAGGGACATCACGATGCTGCCATTACAACGTCTCCCCGCCACGATGCTTGGAGCTGCGCTGTTTGCGCTCTCGTCTCAGGCCGCCCACAAGCAATGCTACTGGACAGATGGCATCAAGGCTGGCGATGACATGCAGCCTTGCAACCCCGACGCAAAAGTGAGTGCATGTTGTGCCATCAACAAGGCCCGTCCCGACATTTGCACATCATATGGAGGCCTCTGTCTGGCCCAGGACGACGGGTACACAGGCATGATGTATGCGAATGGCTGCACGGATCCTACTGGGAATAACAGGAACTGTCCTCAGATCTGTCGAGGTATGTAGGTGATGAATGCATCTACGGAGTAATATCATCTGCTGCTTCCAACATCTTTTGCTGACGCTATTCCGTGCTCCGTACTCCGTACTCCGTATGCTATTATGTACCATGTATTAATTAATAAATGTGCCATAGGCAAGGGGGATGCGTCCAACTACAACGTCCTGCAATGCAATGCCGGAGGCGCCTACTGCTGCCGAGCCGCCAAGGATGCTACAAATTGCTGCGACAACAAGACGCTCCAGGTGAGCGGAGATCTGGGAACCTTTCAGTTTGCGACTACTTTGTCCACATCGAGCGGCACATCGAGCGACACATCGAACGCGAACGGCGCGTGCCCGAGAGACAACACGGCAGTGGTTGGAGGAGCAGTTGGGGGTGTGCTGGGAGCTGCGCTGCTGGTGGCTCTGGGAACCATCACATTTCTCTGCAGACGGCGTTCAAAGGGATTCCAGCAGGCTTCTCAATACTCGGCGGTAGGAGGTAAGGGATCCTACGGCGCCACCCAGCATTCTCCACAGGAGTTGCCTGGGGAAACAGCGCATGAGATGAGGGGATGAATTCGTGAGGTTTTGGAGTGGGTTGGAGTGGGTTGGAGTGGCCTCGAGCTTTATCGAACACTACAGTTTATATATATATACGGAGTAGTCATTTGGCGTTTGTATCAAAGTCATGTTGTAGTACTCCGTATGTAGTTTAAGCATGTCTAGAAGCTAGCTTGGACCGAGATTCATGACGCGTGCTGGGGATCGATCTTCGATTAGCCAGCCACAAACCTTCGGGTGACGTTTTAGCTGCTCTGCGTTTAAAAGTTGGCGTTTCGGGGGGTTGCTCCGACACATCCGCGAGTCCGTCCCCTATGACAGCTTCTCCCTGCCAATGATAATAACCCGTCCGCATCTGGCTGAGGAGGATGGCGCGTTTGCATTCCACGTGAAACGAGGCCCCGCCTGCCGAAACCGGACTGCAGTGGACAGCCCTGCCAGAGCCTATGTAATGAATTAGCTAGCCCCTGATAGCCTTTTGCCGGGCCGTTGATGATGAGGGACGCCAGGCCAGCTGGCTGGCTCGCACGTTTCGTGTTTCAACAGGCCGTTATTATATTTTGTTGTCCCGCCCTCTCCGACTCTCAGCCTGTCCGACTGTCCGACTCTTTAAGTCACAGTTTTCTCGCTCTCCAATGCTTTGCCTGCAATTCCTCGCGTGGCGCAGCAGAGAGAGGCCATCATGTTTTCCGGTTTGAGGCCAGAGTCTGCACCATCGCAATCGCACTCGCACTCCGAACAACAGCTACCTCGGATTGAAGAATATGATTCCATACTCAGCAACCGCCACGACGATGACGAAAAGGCGTCCAAATCGAACCCGAGCTCGAAGAATAGTGGAAACAGGGTCGAATGCCTCGACGGACTGCGCGGAATAGCCTGCATTTCCGTCTTCAATTACCACTTTTTCTGGCCATGGACGCAATCCATCATGCTCGGTCACGGCTTCCTGGCCTCCCGATCCCCAGAGCCTTACATGAATTGGCTTTCCTTGCCCATCATATGCCTCCTGCATCGGGGCCGAGCCATGGTTGCCATTTTCTTTGCCATTTCGGGCTACGTCCTCTGCCGGCACATTCTCAGATCGATTCACGACCGCAACTGGGATGCCGCTTACCGAAGCCTTTCCTGTTCCGTCTTCAGGCGAGTCTTTCGACTCTACATTCCGCCTATGATCAGCATGCTTCTGGTGGCACTTCTGGCCCAGGTGGGCGTTTTTCGTTCGGAAGAGGCTGTGTATGCGGGCCCTGATTCGACGTTTATCAACGGTAGCGTCATCAAGGTGCAATTTGGGGATGGCTGTGCTGCCGGGTCTCAGCCTGTGGCCGGGCCATCAGGCATTGCAAAATTCATGGGACTACACAGCCCGAAGCATTTGGGCAGCGCCGTCAATTCGCCCGAGATGCCATGCGTTAGTCGCAGATCGCTGCTGCTCAGCCCCGTGGCACTGTACGGGTTTGTGAGGGAGCTCGACGAGTTCGACGAGGCACAAGCGGCATATACGGACACGGTCGCAAACGCTACGTGGTCGGCTTCCAAGACCAATACTGCATCATTGATCAATGCGAATGGCTCCACACCATACGTCGACAAGGCCATTGAATCGTATGAGACGCCTTCGGCCGGCCTGCTATGGGTTCAGTACGGAGGCTCTTGGGAAGAGCATCCCATCATCCATGACAATCTGACGTACGCGATTCGGGATTTCACACGTGCCTGCGCGGAATGGGCCAACCCGTTCAACTTCAACCATTATCACCCTCGATACGACCCGCACACATACACATTGCCAATAGAGCTTCGTGGATCTATGCTCATTTATATATTCCTGCTGGGCACCTTGGGCCTGAGAACGAAGTGGCGACTTTCCTTGGCGGCGGCGATGTCTGCTTATAGTCTCGCGATAGGTCGTTGGGACATGGCTACATTCTTGGGAGGTGCCATGCTGTCGGACATGGATATTTGGAACCTCCCGGCATCCCTGCCACAAGTCGTTGGTGATTCCAGAATTGGTGACCATACTCACACTCCCCAGCACCAGCGCCAGCATCAGCGCCGACTGTCGACGCGTGGATCCAAAACTATCCGCTGGACGGTCTTTGTTGTCGCTCTTTACCTACTCTCCTATCCAGATGTTGGCGCCGAGCACACGCCGGGCTTCGTGACCCTGTCGTGGTTTGTCCCGAAATACTACCTCCCACTGTCGGGATGGATGTTTTATCAGTCAATAGGGGCGCTGTTGTTGCTTCCTTGCATTATACACAGCCATGCTCTTCGCACACTCGTGGAGAGCCCCGTGGCGCAGTATCTGGGTAAGATCAGCTTCTCAATCTATCTTGTTCACGGACCGCTGCTTCACAGTCTAGGGTTCTGGGTTATGCCGAGGCTCTTTGAGCGATTTGGTAGAATTAGAGGCTACGTGATTGGATGGGTGGGCTTATTCACCATGACAATATACCTGGCACACTGGTGGTACAGGAAGGTGGACGCTTGGAGTACTACAGTGGGGAAACGGGTAGAGAGGCTCTTGAGATGAGGAGACAAGATGATGAGGATGGCATATTACATGTAACAACATATGTACTGTACAGGTACAGGTACGGAGTACGGCGCTCATGCTTGCTAGTCGTTTGCTAAATCGGGTTCAATGCATTCATTTGTTCACGCTCCCGCATGCGAATTCCACAGTGTCTCCTGGTTGGTTAAAGACTCTACATAGGTTGATGGTAATGCAAGGATGTTCTAACAAGGATCAGGGGACCAACGATATAACCTTATCTCGAAGAGGAAAATGGTCACAGCGCGATGATGAGACTGAGGGTTACACTCCCGGAAAACAACTGTGATGTATTGAGCCCGTTCTTCTTGATTCTGATGATTGATCTGATGATGGATTGATGGATGCAAGTCTCAAGTCTAGCTAATTTTTTTCAGCGAAAAATTTTGACATACACTATACCCCCTGTTTAATTTTGCAGAGATACTTGCGCCACGGCTGGCAGCCCTTATCAGTTAGCGCGTAGCCGATAAGACTAGCCTTATTAGCAAGGAATAGAAGGTACCTACTAGTACCTATTTTTTCCTATAAACTACTGCTAAATTTAGGTACCTTTTTTTACGCCAAAATCCCATTCTAGCTGCTAATTAGTGCGATTCCCCCCTGCAAGTAGACGTGTAAAATCATTCAAGGATTGTACTGTAGGTGTGGTGGGGCGCACCTGCCCATCTAGAGGGGAGGAACATTTTTAGGAGTACTTCGTACTGCGGGGAGCCTCTTTTAACCGATCTCCTAGCGTGGTAGCCAAAAATGGCTGCTTCGATGCCAGAGACAACGAGGGTCAATCCCTCCTGATGATTTTAATGAATGTTCAATTCGTGTCCTGTGATCACTACGGTTCTAAGTTCTTAGCAAAAAAAAAAATTTTTAGCAGCGAAAATTATGATATAAGGTGTGGTGGGGCGCACCTTCCCCATTCTAAGGGGATAACCCTCATTATCATTAGCATCAAGTTAGCATTTTTAGACCATCAGAGTCATCACGAGAGACTGACCCTCATTGTTTTCGTAACCGGCGTGTTTCTGGGGCTGCGAGGTTAGAGTAAAGTTAATAATAAACTTTGCGGCTGCGTTAACATAGGCTAAGCGAATAGAAAAGAGTCATAGTTCGCGACCGCAGTTAAACTTAAATTCGTTCGAGTTTTGCTCGCAGTATAAATTAACGTGATTCCCCCTCTGTTAAAAGCTGGTTATTATAGTGAGAATTACTAATGACATTTTAGGGTCAGCCTTGCTACTGCTTTAACGTGTCTCTAGGACAACGCGAAATCACATAACTCAGCAATTCAAGCAAGTCATTTGCCGGAAACAAAAAAGTAGCAACACATACTCTACATCACACACACTCTGCATCGGCCCAAAAAGACTACGTAGCAACAATTGAAAATACCTTCTTACAGGTAGGCATATCAAATGCGTCTGCAGCCGCTGCGAGCTCCACGAACAGCCGCACCACAGCGCTTAGCGTTCATCCGTTTTTGTCACCCAGGCTATTTCGAGAGCGAAAACATCCTCTTCGCACTGCCGTCTCTAGACACCGCGACCGAGGGGGACGACACTGACGCGATAGGCTCTGTAAACACACAGAATGAAGTCTACGGAGTTCACCATCGCACCGCACTTATTGCTGGCCAAATCATTGCGGGTAACTCGTTCGACACAGCGTACCTAAGCTACGACCGTGGTGGTAATGAGCGAGTTCGTGTACCCTTCGATGGTTTATTGACGCGAAGTCAATACTATCTCCAAGTCCCTCAAGGTATGTATGCCACCACCAGGAGGCCCATAGCATTCCATGGTGAAGTAATGTTCTGACTGCGACGCGAAATTAGAGTCTCGCCACGCTTCCGATGATGGCGAAAATGAGCCGTGGGCCGTCACCCCAAATTTCCAGCACTGGCGTTTTCCTCACAACCGTCTACCAGAGCCGTGGGCATCTCTCAGTAGAGTAGGAGAATCTTCATCGGGGTCAAACCCGCAGGAAGTCTTACCCACTTCACGCTGTATCATCACCGCTGCCGGGCCTTCGACAGCCGATAACGCCAACGTAATTCCTCACAGCTCCGTATCAGCAGCCTGGTTTAGCCAAAACGGAATGACCGTCTACTCTAGTAGTAACTCGGTCATAACAGCGGCCGACTGTCCTGGCAATACGTTTCGTTTACGATCCGACATTCACAAAGACTTCGATAATCGAGCCTTCGCTATCGTTCCTAAGCCGGTGCTAGCAGAAACCACGAGCCACTCTCTTGCCGTCCACTTTCTGTCCTTGAATCATGATCTTGAAGATTCAGCAACCGAATTCCATAATCAGTTGGTACATGGCAACGCAATCCCACCCGAGTATCTTTTCGCTAGATTTGCGTATGCTATTTTCGGCCTGGTGAAATGCTTTGTTCTACAAGGGACTCGACGACGTCTCGTACTTGTGGAGTCTGGTAAGAATGACTGGACGACAAAAATTCATGATATGGACCACAGGCAGAGGGATAATCTATACGGTGGAGGTGTTTCACGTAATTCAAGTGCTAGGAAGAGAACCCGTGCTCCAATATCTGAGCAAATGGACGACGATGAACTTTCTGGCATATTTGGGTATCGGTCAGGGGATGAGGATGAGAGGCATCGAGGCAGATCGCGGTCAGGATGCTGGAATTCCTGTGATGAGGGATGTAATGACAGTGACACCGACTTAGAGGAGCAACAGAAAAAGAAGAAGCAGCGCACGGTCTACCAGGCCCCTTGGTGGATCACCCAATCAGGCTTAGCTTAGGGGGCGTTTGAGGGTGGACTTCAGACATGTTGAGGTAGGAAACGGCTTAGGTAATGGATGGTGGTAATATTATGGAGACACATTAGCTAGCATTACTAATCAATACGAGCATAATTAACCACCCGATCATTTTGGTACCACTTCAGACAGCGTAGATAGTCTCTGGTTAGTTTATGGCAGAGAAATACTTGCGCTCCATTTATTAATAGGTTACTGGTTAGAGCTTTTAAGGAATTTTAATGAATGTCACCAGGGTACTCGGAGCTGAGGGTGATGGCGGCAAGGAGCGGGAGGAAACGAGGCAGATCACGGTGAGGTGCTGGGATTACTAATCGTGCCACGCCCCACTTCCTTTGGCAGTCGGGGAACCCCAACCACCAAAGGTGGTGCTTATCACCACAACGGACCGATCACAACGGACCACTTTAACGATAAAATAGCTTTATTAGCCCTTTCGCACACAAACGAAGGCCCTTTTTATCGCAAATAACTAGGGGTTCTAAGCTATGGTTACGACGCTTCTTACGTGCCTCTTTTATGGCTTTAAAAAACACGTGTTTTGCATACCTACGGGCCTTTTCCTCCGCTGCCTTAATCACGCGTCTTGCTAATACCTTATTATTAATCTCTTTTTAATGTACTATCCCTTAAGCTTTATATACAGAAAGCACACCGCCTGTTTTTAGTGGTTAATTCTTTATAGCCCTATGTTTTTGTAATGCTAGTTCAGCTGCTTTTATACGCCCGAGGTCTTGTTTTGTTTGGATTAGCTCTGTAGCTATAATAAGGCTTCTATGGATAAAACGCCCTAGATTATAGCTAAATTCAGGATTAAGGTCCTTGTCTTCGTGTAATACAGTCTTAAGCTTATTAGCAACCTTATTGATTTACCTTAATGTAACTAGGGTCTCGAATTCGGAAGATCCGTGGATTAATAAGTCTAGAGAGGGCGTACGAACGGTAGCTGAGGCTCGCTTAACAAGCTCTTTAATTATAACCTTTAAATTAAAGGGCTAAATCCCGGTTTTACGAAAAGCAGAGATTATCGTAGACTTCTTAAATGCTTGTTTTCAAACGCTTCTAATATAGCTAAGGAATTCGATCTTTATAATACTCGTAGCCCTATTACGGACTATAATATTAAGGGCTTTAGCGTGATAATGCTTGAGTGGCTGGAAGACCACAACATTAAGAGGTTGTAAGAGATGTGTTAGATGTGGAGGCAGCCTAAAAGGAATTATACCGTGATCTTCGCAGAATTCAATGAATTTAAGCGTGTGATATGATCCGTGGCTATTAAGAATTAGTAAGCGTTTTTAACTAATAGATGTAGCGTGTTGATTGAAGTGCTTTAACCACTCGAAGGTAAGCTTGTCATTAGTGTAGCCTGACGATGATAGCGTTATCTTCGTCTGTGGATTAAGCTCTTTAATATAATACCACCTTTCTATATGCTTTTGACCTGTAAGGATAAGGAAGGCTAGGATAACTCGGCCACTAGCTGCGATAGCTTTAATTGCAGTTGCAGATTCGCGATTTTTAGGCATTAAAAAGAGGTGTGCTCTCTTTCTCTTTGTTATAACTATATGATCTTTTCCTATACTAATTCGAAAGCCAGTCTTATCCATATTCTAGATATCTTTAGGAATAAGGCCCTTAGCGTTAAGGACCTCTTAAAGTTGCTTAAAGTATAAAGTAATAACTTATAGATCTTCTAATGCCTTATAATTAGAGTTAAGCTTCTTTTAAAGGTATTGCTTATAACCGTAGCGCTTTAGAAAGCGCGTAGTCTAGAGCTTTCTAATAACCTGTGGAACGCTTAACGCGTCTGTTAATGCCCTTTCCTTTAGAATGTAATTTGCAGCATCTATAATAAACTCAGGGCGTACCGCAAGGTTTGCATTATTAAGTCGGTTAATATAGCGGTATAATGTAACCTCTTCTTCGTTCGAAAGCTTCGTATTACTCGCTTGCTAACCCTTCTTAGGTTGAATCCCTTAACATTGTCGGATAAGGCGCCCGCGCGGCACGCTAAATTAACGCGTAACCGCTCGAATACTGGCCTTCGGATTATCGTTAATATAAGTAAGGGCTTTATCGACACGTAATTTAATATCAGGTTTCATGATTTAAACGTGAATTATAGTAGGATTCGCGGTTAAACGCGTTCTATCGTCAAAGTGGTCCGTTGTGGTGATCGGTCCGTTGTGGTGATAAGCACCACCTTTGGTGGTTGGGGTTCCCCGACTGCCAAAGGAAGTGGGGCGTGGCACGATTATGATGAGGGATGTAATGACAATAACACCGACTTGGAGGAGTAACATAGAATGGAGAGGCGGCGCACGCTCGATTATAGGCGATGGCAGCAGCCTACGCCCTCTCTAACTGCATCCATGACATCTGTCGACGTGGGCGTTTCGATCTTGTCCGGTTGGTTTCCAGCCACTGCAGTGTACTTGATCAGCGGGATCAACTTTACAAGACCGGTTGTAGTTCCAACCCTCATGGCCGGCGAGGGCTTCAGCCAGCTAAATGAGCCAACGAGGGGTAGGCAGTGCCGCGCAAGCCCAGTTCAACGGAGGGCAAGAGAACCATGTCCCTAGCAGAATGTGTTGGACCGCAGCTAGGGTTGATCATAGAGCCTTGGATTAAGTTGTCCCAGCCTATAGGAGGCTGCAGAGGGGGCTCTAAATACACTACAACCCCTGAATTATTTTACAAAGATACATGACAGGGGATAACAAGCCAATCAGGCGTTAAACGGCAGATAGGGCAGACAGGGGCTAGGATTAGCAAGTACCTTGAATTATAAGCGATTTACAAGGAAAAAGATGTATTTTTTAGTAGCGTTCAATACCTTGTATATTCACCTTATGACGCTCTAACAGTACAAGCTTTATCTTACCCCACCCTAGGCGGAACGTAACTGTAGGCAGCTGTTATTAGGCAACCTGCCAGCTGCCCCATGTGGAGCAAGTAGATTTGTAAAATAATTCAGGGGTTATAGTGTATCTATGTACCTGTACCATGTGTAACATAGCCTAACCATACAAAAACATACTATATATCTACATATCTACTAAAGCGCTAGAAAGAGGGTTAGGGTATCCTAGTGTCTTAAGTAATTAAGCACTAAGATTATTATATAATAAAGGTATAATATACCCCCCCTAGGGGACCTTTTAAAAGTTTTCCTATGATCTTTTATAAGTAAATAAAATTAATGAATTAATATATATTAAATAAAATGAATCCAGGTTAATTTATAGCATAAAAGTATATAAATTAGGTTAATTAAATATAATAGTGCTAACTATAAGGTTATTATATAGTGCTTACTCTTCCAGCTTTCCTCTAAGTATATAAGGTAATAAGCATATAAGCCTTAATACCTCTTTCAAGCTTATAAAAGCCTTTTCTATAAGCAGAGTACTGCACTACAATGTGTAGTGTAGTGTAGTTTTTGTAGTGTAATGTAGTTACTACACACTACACTATACTATAAACTACACTACACTAACTATAAGCTAAGAAAAACTACACTACACTATACTATAAACTAAAAAAAATTATACTATACTTGTCGGAATAGTCAAAATCCAGCCGCGCACGGAAAGTGGAGCACAACGCGAATGCTGCGTTATGATTAGGTGCATCACGCAAGTGGGTTAACTACGTAACCTACGATGCCCTTAATACCTTTAGCTACGTAGCCTATTAGCTAGATTAATTAGAATATCTATTAACTATTATTACTACTTTAACCCTAATTATACTAGTGCTTAGACCCTTACCTCTATAAGACCTCCTAATACTAATTAGTAGTTAAAAAACCATAGATAAGCTAGGGAACTACTAAAAAGAGATAATTCTATTAGGTTTAGCTTAGGTTTTAACTATAGAAGTATACTAAAGGAAGATTATTAATAGCTCTAGTTATTAGGCTTCTAAGGGATTAACCCCTTTTATCTTAGAGTTATTAAGGACCTTTATATAGAAGAATTAATCTTATTATCTATTATAAGAAAACTAATTAACTAACTAAGAATTATAGCTTTAAAAGTATCCTTCCTAAACTAGAGATTAAATTAGCCCCTTACTAGCTAATAAAAAATATAATATAAGAAAATATAATACCTATAATATCTAGACCTAAAAGACCTAAAAAGTCTAGCCTATTGCTATAACTTTAGAAACACTTCTAGATTATTATAACTAACTAAGGGAGCTCTAAAGAGCTAGACCCTTAGATTACGAAGGATTAGTAACTTAATAACTAACTTACTTAGCTAATTAATATCTATAATAGCAGATAATATAGAGATCTTAAACTCTAGGAAAACTTCTAACATAATCTCTAAGATTAGACCCTTAAGATCTTTAAATATGCTTCTAAATACTTAGTATATAATCTATAAGATATTCTTTATAAATATAGTATTTATATTATATAAGATAAATCTAGTAAAGTTACTAACTTACTAGTATATATTCTTAATAAAGAAATAAAAGCACTATAGCCTAAAGAAGAAGTTAAAAAGTAACTATTATTAAATAAATTTTTCTCTACCCTAAATCCTATACTTAATTCCTCTCTTACTAAAATCCCTTATAATCTACCTTTAAGGTAATTACTATTAGAAGTTAATACTCCTTTATAACCTTAAGAAACACTATTATTTACACTACTATTAGCTTTATAATAAGAGGATTAGATTATTAGGAAGATTACTAAGCTTATAAAGACCTATAAAGATAATAATTATTATAGTAAAAAGATATATAACTTTCTTATACTAAAGATTAATCTCTTTTAGAATAAATATAATAGGCTTAATCTTCTATAGGAATACCTCTATAAAGCTTTTCTAATTATACTTATAGGTAATACTAAGTAATACTTTCTTAATTATCTAATAAATAGGAACCTTTTCTATAAGCAAATAATTAATAATATCTATTAATACTTTAAAATAGAAAGTAACTAGTAATTCTACTATTATAAATAGAATAATAGAATACTAAAGGTAATTATTACCTAGAACCCTAATAAAACTAAGCTAGAATGCCTTAAGATCCTATTAACTATACTTAAAAGAGTTTATAAAGGGTTATTTCTACTCTTAATAGTTAATATAAAGCTTTATTATTAAACCTTAAGTATAATCTCTAGTATACTAGAATATAGGTAAGCTAAATATAATTATTTACCTAGTTGTCGGAATAGTCAAATCCAGCCGCGCACGGAAAGTGGAGCATAACGCAAGTGCTGCGTTATGATTGGGTGCATCGCGCAAGTGGGTTAATCACGTGACCCACGATGCCCTTAACACCTTCGGCTACGTAGCCTATTAGCTAGATTAATCATTAATTATTATCACCACTTTAACCCTGATTGCACTAGTGCTTAGACCCTTGCCTCTGTAAGACCTCCTAACACTAATTAGTGGTTAAAAAACCATAGATAAGCTAGGGAACTACTAAGAAAAGATAATTCTATTAGGTTTAGCTTAGGTTTTAACTATAGAAGTGTGCTAAAGGAAGATTATTAATAGCTCTAGTTATTAGGCTTCTAAGGGATTAACCCCTTCTATCTTAGAGTTATTAAGGACCTCTATATAGAAGAATTAATCTTATTATCTATTATAAGAAAACTAATTAACTAACTAGGAATTATAGCTCTAGAAGCATCCTTCCTAAACCAGAGATTAAATTAGCCCCTTACTAGCTAATAAAAAACGTAACGTAAGAAAATATAATACCTATAATATCTAGACCTAAAAGACCCGAAAAGTCTAGCCTATTACTATAACTTTAGAAACACTTCTAGATTATTATAACTAACTAGGGGAGCTCTAAGAGCTAGATCCTTAGATTACTAAGGATTAGTAACTTAATAACTAACTTGCTTAGCTAATTAATGTCTATAATAGCGGATAATATAGAGATCTTAAGCTCTAGGAAAACTTCTAAGATAATCTCTAAGATTAGACCCTTAAGACCTTTAAATATGCCTCTAGATACTTAGTACGTAATTTATAAGATATCCTTTATAAATATAGCGTTTACGTTATATAAGATAAATCTAGTAAAGTTACTAACTTACTAGTATATATTCTTAATAAAGAAATAAAAGCACTATAGCCTAAAGAAGAAGTTAAAAAGTAACTATTATTAAATAAATTTTTCTCTGCCCTTAATCCTATACTTAATTCCTCTCTTGCTAAAATCCCTTATAATCTACCTTTAAGGCAACTGCTATTAGAAGTTAATACTCCTTTATAACCTTAAGAAATACTACTATTTACACTACTATTAGCTTTATAATAAGAGGATTAGATTATTAGGAAGATTACTAAGCTTATAAAGACCTATAAAGATAATAATTATTATAGTAAAAAGATATATAACTTTCTTATGCTAAAGATTAATCTCTTTTAGAATAAATATAATAGGCTTAATCTTCTATAGGAATACCTCTATAAAGCCCTTCTAATTATGCTTATAGGTAATGCTAAGTAATACTTTCTTAATTATCTAATAAATAGGAACCTCTCCTATAAGTAAATAATTAATAATATCTGTTAACGCTTTAAAATAGAAAGTAACTAGTAATTCTACTATTATAAATAGAATAATATAATGCTAAAGGCAATTATTGCCTAGAACCCTAATAAAACTAAGCTAGAATACCTTAAGATCCTATTAATTACACTTAAAAGAGTTTATAAAGGGTTATTTCTACCCTTAATAGTTAATATAAAGCTTTATTATTAAACCTTAAGTGTAATCTCTAGTATACTAGAGTATAGGTAAGCTAAATATAATTATTTGCCTGGTTTTAAAGGGCTTATAGAGGATCTTTATAAGTTAATCTTAATTACTAAAGCTAATAAATTAGTAGTTTAATTCTATTAGTAAAACAAAACTTAATATATTTTAAGCAAAAAAAAAAGATTCCCTCCGCACTAATCTAAAGGTCCGGAATCGCCTCTAAAATACAAACCATATTAATATTCGAATTCTCTACCTCTATTTACCCCCTCCTATAATATCGCATCGCGATAGAGCTAGTAGCGGGCGTAAGGGTAAGACGCTAATAGTAATTAACGCAGGAGAAAGGGGGTTAGCATAGAGCTACTACTACCTAAATATAGGAATAGGATAGTTTAATATCTAGAGAAGCAAGGATAACCTAATAATAAACTAGACCTAATTTAAACATCCTAATAACATAAAATACTATAATAAGATTGCTAGTCTTATCCCTAGCAATAAAGTTACCTAGGTATAGCATATTACTAAGGCTATAGCCTACTAGGCAGCGGACCGCGCCTATACTAAGATTAGAATAATAAATAATAATAATAGTAATATCCATATTACTAAAGAAGCCCTTAAACTAGCCCTTAAGGAGGCTATTAAAGAAGAAGCTAAGGAAGTTAATACCCTAACTTAAGTAAGTATTATAGCTAGACTAGCACTAAGAAGACTAAATAATAAATCCCCCCCTCTCTAAATCCCTAGTAAATAGCATAGAGAAATACTTATTAAAGGAAATATAATCTAGGAAATACTCTAGTCTTAAGGCACTAAAGATATAATAATAGCAGTAAACAGAGCTACTAGCTAAGCTATAGCTATAGTAGCTAGATAACTCCCTAGTAGGGATATAATTATTACCTTTAAAGGAAACGCTACCTAATATAAAGAGGACTAAAAATAGATTACTAAAGTATTTAGCCTAGAGATAACCCTTTACTGCTATATGCTTAGCATTATAGTTAAAGGATTCCTAATAAAGTATACTTCTATTAAAAACCTAGTAACTAAGATTAGAAAAGCAAATAAAGTAAATATAATTAAGGTAACTATAAGGCACCCCTAGGGAGAAGGCATATAAAGAACTACCCTAATTCTTAGCCTAGCTAAAGTTAAAGATATTAATAAGATATACTAAGATAGAATAGTCTTTAAAGCGGAACTATTCTAAACTAAACTATATAATAAAACCCTATAACCCTAATAGTACTATAACTACTTCTAAATAAGCTATATTATAAAGTTT
The DNA here is from genome assembly GCA_022702365.1 of Epichloe sibirici. Taxonomy (NCBI): domain Eukaryota; kingdom Fungi; phylum Ascomycota; class Sordariomycetes; order Hypocreales; family Clavicipitaceae; genus Epichloe; species Epichloe sibirici. Next base: position 257,910 of record JALAAE010000030.1, read on the forward strand.
TATAAGGTAGCCCTAAGGTATAGTAAGTGTAGCGCTAGCTAATATAAAGATAGAGAGATATCCTGCCTAATAATAAATAGATAACTAAAAGAAAACTATATCTTATACTCTAGCCTATATCTAGCCTAGTCTAGAGAATACCCTATACTAAAAAAGAAGTAAAATATAGTAAAGGTAGGATATCTAGAATAACTATTATGCTTTACTAGTAACTCCCTAAATAGAAGCCTAATACTACCCTAAGAGAGGCCTAGCATAGCTATAGAACCTATTATTATAGCAGGAAGAAAAAGAGGCTACCTTATAAACATAAAATAAAGTGCTGAATAGCTTAGAGCTAGAAGCATTATATAATACGTAGAATAACTTAGAGCTAGAATAAAACTAGCATAAGATAGCAAAGACCTACTACCCCCCTAATTAATATAGTAATATTATAAGTTCTCTTCTAGAATATAAATAAGAAGGATAGCCTAATATACATAGCGCTCTATTACTAAACTAATATAGATATAATTATAATCTAAGAGTAGGAACACATAAAGCACCTATAGCCCCTAGTACTAAGCCTTACCTAGTTCTAACTAGCGTATTATAATAGGTAAAATATAGTATATATAAATAAAAAGCATAATATAGGATTATAATTAGCCTAGGGAGGAACTAATTAGTTACTAGTGGAAATAAAAGGAGTTAATATCTATTCCCTTTACTTAGAAAGGTATACTAATAACTAGAACACCCTTATCTATACTATTAACATAGAAAAGCCCTATAACTAGAGCGTATTTATAGGAGACTTTAACTAAAAACACCCCCTTAATCCTTAGATATACCTAGAACGTAATAAATAGACTATATATAAAGGTAGAAGTAGTAGTATAGCTCTAAGCGGAAAACGCACTAGACCTATGTAATAAGGAAGGGATTAACATATATATAATATAGCTTATTATAAACTTATAATAGATTATAAAGAAAGCAGCCCTATAGAAGCGCTAGGGACTCCCTAGCCTAGAGGTATAGTAATTAAGAAAAGCAAAAGAAGTAGTTACTAAAGCTAGATAGGCTAAGAGATAATAAAGATACTAGAAGACTAATACAAATTAGCAGGCCTATTCTAAGGCGGATAAGGATTAAGAATATATTATTAGAGAGAAGAAAAGGAATATATAAAGGGAGGCCCTATAGAAGGCTAACACATAGGAAAAAGACAGAGGAGTATAGAGACTAGAGAGATAGGCCTAGCTCTATAGCTAGGCCCCCCTAGAGCTCCCTAGGCTTCTAGAACTAGAGAGGACTAATAATAACCCTAACCTAGCTACTACCTATAATAATAAGGCTAGCACACTAGCATAAAGATTCTTCGCTAAACCTATAGTAGACCTCTCCTATATCCTAGACCTTACCTTCCTAGAGCTTAATAATGCACTATTCCTAGATAAAGAATAATTTAGAGTAAAGGATATTATAAATATCCTATTAAATATAGCTAGTTAGAAAGCCCTAGAAGATAATAAACTCCTAGCAGGCCTTATTAAAGCCTATAAAGAGCTAGCTAAAGAGGCTATAGCCTAACTACTAAACACTATCCTTAAAGTAAGGTATTTCCTAGCCTAGTTCTAGACTATAAGAGTAATAGTAATTAGAAAACTAGGCAAAATAACTAAGGAGATAAGAAGAGCTAATATATAAAGACCTATCTTACTACTAAACATAGTAGGAAAGATTATAGAAGTAGTAATTATAAAGTAACTTATAGCCTTTACTAAGGCAAAGGGCCTCCTCCCTAAACTATAAATAGGAAATAGAATAAATAGATTAATAGAAACTATAATTAAAGTCCTTATAGAATATATAAGAGAGGCCTAGGGTAGAGGCGGTATTGCTTTGTTAGCATAGATAGATATTTTATTAGCATTTAATAGAGTTAGCTACCTATACCTAATTAACTTATTAATCTAAATAGGCATACCACGCTAGCTAATAGCTATAATATATAGCTTCCTTATAGATAGAATAAGCTAGCTTAGCTTTAATAGCAGACTCTTAAGACCCTTTAAGATTAAAGTAAGTACCCTATAAGGCTTACCCCTTTTACTAATCCTCTTTCTCCTTTACTTAGCAAAGCTTTATATATACCTCTAGGCTATACTAGGCATAGTAGCTATAGGATTCACTAATAACATAAACATAGTAATGTTTAGTAAAAACATAGCCTAGACCTAGAAGAGGCTTAAAGCTATATAGAAGGTCTGTAAAGAATAGGTAAAAAAAGCAAGAGTAAAGTTTAACCTAGTAAAGACTAAACTTATATATTTTAGTAAGGCCTACTAACCCCCCTAGGCTAGGGTCTAGCTTAGAATAGAAGAGATAGTACCTATAGAGTTATATAGGTTCCTTAGAGTCTAGGTTAATAGAAAACTTAACTAGAGTGCCTATAAGAATATCCTAAAAGGCAAGCTTGCCTAGTAGCGGCTTGCACTCTTTACATTAGTGGTATTAGCCTAGGGCTATAGCTTTAAAGATACCTAACTCCTATATATATAGGTAGTCTAACCTATACTTACCTATAGAGTAAGCGCTTACTATACCCTAACTAAGAAGGGTAAGAAACTAAGAGGAATAGTTAAAAGCTTTATAATAGACTAATTAACCTACCTCTAAATTATAGCTAGCGTGTTTAAGGCTATACCTATTGCTTAACTAAAGGTTAAGACTTATATCCCTCCCCTAGACCTATACCTTAATAAGATAAAATAGAAGTTTAAAGAGAGAATTATAAATAGTAGAATAGTAATAAAGATCTAAACCACTGCTAACTTCGTGTAAATAGTGCTATAACGCAGGAGGAGACCTCTCCCTATTAATAATAAACTAGAGGCAGAGTTATATAAAGAATAGAAATAATACTAGGAAGACTAGCATAGTAGGGAATAACTAGGGCAACATAGGCTTGCAAGAGAACTAACTAAGGACCGCTTACCTACCTATAACCTAAAGGAAATCTAAAGATTTTATATAGGACTAGAAAAACATGTCTCCTTAACACTAGTCTAATTACGCATAGGAAAGATTAGCCTTAATAAGTTTTTATTCTAAAGAGGCATTCCTAGGGTGACTTCGCCCCTATATAGCTACGGCAAAGCAGTAGAAGACTAATACTATATTATAGTTAATTATCCTAAATATAACTATAAATACCCCTAATCACGCTAGCCTAGAGACATATGGGAGGCAAGGCTAGCCCTAAACAACCCCCTAAGGGCAAGATCTATAGCTAGATGGTTCCTAGGCATAAGATAACTCTAATACTACTTACTAGCGTAAGATCTAGCCGCTAATCTACGCGGATAAACAGAGAACCTAGGCTGCTTCTAAAGCGCTAAAGCTAATTAATATAGAATAAATACAATAAATAATTAGGGGGAAGCGCTAGATTATATAGTGTAAGGATAGAGGTAGGTTAGGTATAGATCTATAACTCTAGAATAGTCTTTAGATTAATTTTAACTATTAATGCCTAGTATTATTACCCCTACTAGCCTGCCTCTGCCCCTTCCCTAAACTATAACTAGCTAACTATATTACTCCTTCTCTAGAACTAGAATTACCTCCTTTATTACCTTAGCCCGCCCCTTAGTAAGTAAGGCAGTGGCTAGGAGCTAGTTTATCTCTACTATATAAGCATCTAAGTGCTATAACTAAAAGATAATCTTATTATATTAATCCCCTCTAGCACTAGCCTAGCCTAAACCTACTATAAATACACTTCTCTTCTTCTTACTATAGTTCCTAGTGTAAAGTTTCTTTATATAGTTCTAATAGTTATCTAGGACCTAGAGAAATATTAGACCTAGACTAGAGTTAATAGTAAACTAATATAGTAGCACTTACACTACCCCTAGTAACTATAGCTACCTAGACTTTAACTAACCACTAGTGTTTATTCCGTTAGCTAGTTAAATTAGGCTAAGAGCGGATTAGCACTAAATTAGGCCTAAAATAAAGGTGCTAACTACCTTTAAATAGCTATAGTTTTAAACCTAATAGTTAAAACAAGCATTAGTAGCTAGCCTTACATAAACTAGTTAGCCTTACTTCTAAGCCTAAATTAAACTAACTTACTGATAACATTATAGCACTAGTGCCTAGGGCTATTAATTAATTAGGACTCGCAGGAAACACATTAGATCCCTTGTGGATTGCCTAACTACCGCGGATTAGACTTAGAGCAAGGACGGAATAGGGGCAGAGGGGATATACCTTTAGAAGCTCTCTCTTATACTTATACAGGGGGGGGGGAGATAAATTAGAGATATAGACTAGAAAAGAAGAATATAAGACGAAAAACTAGCTAGATAGCATATAAGCAACCTAGGCCTAGATATACCTAGGACCTATACTAGGACTGCCCTCCCCCTATAGAAGATAAACAAAACTAGGTGCTTAGGCTTTACAAAACTAATAAGCTAGACCTAGGCTAGAGTAGGCTAAAAAGTAGGACTATAGAGGAGCTAGCTAAAAAGTAAACTAGAAGTAAATTACTACTATAAAGCTAAGCCTATTACGCTATAGCATAAAGAGAGAAGGCCTAGAATAGGCATAGGGTAGGGCTAGACTAGAGCTAAATAGGGTTAGGAACCTAGAACTTTTTCTTTTCTTTTATTTTTTTAATAGAATAAGGCTAGCGTAAGCTAGCAATAAACACCTATGACTAGCCATACATAACGCGACGCAGGCCTGAGTTAGGGTTAGCGTTAGCCTAAATATAGATGCAAAGGGGTTTTTCTTCCTAATTAAGGGTTTTCCCTTTTGATAAAGCAGCTGGAGTACTAGTACTAGCCCTACATAGAGCTAGCTAGTGTAAATAATATATATATTAGTAAAACAAAGAGCGTAAAGATTATAAAATAATATTTATAGACTACTGCTATAATTAACTATATAATTAAAGAGATTATAGTAAAAGCTATAGCTATTACTATTAATGCTGTAATAGCGGAAGATACTATGTCTATAATAAAAGCAGCTACTAGTTAATAAATTACTTAGAAAGAGAGTGCTAATAGGTAAAAGAATATTAGTGGAAGAGTAAGAAGCATTAAATGCCTCTAATAGAAGGAAAATTCTAAGTATACCTTATAGCATATAAAGCTTAAGAAGGTTAAGGAATTAAAGAGAATAATAAGTATAATAATAAGGCCTAGAAAACAGTAGAAATCTATATTAAGGCTAATAAAGAAGAAGATAGTAATAATGCTAATAAACTAATAGTATTAATATTAAAGTTTAATTAACTTAGCATTATATAATTCTTCACTATAGGGCCTTAACTAAGTAATAATAAGGTGATTATAACCTTATAAGATTAAGCCTTTAAATATGCCTATCTAAAGTATAATCTATATAAGGATTAAAGTATAACCTTTGTTTTAGAGGAACGTTACTCTAATAAGGTCTTTAGAGGTATCTTACTAGATATAGGAGCTTTAGGATTATTAATAGTTAGACTTAAATAATTATAGGTATTAATAAAGCTAATGCTATTACTAAAGATTAAGCTAAGTACTAAAGCAGAAATTAAATTTAGTGCTAGATTAGCAAAAACATAAGGCATAATAAACATACCTACTAAATTAGGTATAATACCTTTCTATATGATTAAGACTGTAATACCTTTCCTTTTCTTAATCACTAATATAGATAAAATAGGCATTAAGTTAGATAACTTAAGGAATTTACTAATTTAAGGTAAGAAAACTATGCTCATTATGAGAAGATAGGGATATCCTTAGTGGATTCTAGAAGCTAAAGAAATAATTATATTCTATCTATTAGAGATAGAAATTCATTAATTACATTATTAATTCGGTTATCTATTAGTTAAATAACTTATAAGACTGCTTTAAAGAGCTAGTTATAAGGTTAAAAGAAGAGCTATTAAGAAGTTAACTAAGATTTACCACCACTATTAATTAAATAGAAGAGCTTTAGGCAGATTTAGGTTTACTGTTAAAGATAACTATAAATTTAACTACAAGATTATCGTTAATATCGTTTAAATTAACAATTAACTAGTGCTTTATATAGTTAATTTAGTAACTTTATTCTAAGCCACACAATTCCTTAATCCTAATAAGCAGAAGGCTTATAATATTTAGAACGCTCTGCGTGAATATTAGATTAATACATACCTTAGTCCTCTAGATTAGATTATTTATAATGCTAGAAAGAACTTCGCTTTATTAGAATTTAAACACTACGCATAATTAATATTAATTAAGATTAATAAAGTGCTAGTAAAAGCTTATAATAGTATTAGTAAAGTTAAACGCTATTACAGACTATTACAAAGAGCGTATAACATTATTACAGACTTAATAGGTTAAGAGCTTACGTAAGAGCAATGCCTTTAAATAGCTATTAAAGCTATAAATAATTTAGTAGGACTCAATAGCCTTATTCCTACGCTTCTTATCTTTAGAGCATACCTATAGATAACTAATAAGTCTTCGCTAAGTATATCTATTATTTAATAGGCTAAATTAATCTAAAAAGCTACTAGTAAAGTCTAATAATTCCTAGCAAAATAGTAAGTTTATAATGCTCTAAACACCTATAATAGCCTAGATACATTACTAACGCACTAACTTCCGCTTTAATTAGATATATACATTTAGAGAGAGAAAGATAGCTAGTATAGCCCTTATAAGCTTCTTAGAATTAACCATAAAGCCTATATTCTCTAAATACTATATAGACTAACTAGATTCTAAATAATAGTGATTAAACTATACTATTGTAATAATACTAATCCCTAAGAACTAGCTAAAGAGCATGAAAAAGAGCCTAAAGAAGAGGAAGAGGAAGTTATATAAGCTATTAAAAAGATTACTAAAGAAAAAGAGGCTCTATAAGCTAAGAGAAAGTAAGGGAGACTAAGAAAGAAGTTAATAGTTTAATTCTTACTTTCTAACCATAAAGAAATTCACGCTACTGGTTATAAATCTAATATAAATAATCCGGTGTTATTCACTATAAACAAAGATTAAGAAGATGCCTTAATTAAGAAGCTTATAGCTATAGAAATACTCTAAGAAGCGTTTCTTACTGCAAAAGAAAAAGCTAACTAGAATCTAGCCCTTTAGTTACATTAAGAAGGGAAGATAATAACCCCTAGCAAGCCCTTTAAGCAGTCTAATTAAGCTAAAATTAATGCCTTATAAGCGTGTAATGTTTTTAAATTCATAATATTTAATCCTATAAAGCATAGCACTAAGAGACTCTTTAAATCTTGTATAGTAAGAGAAATTAAAGGCAAAGGGATAGTAGTGCCTTATAAGAAATCATGACTTATTATCTAAGGGCATAATAATAAGGGCAAAGAGCTAATCTTAACTTAATCCCTAATAATATAAAGAGCAAGCTAATAATTAATTATAGCGTTAGCACTATTGTTAAGATCTAGAGGAATTTTCCTATAAATACGAGATATTACGCAAGCATATATTCAATTAAACACACCACTTAGCAGACTTATTATCGCTACTTTACCTAAATAAATAGCTTATTTATTCCCTAATGGCATAATAATAGAAGTTATTAAGCTATTATATAGAATTGCAGAAGCAGGAACCTATTAGTGAGCGACTTACTTCTATTATTACAAAGAGAAGCTTTAGATAATAACCTTAACATATAACCTATGCTTGCTAATAACTAACGCAAGTAATAATAACCTCTTTAGAGTGGTTAGAATGTAAATAGATAATACTCTAGGCCTTAGTAATTAAGATTTCTTCTAATAAGAAGAAAGAGAGCTCTAGAAAGCAGAATTCATAGTAAAGCTAAAGTAAATTCTTTTAGCTAAGAATCCCCTTATCTTTAATAGCTATATCCTTTCTTTAAATACTAATAATACTATAGATTTACATTAAAAAGGGCAAAGCAAAAAGATTAAGAGTATTAACCTTAAATCACTAACTATAAAGTAGGATTATATTAAATAAAGAGCTTATAGAAGCTATATTATAACCATCTGTTAACCAGAGGCTTTGTATAACCTTTTAATTGCAGCATAACACTAAGACCTTATAAACAATAATATAAACTAATTAAATAAAAGACTCAAATAGTAGATCTAATAATAACAATAAGGGATCTATTATATCCCTCTAGTCCTTAAGAAAGCAAAGCTATTTGTGTTTATAAATAGATCTCTTGCTAATAATAAAGATCTAAGTTCCTAGATTAGATTTATTATTATTATTAGTAATAAGGAAGAAAAGGAGAACGTTTTTATATATATATATTTATATATTATTTACGCTAGCTAGCTCTTTATGTATAGCTAGTACTAGTACTCTAGCTGCTTAGTTAAAAGGGAAAACCCTTAATTAGGAAGAAAAACCCCTTTGCATCTATGGTTAGGCTGACGCCAACCCTAACCCAGGCCTGCGTCGCTTTGTGTGTAGCCAGTCGTAGGTGTTTGTTACCAGCTTACGCTAGCCTTATCCTATTAGAAATAAAAGAAAGAAAAAATAGGGAAAATAGGGTCCCTAGCCCTCTTTAACTCTAGTCTAACCCTACTCTATTTCTATTCTAGACCTCCTCTCTTTACCCTATAGTATAGTAGACTTAGCTTTATAGTAGTGATTTACTTTTAGTTTACTTTTTAGCTAGCTCCTCTATAGCCCTACTTTTTAGCTATCTCTAGCCTAGTTTTAGCCTATTAGTCTTGTAAAGCCTAAGCACCTAGTGTTATTTACCCTCTATAGGGAGAGGATAGTCCTGATTTAGGCCCTAGGCGTTTCTAGGCCTAGGTTGCTTATATATTATCTAGTTAATTTTTTATCTTATATTTTTATTTTCTAGTTAATATCTCTAATTTATCCCCCCCTCCCTTATATAAGTATAAGAAAGGGCTCCTCCCCTTAGAGGGGTCTAACTTCTTTTCTCTTCCTTTATTAAACTTCCTATAGATTCTTTTCCTCTTTAGAGCTATTTAAGGCTCTCCTAGGCTAGTTTTAGTTTAATTACTAATATTTATTATAGGCTATATATAATTCTAGTATAATAGTATTAGAAGCTATAAGTATTCTAGTATCTATGCTATTCTAGTTCTAACCTGCCTAGGAGACTATGGATTTAGAGCGGTACCTAAGGAAATCCCTAACTAAGAAGTAGCTAGAGTAGGCTATAGCAAAGGATTTAAAGGTATATCCCCTCTGCCCCTATTTTATATCTATTATAAGCCTAATCTATAGTAGTTAGGCAATCTATAAGGGATCTAGTGTGTTTCTTATAAGTCTTAGTTAATTAATTATCTAGGGCATTAATGCTATAATATTATTAGTAAGTTAGTTTAATTTAGGTTTAGAGATAAGGCTAACTAGTTTAGGTAGGGTTAGTTACTAATGCTTATTTTAACTATTAGGTTTAAAACTATAGGTATTTAAAGGTAGTAAATGCCTTTATTCTAGGTCTAATTTAACACTAATCCGCTCTTAGCTAGACTTAACTAGCTAGCGGAATAAGCACTAGTGGTTAGTTAAAATCTAAGCAGCTATAGTTACTAGGGGTAGTGTAAGTGCTACTATATTAGTTTAGTAGCGTATCTAGTCTAGGTCTAATATCTCCCTAGGTCCTAGATAACTATTAGGACTACGTTAAGAAACTTTATACTAGGAACTATAGTAAAAAGAAATAGAGTATGTCTATAGTAAGTCTAGGCTAGGCTAGTGCTAGTAAGGATTAGTATAATAAGATTGTTTTCTAGTTATAGCGTTTAGACGCTTGCGTAGCAGAGATAAACTAGCTCCTAGCCGCTGCCTTGCCTGCTAAGGTATAGGCTAAGATAATAGAGAATGTAATTCTAGTTCTAGAGGAGGAGTAATATAGCTATTAGGTTATAGTCTAGGGAGGGAGTAAAGGTAGGTTAGTATAGGTATAATACTAGGAGTTAGTGGTTAAAATTAATCTAAAGACTATTCTAGACATTATAATTCTGCGTTATAAATCTATGCCTAGCCTACCTCTATTCCTATACTATTTAATCTAGCGTTTTCCCTTAGTTATTTTCTATATCTATTCTATGTTAATTAACTCTAGCGCTTTAGAAACGCCCTAGGTTCTCTGCTTACCTATGTAGATTAAAGGCTAGGTCTTGCGCTAGGGTGTAGTATTAGAGTTATCTTATGCCTAGGAACTATCTAGCTAGAGATCTTGCCTTTAGGGGATTGTTTAGGGCTAGCCTTACTTCCTATGCGTCTTTAGGCTAGCGTAATTAGGGGTATCTATAGTTATATTTAGTATAGTTAACTATTATATAATATTAGTCTTTAACTACTTAGCTATAGCTACATAGAGGCAAAGTTACCCTAGGAATGCCCCTCTAGAATAGGAACTTATTAAGGCTAATCTTCCCTATGCGTAATTAGACTAGTATTAAAGAGACATGTTTTTCTAGCCCTATATGGAATTTTTAGATTTCCTTTAGATTATAAGTAGGTAGGCAGTCCTTAGTTAGTTCTCTCGCGTGTCTATACCGCCTTAGTTATCCTCTGCCATGCTAGTCCTCTTAGCATTATTTCTATTTATTATATAGCTCTGCCTCTAGTTTGTTATTAACAGAGAGGGGTCTCCTCCTGCGTTATAGCACTATCTCTACTAAGTTAGCTATAGTTTAGATCCTTATTACTATTCTACTATTTATAATTCTCTCTTTAAACTTCTGTTTTATCTTATTAAGGTATAGGTCTAGGGGGGGGATATAAGTCTTAACCTCTAGCTAGGTAATAGGTATAGCCTTAAACGTGCTAGCTATAATTTAGAGGTAGGTTAATTAGTCCGCTATAAAGCTTCTAGCTATTCCTCTTAGTTTTCCGCCCTTCTTAGTTAGGGTGTAATAGGCACTTACCCTATAGGTAAGAATAGGTTAGACCACCTACATATATAGGAGTTAGGCATCTCTAAAGCTATAGCCCTAAGCTAATGCTGCTAATATAAAGAGTATAAGCCACTGCTAGGTAAGCTTACCTTTAAGGATATTCTTATAAGCACTCTAGTTAAGTTTTCTATTTACCTAGACTCTAAGGAACCTATAGGACTTTATAGGTGCTATCTCTTCTATTCTAAGCTAGACCCTAGCCTAGGGGGGCTAGTAGGCCTTACTAAAGTGTATAAGTTTAGTTTTTACTAGGTTAAATTTTACTCTTGCTTTTTTTACCTATTCTTCGCAGACCTTCTATATAGTTTTAAGCCTCTTCTAGGTCTAGGCTGTGTTTTTACTAAATACTGCTATATTTATATTATTAGCGAATCCTATAGCTACTATGCCTAGGACGGCCTAGAGGCATATGTAAAGCTTTACTAAGTAAAGGAGAAAGAGGATTAGTAAGAGAGGTAAGCCTTATAGGGTACTTACTTTAATCTTAAAGAGTCTTAAGAGTCTACTATTAAAGCTAAGCTAGCTTATTCTATCTGCAAGGAAGCTATGTATCGTAGCTATTAGCTAATATAGTATACCTATTTAGATTAATAGGTTAATTAGGTATAGGTAGCTAACTCTATTAAATGCTAATAAAATATCTATCTATGCTAGCAAGGTAATACTACCTCTGCCCTAGGCCTCTCTTACACATTCTATAAGGGCTTTAATTACGGTTTCTATTAACCTATTTATCCTATTACCTATTTATAGTTTAGGGAGGAGGTCCTCTGCCTTAGCAAAGGCTATAAGTTGCCTTATAATCACTGCTTCTATGATTTTTCCTACTATATTTAGTAGTAAGATAGGTCTTTACGCATTAGCTCTTCTTATCTCTTTAGTTATTTTGCCTAGTTTTCTAATCACTACTACTCTTATAGTCTAGAACTAGGTTAGGAAGTACCTTACTTTAAGGATAGCGTTTAGTAGTTAAGCTATAGCCTCTTTTACCAGTTCCTTATAGGCTTTAATAAGGCCCGCTAGGAGTTTATTATCTCCTAGGGCCTTCTAGCTAGCTATATTTAATAGGATATTTATAATATCCTCTATTCTAAATTATTCTTTATCTAGGAATAGTGCGTTATTAAGTTCTAGGAAGGCAAGATCTAGGATATAAGAGAGGTCTGCTATAGGTTTAGGGAAGAATCTTTATGCTAGTACGCTAGCCTTATTATCATAAGTGGTGGCTAGGTTAGGGTTATTATTAGTCCTCTCTAGTTCTAGAAGTCTAGGGAGTTCTAGGGGGGCCTAGCTATAGAGCTAAGCCTACCTCTCTAGTTTCTATACCTTACTATCTTTTTCCTATATATTAGCCTTCTATAGGGCCTCTCTCTATACATTCCTTTTCTCCTCTCTAATAACGCGTTCTTAATCCTTATCCGCCTTAGAATAGGCTTACTAATTCGTGTCTATTCTCTAGTATCTCTATTATCTCTTAGCTTATCTAGCTTTAGTAACTACTTCTTTTACTTTCCTTAACTACTATACCTTTAGGCTAGGGAGTCCCTAGCGTTTCTATAGGGCTACTTTCTCTACTATCTATTATAGGTTTATAATAAGCTATATTATATATACATTAATCCCTTCCTTATCCTAGGGGTTTAGTGTGTTTTCTGCTTAGAGTTATACCGCTGCCTTTACCTTTATATATAGTCTATTTATTGCGTTCTAGGTATATCTAAGGACTAGAGGGGCGTTTTCTTATTATATAGTAAAGATACTAATTAGCTATAGAATATAGTTAGATCCTATAAGGTCTTCTATACTATTATAGTAGACTTAAATGTCTAGGGTTACCTACGCTAGGTCTATAGTGCTATCTCTATTATCTTTATGTTATCTTATAGGTTCCCCTTAGGGCATTACTAAACTAAGCCTCTACTAGCTTGCAAAGTCTAGTAGTTCCTCCGCTCCTCTAGTTATCCTATCTAGGTTATCTTAGAGGGGGTATTTTTAGTTAAAGTCACCTATAAATACGCTTTAGCTATAGGGCTCTTCTATGTTAATAGCACGGATAGGGGTGTTTTAGTTATTAGTATACCCTTCTAAGTAAAGGAAATAAATATTAACTCCTTTTATTTCTACTAGTAACTAATCGGTTCCTCCCTAGGTTAACTATAATCCTATATTATACTTCTTATTTATATATACCGCGTTTTGCCTATTATAGTGTGCTAGTTAAAACTAGGCAAGGCCTAGTGCTAGGGGCTATAGGTGCTTTATGTGTTCCTACTCTTAGATTGTGATTATATCTATATTAGTTTAGTAATAAAGCGTAATGTATATTAGGCTATCCCTCTTATTTATATTCTAGAAGAGAACTTATAACATTATTATATTAATTAGGAGGGTAGTGGGTCTTTACTATCTTATGCTAGTTCTAATCTAGTTCTAAGTTATTCTACGTATTACCTAATGCTTCTAGCTCTAGGCTATTTAGCACTCTATTCTGCGTTTATAGGGCAGTCTCTTTTTCTTCCTATTATAATAATAGGTTCTATAGCTATGCTAGGCCTCTCTTAGGGTAGTATTAGGCTTCTATCTAGGGAGTTAATAGTAAAATGTAATAGTTATTCTAGATATCCTGCCTTTACTACATTTTACTTCTCTCTTAGTATAGGATAATCCCTAGACTAGGCTAGGTATAGGCTAAAGCATAGGATATAGTTTTCTTTTATTTATCCGCTTTTTATTAGGTAGGATGTCTCTCTATCTTTATACTAGCTAGCGCTATACCTACTATACCTTAGAGTTACCTTATAAAACTTTATAATATAGCCTATTTAGAAGTAGTTATAGCATTATTAGGGTTATAAGGTCTTATTATATAGTTTAGTTTAGAATAGCTTCGCTTTAAAGACTGTTCTATCTTAGCATATCTTATTAGTGTCTTTAACCTTAGCTAGTCTAAGAATTAGGATAGTTCTTTAGGTGCCTTCTCCCTAGGGGCGCCTTATAGTTACCTTAATTATATTTACTTTATTTGCTTTTCTAATCTTAGTTACTAGGTTTTTAATAGAAGTATGCTTTATTAGGAATCCTTTAATAATAACGCTAAGTATATAGCGGTAAAGGGTTACCTCTAGACTAAAAGCTTTAGTAATCTATTTTTAGTCCTCTTTATATTAGGTAGCATTTCCTTTAAAGGTAATAATTATATCCTTGCTAGGGAGTTATCTAGCTACTACTGCTATAGCTTAGCTAGTAGCTTTGTTTACTGCTATTATTATATCCTTAGCGCCTCTAGACTAGAGCGATTCCTAAATAGTATTTTCTTTAATAAGTACTTCCCTATACTATTTACTAGGGATTTAGAAAGAGGGAGGTTTATTATTTAGTTTTCTTAGCGCTAGTCTAGCTATAATGCTTGCCTAAGTTAGGGCATTATTATCCTTAGCTTCTTCTTTAATAGCCTTCTTAAGGGCTTATTTAAGGGCTTCTTTATTAGTGCGGATATTGCTATTATTACTATTTATTATCCTAATCTTAGTATAGGCGTGGTCCGCTGCCTAGCGGGCTATAGCCTTAGTAATGCGCTATACCTAGGCAACTTTGTCGCTAGGGATAAGGCTAGCTATCTTGTTATAGAATTTCGTCTTATTAGGATATTTAAATTAGTTCTAATCCGTTATTAGGTTATCCTTGCCTCTCTAGACGTTAAACTATCCTATTCCTGTATTTAGGTGGTGGTAGCTCTATGCTAGCCCCCTTTCTCCTACGTTAATTACTATTAGCATCTTACCCTCACGCCTGCCTCTAGCTCTATCGCGATGCGATATTATAGGGGGGGGTAAACAGAGGTGTAGAATTCGAATATTAATGTGGTTTGTATTTTAGAGGCGATTCCAGACCTTTAGATCAGTGCGGAAGAAATCTTTTAATTCGAACGTTTTTATAATATAAGGCAATATTATTATATATAGCTTAATAAAGAGCAAGCGTGTAACTTATAATGCTCTTGCTTCTAAATTATACGTAATGGTTTAAGGTGCTAATATAGCCTATGCAATTGCTACGACCCTTAATATGATTACAGATTGGTTAAGAATTAATCGGATCCTAATGATTATCTATATAGATTCTTTTTTATTATATAAATGCCTTATAAAGCTAGGTATAATAAAGGAAAAACAACTAATAATTAACATTATAGCCCTCTAACAATTATACAAGCATCGCGAGATCTACGAAGTCTAATGGATTAATAGCAATGATAACCCCGCTAATGCGATAATAAAGGCATTGCTAAACAAAGCTCTTAAGACCTTTATTAATTTAAACAAAGCCATAATCTAGGTTAAAGGCTAGGTAAAGAGGCCTAAGACCTAATAAGCTAGATAAAAAGTCTAGGGTCTAGGAGAACTTATAGCTAGACTAATAAGAGACTTAGATTTAATTAATAGGATTCACTTAGGTTTATTTTTGCTTAACTTAATTTTTATTACGTTTTTAAAGCTTTTAGAGCATCTAATCTCTCTTATATCTTTTTCCTTTAATCCTCTTCTAACTCTCTCTTTAAATTATAATTAACTAATAAGAGTCATAGATCTCTTCTTTTAGACCTACTTTGCAAATTTTTATTACCCCTCTTTTATCCCTACTTTTATATTTACTCTCTCTTTACTTTTTCCTACTTTCCTTTAAAAGAGAAAACTACTAATATTAGAATAGTTAAATCCAGCCACGCATAGAAAGTGGAGCATAACGCAAGTGCTGCGTTATAATTAGGTGCATCGCGTAAGTGGGTCAATCACGTGACCCACGATGCCCTTAACACCTTCGGCCACGTAGCCCGTTAGCTAGATTGATCATCAATTATTATCACCACTTTGACCCTGATTGCACTAGTGCTCAGACCCTTGCCTCTGTGAGACCTCCCAACACTAGTTTTAAAGGGCTTATAAGGGATCTTTATAAGTTAATCTTAATTACTAAAGCTAATAAATTAGTAGTTTAATTCTATTAGTAAAATAAAGAGTATAAAGATTATAAAATAATATTTATAGACTACTACTATAATTAACTATATAATTAAAAAGGTTATAGTAAAAGCTATAACTATTATTATTAACGCTATAATAGTAAAAGATACTATATCTATAATAAAAGTAGCTACTAGTTAATAAATTACTTAGAAAAAGAGTGCTAATAGGCAAAAAAATATTAGTAAAAGAGTAAGAAGTATTAAATACCTCTAATAGAAGGAAAATTCTAAGCATACCTTATAGTATATAAAGCTTAAGAAGGTTAAGGAATTAAAGAGAATAATAAGTATAATAATAAGGCCTAGAAAACAGTAGAAATCTATATTAAGGCTAATAAAGAAAAAAATAGTAATAATGCTAATAAACTAATAGTATTAATATTAAAGTTTAATTATCTTAGTATTATATAATTCTTTACTATAGGGCCTTAACTAGTTAATAATAAGGTAATAATAACCTTATAAGATTAAGCCTTTAAATATACCTATCTAAAGCATAATCTATATAAGGATTAAAGCATAACTGTTGGAATCACAGGGTTCCTAACGTTAGGATTAATTGGATAGCCTAGGGAATAGGTATAATTCTTCTATTCTAGGCATGGTATCTAATCCAAAAGAAGAGAGGAAAAGAGAGGCTTTTCCAGATCGTGAAAAGTAGCCATAAACGCAGAGCGTTTATAGGTTACCTAACTTATAGGTCCTTGCCCTATTAGAGGGTAGGCTTATAGGCTATAAGTGAGGCTCCCTGCGTTACGCGCGCGCGTGGCCCTATAGCCTAATGTTTTACTAGGTAATTATAGCTACATGCTATAATTAATATTATACTTATTCTAATATTAGAATCTCTTTCTTTTTAATATAATTATTAATATATAATATTAATCTAAGAAAAGAAGAGATAAGGATTAAATAAATATATAATATAAAGGAAGGAATAAATAAATAAAAATAATAGGCATAGGCCTTATCCTCCCCTTCTCCTTACTTACTACTAGTTTTTAATAACTAGCTTCTCTAATCCCTTTTCCTTCTTTTTTATATAATATTACCTATAGTATTTATAGTTACCTTTCCTCTACCCCTTTATTTAACTATAATATAATATTAAATTATATTCCTAGGGAAGGGTTACCTATAATCTCTTCCCCTATAGGTATAATATTAGATTATACCTTCTTATACTCCCTTATACTCCCTTCTCTTTTCCTTAGGACTATATTATTCTAAAGGCTTAGGTACCCTCTATTAGAGGGTATTATCTTACCCTCCCTCTAGGGCTATATTACCCTAGGGGCCTATAAGAGCGCTATTTTATTCTCCTTCTAGGGCTAAGTTTAGTTCTAGGACCTATATAGGTAACTTTACGCGTAGGTAACCTATCCTTCTATTTAGACTATTACTATATTACCTATAATAAACCTCTCTAGGGCCTTATTAGGTATTACCTTTATAAATATATCTGCTAGGTTATTTTTGCTATTAATCTATCTAATCTTATAGAGCTTATAGTATTTATATAATTATTAAAGGGCTATAATATTAATTATTAGCTACTTCTCCTTTATTATTCTAAGCTTAATAAGGCATTTATATAATAAGTATAAATCTATATAGACTATAATTAGGATTATAGGGAGATTTAGTTAGTCTATAATTATCTTTAGTATTATTATAATTATATAAGCTATATTAATACCTACTACTATACTATAGACCTCTAAAGCAAGTACACTTCTTATAACTCTCTTGCTCTTTATTAAGCTATAGTATATAATATTACCTTATACTATAAACTTACTATCTTTATATTCCTTATTAGCTAGGATTAATATATAGCCTAGCTATAAGGTAAAGTCTTAGTTATTAGTAAATAATCTATTAATAAATATAAAGAGCTTTACCTTTGTAAAATTAAGTGGTATAAATATTAATCCTTAATCTAGATAATCTATTTACTACTTAATATAGTAATTAAGTTCTTTAATATTCTTAATAGTTAGCTCTTAGTATTATATAGTAATAGAGAGGTTAAAGCTTACCTTAGGTTAGCAGATTAAAGCAATATAGGTATCTTAAGCCCTTTGCTTAATATACTTCTTTATTAACTCTTCTAGTAGGAATTCTTAAAGCTTATTACTTTGCCCTTTCTATTATATCTTAATAGTGTTATTAGTTAGTTAAATAATTCCACTATTAAATATAAGGGGATTATTAGGCTTAATAAATTACTTTAGTTTTATAGCAAATTTAGTAGTAATTAATTAGTCTTCTTCTAGCTATAAGAATCTCTTATTTAATAGACTAAAAGTATTATTAGTCTATATTCCTATATATCTAAAGTAAAGGCTTTTAGTAGATATTACTAGTAAGCATAGGTTATAACTTAATATTATTATCTAGAGATTCTCTCTATAATGCTTATAGTAAGTTACCTACTAATATATACTAGCCTTTGTAATACTATAGAGAGGCTTAATAACTCTTATAATTATGTTCTTAGGGTATTAATCACGAATTTAGATAGGGAGTTAGGTAAGGATTATTTAATTTAGCAGCGTCTAGGATTATATATACGCTTATATAATATCTTAAATCCATAGAAGAAGTTCTTTGCTAAGAAAGGAGGGAGTAATTATAAGGATTAAATACTAGCTTACTCTCTAGATTATTAGGGCTTATGTAAGAATTACTTGCTTTACTTTATTACTAAAGCCTTAGATAATAAGCCTTAATTTCTTATATAGTTAGCCTATCTTTTCTTTTACCTTATTAATAATATAGGAATTAAAGATTTAAATCCCTTAGTGCTTCCTCTTATTAAAGGTAGTAAATTTAAATATACCTTAATGAATTAAAGCATTAATCTTAGCTTTTATTAAGAGTTTAAAGGGTTTACTAGGGGTTATAATAGTGCCTTCTTTATATAATTAAATTATAAGCTTAAAGTCTACCTTCTCTTTACTTAATAAGAAAATCTTAGGGTTATCTGCTAATTAATCTACTTAATTAATAATTACTAGAGGGTTCTTTTAGGGTTTTCTAGGCCTTCTCTTTAGAGAAACTAGAGGTACTATATTTTTAATTTATACCTCTTAGTTCTCCCCCTTAATTACCTCTAAATTAATACCTTCTTCTAGTAATAGCTTCTCTCTATTAGGGTCTTTATTATAAGGCTTAATAGAGGTTAATCTAAAGACTTTAGGGCCTTATAGAAGGTTAAGGGTATAGCTCTCTCTATCTATTATAAGGAGCTTATATAGGCCTTACTATCCTTCTTTTTCTTATTATATAAGTATAGGTAAGGTAAGTAAGAGTTTAAGAGTTAGTAAGGTATTAGGGCTATTTCTTATAGTAAGGGCTTTATTAACTTTTTATAGAGTATATAATCTTTTAATCTCTTTTATTGCCTTTTATACTATAAGGGCTTATTACTTAATATTAGGTAATAGAGAGGATTTATTAACTATTTATAGATAAGCGCTAAAGACTAGGAGGGTTAGGATAATGCTATTTAGGCCTATAGTGTTATTAAGGGCTTTTATAGCTATTTATAAGGCTATAGCTTTAGGCATTATTAGATATTTACATTAGATAATATTATAGGCTCTTTAGAGCGGCCTATAATACCTCTTCACCTTGCTAATACTATAGTGTGCCTTAATAGGGACTTCTTTAATTAAGATTAATATTAAAGCTATAAATTAGCGGAATTTCTTGCTTCTAAACGTTATACTAGTATTAGTTATAATCTAATCTAAAGGACCTTAGTAAGTATTAATCTAGCATAGTTAAAGAGCTTTTTATATTACTTTTACTATAATATCCTTAAGAAATCTAGCTATATTAAATAACATAGCTATATTAATAGTATAAAGGATAGGGCAGTTACTATTAAGATATATAATATCTATAATTACTTTATAATTAAAGTTATATTTATCCTTAAGGGTAAATTTAAAGCAATATAGGTTATCTATATTTATTTAATATTAGTAGTAGATCCTTATTAATTATCTAATGGTTTTATAATTTACCTTATAGCCTAATTTAGAAAGTATATTATAAAGTTAGCAGATAGAAGGGTAACTAAATTAGCAATATAAGCGCTATAGTTTAACCTTAGTTAAATAGCTCTAAGTAATTAATCTTTCTTTTTATAGAAGTATTTATAGATATCCCTATTTATATATAATAGGGACTTTAATATTACCTTATTAGAGGATGTTCTAAGAGATATAGAAGTTAATCTTAAGGCAATCTATATCTATAAGATATAGTAAGAAGGGAGTGTTTATAGGTATTATATAAAATAGAATAATACTAAAAGGGGTAGGTATATTAATTAATCTAATTAAGGGGATTGGTTTTTTACTTCTAAATCTAATTATTACCTCCCTAGCTCTAGATTTATTAAGCTAGATCTTAGGGATTAATTACTATAGAGTAAGAAATTAAGGGTGCCTTACTAATAAGTAGCCTATAGCCCTAGTATTAGGAATTATACCTTAGAATATATTTAAAGAGTAGTAGTCTTTAAGAAGAAAGGTAGTTAGAGCTTCCTTTAGTTATTAGAGATTAAATAAATCCTTTTTTATAAGGGTATAGGTAGCTACTTAATTTATAAGAATCTCTATAGTTATATAACTATTAATAGTTATACCTTATATAAAGAAGCTTATAGATATTTTACTTTCTTTACTTTCTTCCTTAAATCTAAGTTCTATTATATAGGTAAAAATCTTATTTTCTTTAGAGGGAATACTATTATTCTCTTTACCTTTATACTAGTTAAGGAAAGTATTATAGGAAGGGGTTATTAGTTTTATAAGGTAGTGGTTCTTAAAGCGTTAGTATACCTTTTTACGTTCCTCTTTAGAGTATTTAGTTAACTAATAACCTTCTTTACTATATATATAGCATTTCTTAGTATATAGAATACTTTTAGTGCCTTAGGAGCGTGATTATCTATAATAGGCTTCCTTACTATATTTATTATATATTTAATTAGTCTAGTACTACTTTTTTATATTAGGTATTAATAGGAATTAGTGCCTTTTATTTAACTCTTCTATAGTTATTTAGATTAATATCCTTATGTATTTATAGAATTATTATAGATTAGTAGAAGGGTTAATAAGGTAAGTTCTATATTCTATAATGCTATAGTATATAGAGATTAATTAATTCTAAAGCGCTCTTTTAGATTAGGTAATATCTAGGACTGCTTACTAAAGATTTATAAGCTTTATAATAAGTTCTTTAAAGTAGTTAAGTTTTAAATTCTCTAGGTTCTTTTATATAATTTATTATAGCTTTATGTTTTATTACTTAAGAAGATATCTTTACTTTATATTATTAGTCTTAAACCTTTATTTAATCTAATTAATAAGAGTCTTAAGGTCTTAGGGATTATTTAGCTTATATAGATATTTATAATAGTATATTAAGGCCTTTCCTTTAAGCATAGCCTTTAGAGTATATCTAGCTTTATAGGGTCTAATACCTAGTATCTTATATTTTCCCTAAAAGATTATTAACTTTAAGTTAAAGACCTTATAGTTATTTATACTATATTAAATATTACTTATATATATCTTTATAAGATTAATTATTTACTTTAGGGTAGGTCTTAATATTCTAGGTATTAAGAGAGATATAAGCTATATTAGGTAGAAGTGTACTTATCTAAGGGGAAAAGGTACTCTAAGAGATATAGGAGGTAGCATATCCTATCTTAGTGTAAGATACCTTTATTAAGGGCTATCCTAAGGGTTATTATTTAGTTAGCCTAATAGTATTAGGCTAGGGGAATAATATTAATAGGTTTTAGGGGTCTATTAATTATATTACTAATAGTATTATAATCTTAACCTAATTAGAGGGATTAGTAAAAGGTTATTAAGAAAGTCTTATTCTATAGTATATTTTTAGAAGGGTATATACTTCCTTATAGCTTCCTATATCTCTTCTTCTTACTAATTATAGAATCCCTTATAATTTATAACTTTCTTAAGCATTAAGGTAATTTTCTAGTGGACTATTAGATCTATATATATGCTATAGAAGAAAAGGAAATTATAGAGGTATTTAGTAACTATTTAGTCTATAGTTATAAATACCTCTCTTATTTATCTATTAAAGTCTTTACTAAAGTTAGTAAATAGACTTCTTATAATAAGACCTTTTAATTTATATATTACTATCTTAATAAGAATATAAGCTATAATAGCTTTAGGATTATTATTTTTATTAAGATTAAATAATTTTACTTATTATAGTACTTCTTATATAATATAATTATATATCTCTAGCAGGATATATCTTAGAAGGGGGTTATTAACTTATAGACCTTTACCTTTCTAGTCTTTTCTAACTTTAGTACTTTCTTTAGCATTACTAAACTTAGAGTTAGAGAGAGAGGCTTTTAACTACTCTATTTATTAAAAAGCTTTTAATTCTCTTATCTTTATTATAGAAACTATAGAAGGGAGATATGGGATTAGGGGAATAGGGCTTTTATATAATAGGTTAAAGGATTATAGGCATAGCTATTATCTTTATCCCTTAGGGGTTCTTAGGATATTAGATTTTAGGAGTAGTAAGTTCCTTTCTTATTATAAGAGAGTGCCTTCTAAGGGTTAGGTATATAGTAAAATACACTAATTAAATAGTTAAGAATAGGTTAGACTAGTTACTAACTAGGCCTTAATCTTTTAATAGCTTTAAAGTCTTTATAGGGTCTTAGGATATTAAATCTTAGGAGATATAAACTCCTTTTTTATTATAAGAGAATACTTAAACTTCCTTAGTATAACTATATTACTTTTAGTAGCTCTCTTATTATATAGAGCGAGTTTATAGTATAGTTATCTCTTCTAATTAACCTTACTAATTTATAGTTATAAAAAACTATATAGTTATCTATAAAGTTAACTACTAATTAGTATTAAAATTATAGGGTTCCTAATATTAGAATTAATTAAATAGCCTAGGGAATAGGTATAATTCTTCTATTCTAGGTATAGTATTTAATTAAAAAGAAGAAAGAAAAAGAGAGGCTTTTCTAGATTATAAAAAGTGGCTATAAACATAGAGCGTTTATAGGTTACCTAACTTATAGGTCCTTGCCCTATTAGAGGGCAGGCTTATAGGCTATAAGTAGGGCTCCCTGCGTTACGCGCGCGCGTAGCCCCGCGGCCTGACGTTTTGCCAGGTAATTGCGGCTGCGTGCCGCGATTAATATCATGCTTGTTCCAACAAGCCCTTTAATAATTATATAAGCATTATAAGATTTACAAAGTCTAATAGATTAATAGTAATAATAACCCCGCTAATATAATAATAAAGGCATTACTAAATAAAGCTTTTAAGACCTTTATTAATTTAAATAAAGCTATAATCTAGGTTAAAAGCTAGGTAAAGAGGCCTAAGACCTAATAAGCTAGACAAAAAGTCTAGGGTCTAGGAGAACTTATAGCTAGACTAATAAGAGGCTTAGATTTAATTAATAGGATTTACTTATATTTACTTTTACTTAACTTAATTTTTATTACGTTTTTAAAGCTTTTAGAGCTTTTAACCTCTCTTATATCTTTTTCCTTTAATTCTCTTCTAACTCTCTCTTTAAATTATAACTAACTCATAAGAGTTATAGATCTCTTCTTTTAGGCCTACTTTATAAATTTTTATTACCCCTTTTTTATCCCTACTTTTATATCTACTCTCTCTTTACTTTTTCCTACTTTCCTTTAAAAGAGAAAACTATTAATATTAGAATAGTTAAAATCTAGCTATATATAGAAAGTAAAGCATAACGTAAATGCTATATTATAATTAGGTGCATCGCGTAAGTAGGTTAACTACGTGACCTACAATGCCCTTAACACCTTTGGCCACGTAGCCCGTTAGCTAGATTAATTAGAATATCTATTAACTATTATCACCACTTTAACCCTGATTACACTAGTGCTCAGACCCTTGCCTCTGTGAGACCTCCTAACAATACTATACTATACTATAAATTATTTTATAATAACTACACTAGCTAGTAAAGTAGGAAAAAGTAAAAGGAGATATAGGGTAATAGTAGGTTTATAGTGTAGTGGCAGTGCATAATGCAACTAATCGCATTACGTGTATCCCTTTCGTGGCCCTACACTTAATAGCTCCACCTTTAGCCACGAACGAGCCGAACAAGACCCGAAGGTCCGAAGGAAGCTACATATATAGCTCATGAATTAATCAGATCGTTATTACAAGGAATTTACTCTCATTGTCCTAGTTCTTACAACGCGTCTTTTTCTGGATCCCTAACGTAGGCGATTTTGTTGCACTTGATTAAGTGGAACGCTTCAAGACAGGAACTGACTCACTCACTCCCAAGCCTTACCAAGAAATCTCGACTCCTGCGCTGATATGGCCGCTGCTTCGGTAGAGAACGTCCCGCCGACTATGCAATACTTGCCTGGCTCCGTCAATATACCCTTGACACAATTTCCACCTCCTTCCAGCGTTGGAGATGTGGATGCTGCGCATGAGGTCAAGTTGGTGGTGGACCGACTCAATAGTAGTCTGGATGACACATCCTTCATTTCCACTGCTGCTTTATTCGCCAAAGGTGGCTACTGGCGTGACCACTTGACGCTTTCGTGGAATTTCCGGACAGTCCAAGGCCCCTCGCAGATTGCCGAGTTTCTGCAAGCCTGCTCCCAGTCAAAGGATGGATTTCGGCTGCAGAAAATCGCTGTTGATGATGGCCCACCATCCCGTCAACCAGCAACTGCGCCGCTTGACGGCCAGGGCAAGGTACTTGGCATCCAGGCCTTTCTGCGTGTCGAAACCGTCCGAGGTAAAGGAGATGGCTTGATTCGGCTCGCCCACGAAGACGGCAAATGGAAGATCTTCACCATATACACAAGCCTGCGTGAGCTGAAGGGTTACGAGGAGAGTACCTTCCACAGACGACCCCGGGGTGTGAGTCATGGAGCGCAGCCTGGCA
The DNA here is from genome assembly GCA_022702365.1 of Epichloe sibirici. NCBI lineage: Eukaryota > Fungi > Ascomycota > Sordariomycetes > Hypocreales > Clavicipitaceae > Epichloe > Epichloe sibirici. The sequence goes on from JALAAE010000030.1 coordinate 282,885, forward strand.
GGAGAAATTGGGCCGATGAAAGATCACTGGCCAGGAACTATCAAGATGGCACTGAGCCCAAGGTTCTTATCCTCGGTGAGAGACTTGATCTAATCTCAACCTACTTTCTCGCGCACCCAGATCAGATGATGACGAGAACAGCAACTAACTAACATGTTTACATGACTTTGAAGGTGCGGGGCAAGCTGGACTGACTGCGGCCGTACGGCTGAAGATGCTGGGAATCAATGCCCTCGTCATCGACCGCAACGAACGTGTCGGAGACAATTGGCGGAACCGCTATCATCAGCTAGTGCTGCATGACCCGGTATGGTACGATCATATGCCATACCTGCAATTCCCACCACAGTGGCCTGTTTTCACGCCCAAGGACAAGCTGGCAGACTGGTTCGAGGCCTACGCTGGCATCATGGAATTGAACGTATGGATGAGAACCGAGCCGGTCAAAACATGCTGGGACGAGGGCAAACGTGTGTGGACGATCGAGGTCGCACGTAGACTCGATGATGGTTCCACCGAAACTCGAACCTTGTGCCCTCGCCATGTCATCCAGGCGACGGGACACTCTGGGCAAAAGAACCAGCCAGCCATCCCAGGTATCGAGAACTTTGGTGGTCATCGCATCTGCCACTCTTCGGAATTTCCTGGCGCACGAGAACAAGGCAAGGGGCTCAAAGCCGTGGTGGTCGGTTGCTGCAACTCGGGCCACGACATCGCGCAGGATTTCGTCGAAAAGGGCTACGACGTGACCATGGTGCAAAGATCCAGCACACACGTTGTTTCATCGCATGCGATTACGGATATAGCGCTCAAGGGCCTTTATTCCGAAGACGGTCCGCCCGTCGATGATGCCGACATGATTGTCCACAGCATGCCCAACAGCATGCTCAAGGCGATCCAGGTCGAGGTCGGGAAGCTCCAGCGGGAGCATGACAAGGATCTCTTGCGAGGGCTCGAGAAGGCCGGGTTCAAGACCGACGACGGGCCCGATGGATCCGGATTGTTCTTCAAGTACTTCCAGAGGGGCGGGGGATACTACATCGACGTGGGAGCATCGCAGCTGATTGTCGATGGAAAGATCAAGATCAAGCAGGGCCAGCAGATCAGCGAAATCTTGCCCCGCGGAATCCGTTTTTCCGACGGATCCGAACTCGAGTCCGATGAAATCGTTTTTGCGACGGGCTATCAGAGCATGAGGAGCCAGACGAGGCAGATATTCGGACGTGATGCTGCGGAAAGGGTTGCCGATGATGTCTGGGGCCTGAATGACGAAGGCGAGTGGCGCACGATATGGCAGAGGAGCGGACATCCTGGACTCTGGTATCATGGAGGGAACATGGCTCTCTGTCGATATTATTCGCGGCTGTTGGCTCTTCAGATCAAGGGGTTGGACGAGGGCTTATACGCATATGACGAGGACTGATGGGATGTCTCGGTTGGGAAGGGTATTCGGGGCAATGGCAATGGGTGGTGTCGTCATATCGCACCCAGGTCAAGTGGTTGTCTTGAATGTTCAAAAATACAACGTAGCGTGGTGAACGGAGGTGAATGAATGAATGCTCTTGACTTGAATGAACAGCGAGGGACTATCCCGTTCGTTGTTGAGTCTCTGTTTCTACTTGTGCGTGTTGGGCGGGTGTTGTTGAGTCGTTGACCATCGAGTCTGGAGCGACTTCAGTTGGCTACGGAACCTGGCCGAAGGTACATACCGTCAGGTCAGCCACCTTGCCAATGGATCCAAGGCGGATCTATCCGCGAGCAATGACAAATAGCGCGACTCGGAAAATTCAACACGTACATACATTATAACCCTGGTTTTATTGTAAAAATCTACATACATACATGCGCTACTCATGGCAGCGCTTAATATTAGCTACGCGGCAGCTGATAAGGCTAAGCTCGTTAGAGCAGTGTGCAGGGGAATGAGCGCCACCCGCAAGTACCTTTTCTTTAGTGTAAATTATGGCTGACTTTAGGTACCTCTGTCTCACGCTTTTTTCCCGCTTTAGTTGTTGATTGGCGCGATTCCCTCCTGCATGAAAACTTTTTACATACAATAAAACCAGAGTTATATTGTACGTATGATACATACAAAAAGGGTTTGGCTTGCCGGCTTCATCCGCACTGGATCACGTCTTCGCACCAAGGCAGAGACGTCCATTATTACCGGGTAGACACGAGTACGTCTGGACAAGGAAGGCATCACTCGTGCTCAGTAGTCAGTACCATCTCCTGATTGATTCACTGAACTCTCTGTGGCTGTGATGTAATTATTACTTGAGTAGCTAATAACCTTGGATTCTATATCTCTCTGACCACGGCAAATCGCACAACAACACGCAGGTACATCGGATCCGCGTTCGAGAGAGAATATCCTACACATCCATCCAAATCATGTCTGTCCCCTGGTCCCCTGGTCGCCCATTTTCGAGTTCCCTGGGACCTTGCAAAAAGCGACTGACTACGGAGTAGTCCGTAATACTCGATAGACCACTAGACCATGTAGGCCCCGACAGCCAGGATGGCGGCCAAGCCTGCTCCTGGAACGGCAGCATTGGGTGGCACGCCGGCCTTTGACGTCGTCGACGCCACGCCAGAGCTGGTCTTTGAGCCGCTTGTGGCGGCAAGGGTTCTGGGCATCACGTCAGCCAGTGTTCGTCTCAAAGTCTCACCTCACTTTTGGAGCTTCTTGGGGGTGGTACGGAGTACTCACGTAGCCTTTGGGGTTGTGGCGGCCGAGGAGGAGCTGGTTGTGGAAGCGCACTGGGCACCGAGGGCAGAAGCCAGGACGATAATGGCAGTCATTTTCATCTTGGGCGGGGGAGGTGGTAATTGGGTATCAACGAGTGAGTGATGGGATTCGCCTTTTTGGGGGGGGGGTTTCTTTTTTTCTTTTTCTCGGAGTGTTGTGATGAATGATAAGAGAAGATGTGTTTGAGGGGGCCAGACAATCGTGGGATGTAGGGCGTTGTCGGTGTTTAAATAACAGTTCGCAAGGCGTCTATTCCTACATGGGGGTCCGGAACTTGAGCTTACTGCTTAGTCCATCTGTGTACGGAGTACGGAGTATTAGGTCTTCTTCTTCTGACTCTTCTTGGAAGGAAGATGTCCGCTTGGGGCCCGTCCATTGCACAGCCCTCTCGACCTGTCGACGAGGATTCGCGGTCAAAACAGCACTTTTTCATCCCGGGTGGGCAGTGCAAGGCAAACAAGTACACTCACACAATGGCTTGATACTGAATCTGCAGGTGGTAATCTCGATAGAATTGGTTTCTCGTAGGGGAAACGTACTCCGTGCACTGGCAGTGTTGCTAGAAACTCCATGACGGCGACTGACGCGGGATACTTTGTGAATTGTGACGAGCCTGCAGTTCGACCCGTTTTTCTTGTTCGGAAAATCACCGAGGTATTATGCAGGACTGGCGGAGGTCAGCAAGCCACGTATGATGATGACACTTTTTCGGGGGCGACGAAAAAGCTTTTCGATAGTCCAACCCTAATGGATGTGTTTTTCCGGCCCAATGTATTCCAATCACGTCCGACATTGTCTCGGGCGTTCAGGAGACACGGAGATCAAAGCGCGACCCGCTGTCTCACCAGGGAATTATTATTCTTCAAACGTTGCAAAAATGAGGGTTTAATTAAATCGAAAAAAAAAGCATGTCAAGACTACTTTGCTGATGCTTTCCCTTCATACTATAATTATCCGAGGCGTCTCCTACGTCCAGGCAGGCAGGCAGGCAGACAGGCAGACAGGCAGGCAGGCAGGCAGGAAGGCAGGTTCTCTTGTTCTGTCCATCACTCTACTTTCCGGACAGCCTGTGCAGCCTCTGCCTTTTCAACAACAGATGAATCAGCCGGTGCTCCTACTGCCGTGGCTGTACCCAGCTGTGTCGTATCCCAGCCCTGGCTCTCCAAGTAGTCTCTGAAACGAAGGTCCTCGTCGGCGATTGTATCCTGGCCAATGTTGGGGACGAAGAAGTATACGATAATGGCGGAGAGGATGCAAAGACTCGAAGCGACCCAGAACGGGTACTGAGCTGACTGAACCTCGTTCCTACCCTTGATGTAAGGGAAGACCAGGGTTCCGACAAAGGCACCAACCTTGCCCACAGCTGCTGCGATGCCGTAGTAGCGGCCGCGCACACCGGTCGCGCAAGTCTTTGCGGCCAGGAGGCCGATATTGTTGCCCGGGCCCAGCTCGCCGAGCGAGAGGAAGATTCCGTAGATGATGGCGAAGGGGGCGATGTGCTTCGAAATGGAGCTATACACGCCCGCCATGATGAATCCGACGATGGACTGGACGGTGACTCCGAGAATGAGGGTGTACTTTGGTCCGATCTTGTCGCTGACGAAAGAGCCGATGATGGATCCCGGAAGATAGAACAGGTTGACGACCGTGTTCCATCCGAAAACGGTAGTCAGGGGGGCGCCATCCTGGTATAGGCCGCTCAAGATGGATGATGAGTAGATACCAAAGGCGTATGAGGAGAACTGGAGACAGATGCATTCAGTCTGAAGGGAAACCGAAAAAGACTTTTGGATAGCGACAGGCGAAACTCACGTTGTACAGGAACCAAACAAGACTAACCCACAGGAGTCGGGACCAGTAGAACTTCAGGACCAGCCAGTAGGGAGTCTGTTTTCGCATTGCTTCCTTGGTGAACTCCTCTGGCTCCTTCAGTCGGAAGCGAAGCAGCAATAGGACGAGTGGGAATGCAACGCCAATACCAAGACTTGTTCTCCAAATCGTGCTGTAGTTTGTGCCGTGGGCAGCCGCAGCAATTACGTCTGGCCTTTTGGGTCAGTCTGAAAAACAAACGCCTTTATGACCGGGAAAAATATATATATATATATTCGCTTACATGGCAGGAAGGCTCCGAAAACGAATCCAACATCGATCATGGTGTTGGTGAACAGAATGAACCATCTGTGTCGAGTGCCCTCCTTGAGGTCGCCGGTTGATTCGGCACAGCCCACGCTTCCCGCGGGATACTCACCTACCATTCACCGGGCGCAAAAAAGAATTAGTTTGGTGCACCCGGAACTGCGTGAGTGGGATAGAATTAACGGTTTGTTCTCGACCTACCTCCGATGCCGATCCCGACGAAGAATCTCCAGGCCGCAAGCATGTTGAACATGCCAACGGCATCGCCTCTGTAATAAGACGCAGCGGCAAGGGCCGTGAAGACAACGAGAACGACCGTCGACACAACCAGCGAATGCGAGCGAGACCAGCTATCCGAGAGATAGCCAAACACTAGCTGGCCAACGACGGTGCCGGCGAAGGCGATGTCGGCGACATATCTGGAGGCTTCGGATTTCTTGTACTCGTCGCCGTATTGACGAATAAGCACGGTGTTCACGGAGCCAATCACCTATGTAGAGGAGCGCGTTAGTTTTCGGGGGGCAGCAGCAACTTGAGGCAGGAAAAGGTGGGGGGACAAATTTTCAAAATTCTCAAATTCATACATTGTTGATGTAGCCATCCGAGAATAAGCCCGCTCCGCAGGCAAAGACTGGGAGGGCGGCATGCCAAAATTTCTTCCGCGGCTGTTGTACAGTCGGCTCTTGGGGACTCTCGCCCTTTACGTCGACGGTTTCGACCTCCTTGGTGGGTTGAATGTCCATTTTTTTTTTTGGCGATGATGGGACAGAGATCTAGGGTCTCTCTGTATTTTCCCCCCTTCTTCTGCGGTTGTATAGGGAGGCGTGCCACGACAGAACCACTTCTGGTGACATTTAGATTGAATTCAATGGGACCTGGGGATGGGGGCGTACCTGTTTATATGCCCAGAGAATTGCCTTGTTCGTCTAGTAAACTGGCCGAAAAAATCGGTCCTTCGGTGGACGGTGGAGCATCGAGTGTGCAGCAAAAGGAATTGTTGTCCCGGCGCGGTTAGTACAGTACAAGTAAAGGCATAATAATATCAACCCTATGACTATGGCCTTTCCTGGTCGCGGCTGGTATTCCGTCCCCGGGTGGATTATGCCTTGTTGACTTCCAAGGGTCCATGACTCAAACAAGCAACTTTCTACGAGAAAGACGGGAACCGCAATTTGCAAGATCAAATGCAGTGAATGGATACACACGAATGCCAGTGTGAAAGAGCGAGAACTCGTGGTTGCAGCGTGACCTCCCCCGGGCTCTCTTCGCGATACGGACGGAGTATTTTTATTGAGCTAATAGCCGAGCCGTCCTTGTCTTTCGCCATGAGCTGCAGCAGCCAAACGTCCGACGTCCGACGTCCCGTCGCAGGGGCAGAAGGTTCGTGAGTGCAGGGGGAATGGCGCCATTGCCCCATGACTCGGCGGCATGAATCCACCTTTTCGTAACAGACTCGGAGGTGAGTCCGACGAGGCGAGAAGGGAAGTCAACAGTTAACAACCCAGAACGCGCAGACGCGCAAATGACGCGCTTCACGGAGTAGTTAGTTACCTGGTGCTATACTCGGTAGCGTGACTGGAATACATCATCCACTTATCCATTTTTGATTCAGGACTTTTGGCATCTGCCGGCACCGTCTGGCATCGTCGACAAGTCAGGCGAGAACCTAGATAGTCGGAGGAAATACCGAGGAGTCACTTCCCTTGCCTCACGATGAGGGAACTGCTGATTGGCGCAAGACCAAGATATGTAGATATGTACGGGCTTTGGCAGGTCAAGCCGCAAACGCGGCCTAGACTGATCTTATCACATGCCGCAGTTCCTCTTTCCTCTTTCCTCTTTTTTTCTTGGACCTCTGTTGGACCGTGGCCCGTGGCCCGTGGGTGGTGCACGTGCACCCATCGCGGCTCTCTCGATGACATGTGCAACGGACTTGACTCTCTATTGGTGCTTCGAACGATACAGTGGGTCGAGCTGAATGTCGGTCATACCCTATACGAACAGAAGTTTGATGCGAGTACGGAGTACGGAGTAGAGAGCATCATCATCAATCAGTAGCCGAGAGATACCATAGGATCCGCCCTTGTTCTTGTTTCTCGACCCGACCAGCCATTCCGCAGTACATATATACATGTACATGCGTCAGTGAGCTGGCCCAGCCGCGATGCCGATGCCGAACCCCCGAGAACCACCATTCGCCTGCCACATTGCCAGCTGCACTGCCTCGGCACACCCCGATATCTGGCCGGTCAGCAGGCCAGCATGCCAGCAGGCCAACATCTTCTTCTTGTCCCGGTCACCAAAGACCAGGTGCTCTTCGAAAGATGGCGGACCGAAATAATACGGAGGGCCCAAAAGCCGGGCAGAAGACGGCACTGGTGACGGGATCTGGAATCGGCGGCATCGGCGGCTCGCTGGCCACAGAGCTTCACGAGGCCGGCTATTTCGTCTTCTGTGCCGTCCGTCAAACATCGGCCATCCGCCAGCTGCTTCGGCCCGGCATGGTCGCCATCGAGCTGGATGTGACGTCGAGCGACTCCGTGGCCGCCGCCGCCGAGACGGTATCGGCGAGAGCTGGTGACGGGCTCGACGTCCTGGTCAACAACGCCGGCCTCGCGACTCACCGGCCAGCGTTGGACCTGGACGTCGACGGCGTCGTGGCCTCCATGTTCGACGTCAACGTCTTGGGCGTCATGAGAGTGGTCAAGGCCTTCTCAGACCTGCTCATCCGTGCGAGAGGATGCGTCGTGAATATCGGCAGCATCGCACCAATCGTGCCTCTGCCGTATTCTTCGGCATACAATGCTACCAAGGCCGCGCTTCACGCCTACGGAGACTCTCTTCACATGGAGCTCAAACCTCTGGGGTCAGCTTGACGCATTATTCTACTCCGTACTCCCGTACATGTCATGTTGCTTCATTATTATGCTGACACACACGGAGCAGGGTTGATGTGCTCACCATTATTACGGGCGGAGTGAAAAGCAACCTGGGTAAGCCACCGCACCGTGCATTGCTGGGCAGCACCGGGCAGCACCTCTGTTCAATCATTGCTCACAAGACCCAATTTCTAGTTCGCGAGACCAGCCCTTCCCTCCCGGCCCACTCGAGGTACTTGCCCATGCAGAAATACTGGCTCCAAAGAGTCACTGCGTCGCAGGAGAGGGCCATGGACACGGACGAGTATGCTCGGTCTGTGGTGAGGGAAATCCAGAAGAAGAAGAGGCCGATTTGGTCCTGGAGCGGTGGCTCAATATGGTTTGCTTTCCTCTTGCATCACTTTGTGCCGCGACGAGTGCGGTTCTACATGATGGCAAGGAGGTTTGGACTGCACTTGCTTGGGAGATGAAGCCCTGGAACTGGAAATCACGTCGAGATTTGGCATGGATCGTTTGAAGGCTCTTTCAAAGCTACCAACGCAGTGGCGAGGGACAGTAGTAAATACCACTTTGGGGGTTATTCTTTTTTTTAAAAAAAAATGAGGACTGAATGGCAATGGCGATTCCGAAAAGGGATTTCAGGAGGCTGGTATTGAACGAGGGGGCATCACAAGGAAAAGTACGAGGCCCAAATGAAACCATAACAAGTTTGGTATTGAATTGACATGGGAGCCAAGAAGAAAGGAAAAAGAAAGGCAAAAAAAAAAAAAATTTACTCTCTGCACGTGAACCGAACCTTAAAGTCGGATTGTTTGACAAACCAGGCATTGGTAATTTTCCAGTCTCTGCCACTATCCTCAAAGTCAATCTGTAACCATGTCAGCTTTCCCGTTCATGTTTCTGTTTCTGTGGAGAGCCGATATGTATGCTCTTACGTTGAATTTCCTCAACAAGCTTGGGACAAGCTTGTAGATCTCCAACAGACTTATGTTCTTGCCGATGCAAGTGCGGCTGCCCATGCCGAACTGGAACATGGTCGAGGACATGTGCTTGATCCGCTTGCTCTCGTCCTCGGCGTCTCGGTCTGGGCGGAGAAGCCATCGCTCAGGCCTGTACTCATTCGCGTCTGGTCCGAACACTTCTGGCCTTCGGTGAATGATCCAGGCGGAGCAGCCGACAATCGTGCCGCCTCGGATGTGATGACCGGCTATCTCGGCACCCCCCGCCGGCACTACGCGCTCGAGCGGCAGACCGGCGGCAGGGTGTAATCTGAAGGCTTCCTGGATGCATGCGTGGAGATAGGGCAGCTGCTGAGCCTCGGCGAAGGTGACCAGGCAGGTGTCGGTGTCGGAGAAGCGACCCTCTCTGGCAGCGTCGTCCACCTCGGATTGTAGCTTATGATAGCACGAGCGGTTCCTGAGCAGATAGTAGAAGACCGAGGACAGTGATATGGCCGTCGTCTCCGAGCCGGCGAATGCCATCGACACGGCCATGGTCTGCACGAGCGTATTGGTCATGAATTCCGGCCGGGCTTCTCTGGCAGCAATGAACTTGGATAGAAGGTCCGGACTGAGCGGTTGCTTCTGCTGCTGCTGCTTCCCCATGCCGTTTGCAGGCAGAGCCGGGTCCGATTTGAGTTCCGGAATGAGTCGTTCGGCCATGCGCGACTGCGCAAACTTGGCCACGGGAAATGTCGAGTCGACCAGACCCCACCGTGATAGTTTGTGGAATAGGGGATTCTTCAGAAGAAGGCGGTCCAGGAGTGGGATTTGCCCAATCTGTTTTTTTTAATTTTCCTTTTTGTGTGAGAAAGACATGCATTTAATCTACTTCTTACGTTTTCCGCATGGCCAGGCCATTCATTTGTTGTGTTGCTTACCGGAGCAACGTAAAGAAACAGCCGAGTAAGATAGGCAATAATGCCCTCGACATCTTCGTTTTTTTCCACGAAGCCGTGTCTTTTGCTGTACGTTATTTCACCGATGACGTCGAAGGCATAGTACTGCAACCAAGTGGTCAAGTCGCACTCCTTCTTCTCCTCTACGAAGAGTCTTTTCGTCTGATCCAGGAACAGCCTAGTCGTGTTGTCAACGAAGGGCTCGTATTGAACGAGCGCGCTCATGGAAAAGGCTGCGTTGACACAGCGTCGAAACTATCCGTGGAAGCTGTTGTCGGTTGTGCTGAAAAGGGAAGGCAATGGTTCTCCGTGGATGACTGCTTGTTGGACCACGTAGAAGTCGGACTTTGGGGGCGACGTCCCAAGAGTTTCAGAAGTTGAAAATAGGAAAAAAAAAAAAAAAAAAAAAAAAAAACCGCGGTGCGCGGCAACAACGTTGGGGATGGAGGGGAGGGAACACACGAACCTTGACAAAGCCCTTGTTGAGCCCGTATATCGTCTTGAGAGCGGCGGGGTCTGCGAAGGAGATGGCACCGGGACCAATTCTGACTACATCACCATGCTTTTCGTGGAGGCTCATCAGTGTCAGTTCCGGTCGTCGTTTGTACACGTCGATGAGCCGCCATAGATCTGACACGGAAGCTGCCAAGGGACCAGGATACTTGTTGAGACCATTGTAATAACGGTTGCGGATGAGCCACAGGAGTACGAGAGCGATGCAGAAGAGAAGCCAGTGGTGCAGCAGGTTCTCGAGCACAGTTTGGGTCAGTCCAGGCTGCATCATGATGAGGATGGGAGCTGGCTGGGTTGTGTCTGCTTCAGGTCTTATTCTTGGTCGTGGCGGGTTATTAGGCAGGATGGCAGAAAATGCGATTTGGATGGACTGCTACAATACATGCCATGGAGATGCCGGCATCGCGGGGTTGCTATTATAAGCAGAGGAGAACACGCGGAGGATCCTTCGGAAACTCCAATCGGCAACAAATCGTTTATTACCCCGAATGGCCATTCATATTCCACCGGAGCCGATCTGTGGACCCTTCCACCGGAGCCCACAATCGATCCGCAGCCAGATCGGGATGCTTGGATGATGATGTTACATTGAGGCTGATTTATGTAGTCTTGGGACGAAAAGAAGGTGGTATTGTTAATCCATTACAAACACAAATCTACAAAAAAAAAAAAAAAAAAAAAGTCGACATCAGGCCCAGCCCGTTCAATCTAACACGAGGTTCCCCCCCCCCCTCCTCTCGGCACCTCACCGAGGCTTGACGTAATTGCGCAAGTCGAAATTCCATCACGACACCTGGTAGGAAGTAACTCCCGAGAATCGTGGACCCTAGCGCGGGGCAGAGCCCAGCATGGTCTCTATGAAAAGATTGGCAAAGCTCGTGATCTTGGACGGATTCAGAACTATGTTGTTGAGATTGAACTGCTTGAGCAGCCCGGGAACCTGTTGGGTGAATGCACGAAGGGGGAGGCCCTTTTCAGAGGCACCAAATGCTTTCAGAACCTTGGGGATGGTGTCAGGGGGCACTCCGAAGACCTCTGCATTCTTTTTGATGATGTCAAGAGGGACCACGTCCTGAACGCCAGAAGAGTCGAGAACGTCAAACACCTGCTTGGTGAGATCACCGAGCGAAGTAGTCTTCTGGCCTGCCAGGGTGTTCATGACCTTGGGGACCGACCGACAGAACGGGGCCGTGTCGACCGACTGGCTGACCTGAGCGGCCATGACGACAAAGGGAGTGAGAGGCGACACCTGTTCGGGCCGTGGTTGGAGCTTCTTGAGAAGGTCGTCAATCTCCTTCTTCATAAAGTTCTGCGCGAAGTCCATGGTGTTCTGATTTGTTACGGGCAGCTTGGTGTTCTTGAAGCCCGGAGGGAGTTTGTCCAGGATCGTCTTCATAGCCTGGACATGTCCGACGCGGGTACCTGCTGGGCCTTGATCATCTCGAACATGGATGCCGTGGCGCCGACGCGATCAAACTTTGACCTTGCCTCGACTGTACGGTCCTTGAGGTTGAACATGGCATTGGCCAGCGTCACGAGCGGCAACCCATTTCTCGATACGTCGCTGTTCTTCAGGGGCTTAGAGGTTTGGAAAGCCTTGGTACACGCTTCGAAGGACTTGCGGAGGGCCACCGTTTTGCACAGCATGTCACCTCCAGAGCTGGCGTCACCGGGCCATTTGACGATGGCGTTGCTCAACTCGTTTGCCTTTTTCGTGACGTCATTCATCGAGGTTTTAATAGTTTTGATGTCGGCCAGCGCGGTGCTGAAAAGCACGCCCACTGTGAAAAGAGTCGTATCGAGACGCATCTTGTCCAAGAAAGAAAAGACTTGTTGACTTGTGAAATCTGGATAGAGGCTTTGATAATATTAATCTCCAGTGGATGGACCATGCAATGAGGAACGAAGATGCTGATTGAGGCAGGCAATTCGCAAACATGAAGAAGGTCCGGCCAGCCGATGCTCCTCTTTATAATAATAACAACCTCCCTCGCTTTTTGTTCCATTTTGTTTCTTTGCAGTAATTCTTGCGCGCGCAAGTTTCATCAACAACCCTTATTATGCGAGAGAAAATAGAATGCCTAGATCGAAACAGCGTTTCGCATCATCATGGAATGTGGAGTATCTTTCAGTTCGAGCTGCCAGATCAGACTGAACAACAGACGCATGACTGAATAGCCAGGCTGATGGCTCAGCGCACATGATGATTTAGCAGCATGACGAGGCAAGCAGGGCCCGACGCAAGCAAACATCAGTAAGGTTTCATAACAACATGACGCATGAGTCTCTGTTCGGGCAGTGACGAGAAGTCAGCGGCATGGATGTATGTACTTTACTGCCAATGTTGCCTGGATCTGGCCTCAAGCGACGAGGTGGTTTCATCTGAACAGACGCTGCGTCGTTGCGCATGGTCGGGAACTCAGGACTCGGGGACAACAGCTGAACTGCCAGTGAACCACCCTGCGACCAAAATACATCTCTTCTCAATGATACGACGACAAATGGTGAGATGACCCCCCCAATTGAAACGCGCACCATTGGACGGCACGAGCCACTGAAGCCTCAAGAGTCAAGAGTCAAGAGTCAAGAGTCAAGAGTCAAGAGTCAAGAGTCAAGAGTCAAGAGTCAAGAGTCAAGAGTCATGACCATCAAACCCCTTTGCCTCCTCCACATGGCCGTTTCGGCACGACTTGCAGTGAGAGTTGCTGGCCCTATTATGGAAAGCGCATGAGCCCCCGGGGCTGCGAACAGAGTCGGCCATTTGATGGCGTGTACGGAGTACGCCGAGATTGATGGATGTGCAGAGAGACGCGTCGTGACGCGAGCAAAAACTTGTTGGCGACGTAATGCCCGAGGTGCGAGAAGAGCGAGAAGAGCTAAGCAGTGGAGAAGCTCATGCACATGATACATGATGGGGCCAAAGTCAGTCAGTCAGTCGTGGCCCTCGACGCGCCTTTTTCCCTCTTTTTTGCACTTCTGTCTGGTATACCGGATGGACGACGTGTTCTTTTTTAAGGTATAATGGTCTGGTCCTATCGGGGAAATGATGTCTTGTCCGAGTGCTGAGATGGCTTTCCAGAATAGGAAATCTAATATTCGGTATTATCATGCAGCCGTGAAAGGAATCGTACATATCTCGCAGGTCTGAACTGGCTTCCGAGCTTGCATCACGTAATAGAAGGTCCGTCTTATTTTCCCTTTTTTTTTCCCCCTCCCGGATTACCTGATTCAGTCATCGGCTTCGTGGCAAACTAGGTGACCACTGAGCCAGCCCGTCTTACTCGACAGCCTTGTTTCTGGGAGCTCTCGTCTCATATTAATACTTACCTACGTCCGATGACCCGATTACTCGGGGTTGGGACGAGAAAATGTGTGAGTGGGGGAGTAAGTGAGTGTCTCACCATTTTGATATCCGTGTCATGGGAAGCGCCCTGCGATCCATCCGCCAGACTTGCTTCTTCTCATGGACGAATTTACATGTAATAATAACACGTAATACGAATTAACCGTCTCTACTCTTCTGGGCTGCCTGCAATCACTCAGTCCAAGTCCCGGGGGGGGGGCCCTGCAGGCTGACCGGTCTAGCCGTGATAAGAAGGGTTCAACAACTCCCGGGAGGAGGAAGGATGGAGGATGGAGGGGGATGATTCCTGCTCCATGTTCGTTCCAGCATGAGTAATTTCCATATTCATGCATGCGGGGAGGACAGGTTTGCGACACCGCCTGTCGGTCCCCTCTTCTGACTCGCGCATCATAGTGGATTAACCTAGGCCCCCCCCCCTTTCCCCTTCTCTCCTGCTTTGCTTTGCCATAATTCCAGAGGGCCGTGTTGTGAAAAAAAGAAAACCGGTGTTTCAAGTCAAGCCGTCTGAGCAGACCAAGCAAGCTCTAGAAGCTTTGTTTCTTCTTTTTTTCTTTTTTTTTTAGCAAGAATGTGTCCAGCGCTTCCAGCGCCTCCTTCGGTGCCTCCTCCGGTGCCCCACGTCCCGGACTTTCGGGATTGGTCTGCGGATGACATCATCGCAGCCATTCGCAACAAGAGCGTCACGGCTCGTGAATACATCTCGGACGTCCTCGATCGTGCGCGGCAGGGAAAGCCACTCAATGCCTTCATAAGACTTCTCCCGGAACAGGCCTTGTCTGCCGCAGACGACATTGACCGCGCCGTCGCCCAGGGGCATCAACTGCCTCCCCTCGCCGGCCTGGCCATCGTCGCCAAGGACAACATCAACCAGGCCGGGATCCCCACCACGGCCGGGACCGCCGCTCTCTGGGACAATCGCCCGCCCGTCACGGCGCCCAGCCTGAAGAAGCTCATGATGGCGGGGGCCATTGTTGTCGGCCGTGCCAACATGCACGAGCTGGCCCTTGGCTTCACCAGCACCAACCTGCAGCCGTTCGCGGGCCCGGTGCACAACCCGTACGCCGTGGACATGATTCCCGGGGGCTCGTCTGGCGGGACGGCCGCGGCGATTGCCTCCCGCGTGGTGACGTGCGGCCTGGGCACTGACACCGGAGGCTCGTCCCGGGTCCCCGCGGCCCTGACCGGCATCGCCGGATTCCGCCCGTCCGTCGGCAACGGGGGCGGCCAGCGACGATACCACGACGACGGCGCCGTCGTGCCCATCAGCCACACCCGCGACACCGTCGGGCCAATGGGCCGGACCGTCGCCGACGTCGCGCTCCTGGACTCCATCATCTCGGGACGGCCTCGCGTCCGGCCCGCGGCGCTTGGCAATCTGAGGCTCGGGGTCCCCCCGATCCTGTGGTCCGGCCTCGATAGGGAGCTGGAGAGGATCGCGTTGAGCGCCGGCCGGAGGCTCCAGAGGGCGGGCGTCGTCTTGGTCCAGGACGACATACCCGGCCTGCTTCGGCTGGACGCCGACATCGGGAACCCAATCGCCCTGCACGAGCCCCTGGCCGACGTTCCTGCCTATCTCAAGGCATCAGGCCTCGACGTCAAGGGCCTGAACGTCCGGAAAATCGGAGACGGCATCGTCAGCCCCGATGTCAAGGCCGTCTGGGACACCATTCTGAACGACACCTTCGGGCCGCAGTACGATCAAGTCATGAAGGTCCGGCGCCCCGCTCTCCAGAGCCTCTACGCCGACTACTTTTCTCAAAAACGCGTCGACGCCATCCTGTTTCCCACCACCATCCTGCCAGCCACGCCCATTGATTACGTTCACGGATCTGGAAACGTGTCCATCAACGGCGGGCCCCCGATGAATACCTTCAGCGCCTACGTGAGGAATGCCGGTCCCGGAAGCGATGCGGGCATTCCTGGCTTGAGCATCCCGGCAGGGCTGACTGCCCAGGGTCTGCCCGTCGGCATCGAAATTGATGGCCCTCCTGGCAGTGACGAAAGATTGCTCGCTCTCGGGCTGGCCATTGAAACCGTGTTGGGTCGCTTGCCTCCTCCCCCGAGGCCGAAGCCTCGAAAGGCCTGAGAAAAGGCCTAAACGGGAGTTTTGTCGTTGAGCACAAATCGGTTTAGCTGCAAATTAGAAAAATTAAGGGGTACATTTCACTACATTCCATCACTAAATTTCTTTTCGAATTCACGGAGTAGTTTCTCTAATTTACGGTTAGACGACTCACTTTAGACCCACTACTGTAATTACAAAAACATTACATTACACGAGTGCAATGCTCTTGTCAAAGTGCTCTAGCTTCCTAGAAAGACCAGGTCGGTCGCGGGTTGGTAATAGCTAAAAAGTAAGGAATGAACGGAGCAGAGCGAGATAGTAAGCTAAAGGTAAGGGCATGCACTTAACCTAATTTTCTTGTAACTAGAATAAATAGGTAAAGATAAAATAAAGGCACCCTAAACCTAGTGTAAAACTAGGAGGATTTAAAAAACATATCTGATTAGCAAATAAGGGATTAAGATAGCAGGAGCTAGTAATAACTATATATAAAAGGAAAGGCATTACTAAGCGCTAGGCTATTGTAAGGCTAGCGCTATACTAAGACAAAAGTAAAAGGGGTTTTTCTCTTATTTTAAGGGGTTTCCCTTTTAATAAACTAGTAGGAGTACTAGTAAATAGCTTATCTAGAGAGCTATCTAGTGTATTAAAATAATAATAATGCTCTTGTTAAACAGTTAGGCCAAACGGCCAAAAACGGAGTGCGCACCCCTAATAGTAGCAGCGATAACTGAGCATATATGCTTAACATGTAAGGCTGCGTGACGCGACTCGTAGGCCTTATTGAAAGCAATTTCAAGGTGCAATGTTAGCAGCGGCTAGCATTGACGGATCTTTTGGTCTATTGGGGAATTCCAGCACACCTTCTGGGTTCTTACATAACAGCTCCGACTGTTCACGCAACCTAAATGACGAATGGAAACAGTGCACCTACAGTACAACCCTTGAATGATTTTGCACGTCTACTTGCAGGGGGGAATCGCACTAATTAGCAGCTAGGATAGGAAATTAGCGTAAAAAAAGGTACCTAAATTTAGCAGTATTTTATAGGGAAAAATAGGTACTAGTAGGTAGCTTCTATTCCTTACTAATAAGGCTAGTCTTATTAGCTATGCGCTAACTGATAAGGGCTGCTAGCCGTGGCGCAAGTATCTCTGCAAAATTAAACAGGGGGTATAGTGTACAGTGTTTTTTAATTGCATATACTTGCTTTTTGATTTAATACGATAGAATCATGTGATGTACATGTCACAAAGTGTCTGTCTCTCTCCATCGTGGCATTAATATCCCAACGCCTAAGAATGCTCTGCTGAGCCCCCCCCCGCCACTGTGAATGCCTTGATTTCCAAACGGACTCCATATATATATAAAAAATACATATATCAGATCGAAGTCTTTGATAATCAAGCTTATACTTTGGTCGAGATATTGTTAGACATGCCATCTGTCGACGTGGCTGCGTTGCCCGCACCGTGATGTGTCTGCTGAACGTCTGCTATAAGCTCTTCGCTATCGTTTATCGTCGTCCAACCTGGCGGGTTCTGCCTTCTACCATCTCTTCTCAATCGGCCCAGTGCATAGCTTTGCCGACCGATGGTGATGGTGGAAATGCCTTTGGAGCTGTTATTTGCATTGCTGGTCGACGACCGATCTTTTGATGCTACGCTCTGTGCAACTAAGGAGAATTTCCTGATGATCCACGGGCCCAAGATTGGGGCGTTGACACATATGGTGCCAACAAACTAATTAGCGTGCATGTCAGCGCTGATTGGATTCTTCCGTCCAGGGATTCAGGGATTCAGATATTCAGATCATAGGTCTCACAGTTTCGCGAATGGCCCAAATAGTAGAAACATCTACCTCGGCATCGTCCTTGAGGGATAACACACATCGCAACAAGCTGGCAACAATGACAAAGATACCGGTCGTGAGCCATATTCCGTAAACCAATTTCCTGTTTTCACGCGTGAGCCTTGGGGACGAAATGAAGTACACATTCCGAACCCGCCAAGGTGAGAGCTTACCTTGACCAAGGCATCTGCACCACCCATAAAAGAGGCAACGGAATGTATAAGATGAGAAGATCGGTTCTGCTCCAGTTAGTCGCCCAAGAAAGAAAGCAAGGTAAGCAAAGCAAAGCAAATCAAAGCAAAAGAAAAGAAAAGAACAGTCTTGGACTTGAGCTGTAAAGCCGTCCGGGACCGGTGAAACAAAACGTACGAGACATTGCTTATGACTAGACTAAGGATGATTTGGTCTGGACTGGCGCACTCATCTAGGGACTTTTGTCAGTATCATGATGCAATGGCCGCGCCGCATGGGGGAAATTGTTCTCGTCGTCGGATGAGGCCTCACTCACCGCCAGGATAAGGATAAATTTGCCAATTCCTGCGAAATGGCAGGCACCGCAGTAAGACAACTCCCATGGTAGCCATGTATGACAAGACACAAGCCACCGCTGCTATGTAGACCAGTCGTCTCTGTTTCGTTTTGAGACTTTTTTTAAAAAAAAATTAGGCAAGCGTTAAAAAACACAACAATACGCCGAGAATAAAACCGGTTCGTTGATGACTGGGACTCGGACTCACGTAAGTCTACGGTAGAAGAAGAGCATGCATGCTTT
The DNA here is from genome assembly GCA_022702365.1 of Epichloe sibirici. NCBI lineage: Eukaryota > Fungi > Ascomycota > Sordariomycetes > Hypocreales > Clavicipitaceae > Epichloe > Epichloe sibirici. The sequence continues at coordinate 301,114 of JALAAE010000030.1, forward strand.
CAGACACCAAATGAGGGTTATGTAAAGACACCAGCCCGCAATGTCAGCCTTGGCGCCTTTGACAATGGCATTTTTCTCAGCGTCACTCAGAGTCAGAGCCTTTTCGTCCGTCATTCCCACTATTGAACCCCATTGTACTGAACAGAGGAGAAACACGTCAGGGTGCGCACAACATGTGAATTCGGTTCTATTTCCTTACCAATCACTTCCAGCATTGCTGTCTCGCCCTATAAGGCCCCGTGAACAATTAGCGAACTCATCTCGTGGGAATGGATTCAAGGCTGCTGGGCGACAAGTTGCGTTGGTACCGTCAGAAAGAGCACTGCGGCGACGGCGAAGTAGTCGTCCCCGTGCCAGTCCCATCCCACCACACTTATTCGATACACGATTCGACTGAGGAGGATGACGATGCCGACGGCGTATTCGGCCCAGGCTTCGACCTGGAACGGTGTTGCAGCCATGGCTAGAGTTGCAACCGCTGCGGGGGCGCAAGGGCGAGGAACGGAGGCCGAGTAGATATATTAGACATTGAATCGCGCCGTCGCCAGGAGGAGGAGGAGGAGGAAGGATTCTTGTTGCAAGACCGACGAGATTGGAGGTGGAAGCCGACTGCCTTGATGACAATGACTGGCATCTCCATGTCTCGACTCCATGTCTCGACAAGTTCGGCAACTTCCCTTGCAGGACCAACCAACCATGTGAGGAGAGCGCTCGTTGACGCCACCTTCAACGCAGGTGTGTCAGGGGACAGATGTGAGATTCCCGGCAGTGGGCCGGGGCCCCCTCCGGCAAGATATTGAAGACATTGACGATGGATAATCAGGACTTAGGACCCTGCGTTTTGCCCGGTATCTACTCCACACGGTCGCAAAGCAGGCATCAAGAAACAGCGTGGTTGATCAATCTACTCCGTACGGAGTACTGGCCTGCTATTAGTCCAGCATTTCCAGTCTTGAGCCAAGTGGGTGTGGTGCCACTGTGGTGGTATTCGGCTAATAAAGCAAGGCAACGGCTTTGACATGACATATGTAGTATGTATTGCCCGACAATTTAACCACCTTGGTGTTTTGCCGTGAACTCTAAATCTGCACAGCAAACTCCCGTACTCAGTGCATATGTTTATTATATTGATTTATGCCCGTTGCCTTTCGCATGGACCCATTCCAGCACTTTTGAAACATAGGATGGATGTCAACCTTCCTTTTTCATTCATCAACCTCAAGCCTGCGCTACTGACTGCTTATTACGTGTCGTTTTTATATCGGCTCTTGCCAACTTTATCCACTGCACAATCCTCTCGATTGGCTTCCCGCTCGCTTTTCCCAGGAGAGCTTGGTCATGTTGGAAGATGAGAGACGGCTCTGATAGTGGCGGAAGCTACGGAAAATACAACAGTTGGCACCGGTTAAGCCATATCCCCAACGTGGGGAACCACAAGTTGTCAAGGCCGTCCGTCCTGGGAGTATGTATGCATGTACAACGGATTTATGCAGCTCCGAATTTAAGATGAGGTGAGTAAATATAGTTTCGGACGGTGTGCGTCCGGAACATGGTCCTGTAAATGAGAATTGTTTCATTCTTTCCCTACATCCGAAATGGATTCGCGGAGGACACAATGCTCTCAACAGGGAAGAACTGCTTGTAATAGTGGGTCGGCTGGCGATGAAGAAATATGGGCTAAATTTTTCTTAGCAACGTAAGCTTTTTTTTTGGTCGCGTTCATGCTTGATTTTCCATATCCCTGCTTCTTGAACAATTGCAACATACCAGTGCAACACCATCAACTGGCATGCGTCGGCGTTTATTTCATTGTACATATTTTCGCACATGTCACAGGGTTCGCAAGAAATCTCGCCATGGACAGAGCATCCGCCATCGGTACTCGTCTGGGGTCTGTGTCTGGGATGGGCTTGAAAATCTCTCGTGACCTGATCGATACCGTCCTGGACAGCCGAGGAACTTGATACTGGGTTAGGGCAGAATTAGACCTCGGCTGTTTGCGCCAAAACTCGCGAAAAGCTGTTGGAACTCCCATCAACTTCTTGATGTGCCTCTGCCTAAACATTGTGCTTCTCTGCCATCCCCTTCGAGCGCAGGACGGCCTCGGTACTCGTACATCTCTGCCATTGTCTGCGCCACCGCTAGGCCAGTGCCATCGGCGGGCCCCTTCGCGACGACGACGACCTTGCCGGCAAGACGAAATCGATCAAAAACATTGTCGGGGATATAGGGGAAGGGTCGCGGAATCCCTTGTCGAGTTCGGCACAGTCGTCGATATTCATAGACGGGGTATTCGGCAAGATCTGGTCAAATGGAACCTACCATTGTCGAGACAACCCTATCGTGCCTACTGTACGGGCCTGGGAAGAGGGCCAAAATTGAGAAACGGCCTATCCCTAGACGCTCATGACGTCTCAATTCGCGTGGCCCATGCCGACTATGTAACTTGTGTAAATCGGGCAAGCAAAATGCATGCTCCTTGGTGCTCGTGGCTGGCTATCCAAGTGGCTGCAGTCATATTACCAGACATTTCGTTAAAGGGATCTGACACACTAACAAAAAGTCATCTGGATAACATGACCAAGGGTCATCGCGGTGAGTCTTCCAACGAGCGGAAATTCGAAACTTCCCAGTTTAAGAGTCCGGTGCACCGTCGTCATCTTTTTGCCAGTGAACAGGTAATTGATCTATTCATTTCTCCATGCATTAGATCTAGCACGCAACACCACTTTCGGGGTAAGAAAACAAAGTGTCTACAGCATCGGAAATAGTACACTTACCACCTAGTCCGACCTGCGTACTCTATAGCTATCGCTAGCATTATTGTTTTTTCAAACGCGCAGATTAATAATTGACATGATCTCATAATTGACCACGGATCGAACGTCTTCATGAAACGGCACATGAAACAGAAAAGAGTCTTTTTTTCCTTCCTTGTATTGTGGCCTTTTCTTGTGGAGGAGGGAGTCGACGTCTCCGGGCCCTCCACGATCGCTTGCGAGTCACTCCGTCCAGGCTTGGGTTTGCACTGTACTCTTGGCCACAAAAACCTGACAAAAATTGACCAAAAAAACTGACACGACATCACACAAATGGGTAATGGAAATGCCGTCAGTGGCTGGAGCCCAGGACCAAGATAAGCGTCCCCGTCCCCGTCCCCGTCCCCGTCCCTTTCCGATGGCCCAAAACTTGCCTTGGCGATGAGGGTCGCGTGCTCCGTCTCCGGCCCATGTTTACGTAGAGTCTGCGGAGCACGACTGACCAAGCCCAATGGATGACACGAATCGATTGAGTCAACCTTGACTGATGGGCTGCGAGGGCGCCACTGCACCCCCCCACTGCGCCCACTGCGCCCACCAGCCAGAGCGCCGCAACCAGTGAGCGAGCGTCGAGGCCCTTATCTCGTCGTCTCTGTGGTTCTTTTGATCCGTTGGCGGGGGAGGGGGGAGAGGGGGAGGGGAGACGCATGGGAGGCCCCCAATTTGTAATGGGCGCAATAGGCGGGGGGTTCTCTTATCTCTGGCCGTCTGGTAGGGGCACATACGTAAGGGGGGCACGTACATATAGGGGGTACCTGGGGGTACCTGCGGAGGGCCCGAATGCCTGCTATGGCGACGGCGAAAAGAGGGCTCAGCGCCAGGTACCGAGACAGGTTGCTTATCTTCGCTTCCAGCCACTCACATGCGCACCTGTTTGTTCAATGACATTCCAAAAGCCCTCGTTGCCGCCGCTGCCCCAGGGACCGCTGCCCCAGGGAACCGACCATATAATTATAATTGGCCCCCGGATCGCCTTCTGCCGATTCGTTTTTTTTTTAATCGTGCCCCCTTTTTTTTTCTCTCTCGTGCAAAAACACTTGGTCTTCGCCATTTCGAACTTGTTTCTCTTGCTTTCCTCCATTCCCTATCTCCTCCTCCAACACACGTCCACACAAGTACGCCCACACACAAAACGAGAGCAACTACCGCAGCCATGGTGAGTTCAGCCCGCGTCAGCGCACCCAACATGCAGCCGACCGACCGACCGACCGACCGACTGACTGAATGACACAGGCTTCTCGAGAAGTTCTTTCCTCCCGAACGGAGACGGTACGATTTGTCCCCTCGACCCAGTTCCTGCATCACGCCGTCGACAGTTGCTGACTTCCACTGCGCCTGTACAGCTCAGCAAATACCTCAAACTCGAACAAAAAGGCTCACTGATTGCCGAATACGTCTGGATTGATGCTGCTGGCGAGACCCGATCCAAGTCGAGGGTGAGTTTCCTCGCGCCCACTTTGCGCCCTTGACGCACTCTCTTTTCCCTTGTCTGCCACTTGTCCCTCTTGCGGCGAGCCGATGGCGCCCGACTCCCAAGGGACACAGCCACCACCTACCACCCCTCCACCACCCGCCACTCACCGAAACCTGTTGTGTTTGGGGACTGCCCCGCCATGACCAGCCGGAAAGCCCGCTTTCTTATGGGGTATGGCGCGCTCGGATACTGTGCCAATTAGCAAGTCTGTTTTCGGCGGCTGAGCTCATTGGCGTTCATGCACGGCATCCCGACGGTAGTGACATCAGCCAGCAGAGACAAAGAAGCAAAGCAACCAACAAGACGACAAGAGTCTCGCGAGAGGCGCCCCCACTTCCAGACCAGACCAGACCAGACCAGACAAGACCAGACAAGATCAGACAAGCGTAGAAACCCTTGCAAATTGGGATGGATATACTGACATGGATCAATCTGCAGACTCTTCCCGTCAAGGACTACAAGCCCGAAGACCTTCCCGTCTGGAATTTCGATGGTTCTTCAACAGACCAGGCTCCCGGTGACAACTCGGACGTCTACTTGCGCCCTTGTGCCGTCTACGCCGACCCCTTCCGCGGCAGCCCCAACATCATCGTTCTGAGCGAGTGCTGGGACGCCAATGGGATTCCCAACAAGTACAACTACCGTCATGAGTGTGCCAAGGTCATGGAAGCCTACGCCGAGCACCAGCCTTGGTTCGGCCTTGAACAGGAGTACACCCTGCTCGATCACGATGATCGTCCATTTGGTTGGCCCACCGGCGGCTTCCCCGCTCCGTAAGCCTTTCCCAAGCTTCTTTTCTCCCGCCAATGGTCTTGACCCTCTTATCTCAGCCAACCCTTGCATCACTCACTAACCTCGTCTCATAGTCAAGGTCCTTACTACTGCGGTGTCGGCAGCGGCAAGGTCGTGATGCGTGACATTGTCGACGCCCACTACAAGGCCTGTTTGTGTGCGTCTTCACCACCTTGAAGGAACCATTGATTGCATCGTGTCTCGCTAACTGATATCAACCCATGTAGATGCTGGCATCAAGATTTCTGGTACCAATGCCGAGGTCATGCCTGGCCAGTGGGAATACCAGTGCGGACCTTGCGAGGGTATTAACAGTAAGTGTTTGGACACATGTCTTGGCGTCACGAAGAGCTCGCGCTAACTCATGACATGTAGTGGGCGATGAGCTGTGGTGCTCGCGATTTTTCCTCGCCCGTGTCGCCGAGGACTTTGGCGTCAAGGTGTCTTTCCATCCCAAGCCAATCAAGGGCGATTGGAACGGCGCGGGTCTTCACTCGAACTTCTCCACCAAGGAGATGCGTGCTGACGGCGGCTTGAAGTTCATCGAGGAGGCCATCAAGAAGCTCGAGCCCTTCCACAAGGAGTGCATCAAGGAGTATGGCGAGGACAATGACCAGCGTCTCACCGGGCGCCACGAGACCGGCTCCATTGATAACTTCACCTACGGTGTTGCCAACCGCAGCTGTTCGATACGCATCCCGCGTGAGACGGCCGCCCAGGGCTGTGGTTACTTCGAAGATCGTCGTCCTGCCTCCAACGCCGATCCTTACCGCATCACCAAGATTCTCATGACTTCGATATTCGGCAAATTGTGAGTTTACATTGCCGAGCGGGTCGAAGAGGGAGGAATGCGTATCACGTTGGATTTTTTTTTTTTGGAACAACTTCATTGGTCTCTGGCTCGAATGTTCGCATACAAGTCTGGAAAGAATCCGGCAGCGTCGGATAGACACGGGTGACTATGACGAGGCGGGTTGTTCTTTTCATTCCATTACAACGGCGTTTCGGAGTGGCATTTGAGAATTTGAGTTTTGATAGCTATAGGAACTCAATTTCCTGATCCGACCTGATCACCACATAGTTTTTGGACGTAGGCCACACTCGCTTGCTTTCAGGGTCCTAGCGCCATTCTCTACTGCGTATTGCGAGCCCTCTCTAAATGCTATTTGATGCGGCGTGATAGGTGCTCGTGTAGCACACGAGGTGAGCAGCAGTTTTCTGGCAGTCAACACGTGCGCATCTCTCGACAATTCCAGCGCGTAAAATTTGGGTCTGGAGAATCAGTGGAGATTGATGTAGAAATCAATGTTTTGGAGTTGTAAGCCTATATATACATCATCTATTCCTGCTGCAACTCATATCCTCGAGTCTACGCCTCTTCACAACTTCCAACGCTTCCTGCTTCATCGCTTTGGTTATTAGGCGGAACTGCCACGGCCCACCTGATTCGACCAATTGTAACGAACGCGCACTGACAGAGCGGCAGGCGGATCAGACGTTGCAGTCAGACGCTGCACATCTCGCGCGCTCTAACAAACGCGACTCCTTTCCCACATGTCATCGGTCGTGGACCGACGCAGTTGGCTCCTCGTCTGTTGAGTTTGGTCCGTTCTCGATTCGTCGCATCTACCCACGCCTGGTCAATCGAGATGATATGGTTTGCTTAGAATACTTACTTAGAATTAAAACCTACGAGGTACCATCTGAACCCATCGAGAAGACGTTTATAGAGATATAGGAACGGAGCGACGGAGACGGATTCTGCGGTAAGACGCAACTCCCGATGCGCGATTGAAGTTAGTTGTGCCAATGATTATTCCTCGCCTGCTTGGGGGCCAGAGCTCATAGCTACCCGTTCGATGAGCCCCTAGTAAGCGCTATTCGGTCTGCACTGTTCTGATCTTGGTTGGTTTGGTATGCAGGTAAAGCCCGCGGCCGTCTCTAGGCGCCGAGGTGGATGATGCTCTTGTCATTCCTTCTTGGGCTTGTTGACTGGGTTACCCTGGTCGTCTACTAGTCCTTTGGCGCGCATCACCCTGAGGGCATCACGCAGAGGATCAAGGGTGGGATCCGGGGCCCTGTGGGAGCCGAAAAAACTGTCGGCCCAGGTGAAGTATTGGCCGTAGTTGACGGTGAAGTATATGTGGTGAAGAGTATGGTGGGCGGGGCTGTTGATGAACTTCTCGGTCCAGTGACCCGTGATCATGTCGCCGTCGTGGATGAGGATGGTCCAAATCTGGACGGCCACGAAGAGGGCTAGGTATAGATATCGTTGGATTGGGCAGATGAAGGGAAACAGGCTTTTTTTTTTTTTGTCAAATGTCAAATGTCAATTGAAGGATGGGGCAAGCGACAGTCAAGGTCAGGCGAGAGGATAGGAGAGGAGAGGGGACTCACTGGTATGGCAAGGACTGCACGTATCCGTCGAGAGGGTGGAAGGCCAGGGCAGCCCATGGTGTGGGAACTAGGGTGTTGATTGCATCGTCAGCTTGGCAGTGGCAACCACTGGCGCATGGCGTATGGCGCATGGCGCATGGCGCATATCCGACTCACCGATCCATTTGTGATGCGGCTTGTGGATGTATTTGTAAACGCTGGGGTGATGCTCCAGGCGATGAATCCAGTAGATGCCGACATCGTTAAAGGCCATGTACAACACCGTCGAGATCAACAGCCAGGTGTAGCCGTACTTGCTCACGTCGCCATACAGCAAGCTCTTGCCGCGGACCTCGACCAAGAACCACGGCAGAGTCAGGATGTTGATAAAGGGAACGGCAAACAGCGACGACTTGATCTCCTGTCGGACCTGGTTCTCCAGGAAGCGGGGATGGTGCTCGAGACGTCGGTCGAATATGAAGTAGTAGGACATGGCGCCAAAGAAGAGGTAGAGCGAGGTCGCCCCCAGCTGGGTGACGACCAGAATCGACACGACCTGGCGATAGATGTTGTCCCTGGGCCAGGAGGACTCGGTGGCGGCGCCAAGGAGACTGGAGTCGAGATCTGGATATGTCCCATTGCCCAGGTCGCCAGGAGCAGGAGCGCCGGGACGAGGCAGGGCCCAGGCGTAGGCCTTGTCGAAAATGAGGGGATCAAGAAGCTCGAGAGCCACATCCATCGTGAACGAGTGAAGCGTGGCTTGTTGGGAGCTGACGACGTCGAGGATGCGGATGCGGATGCGGGTGCGGGTGCGGGTGCAGGTGAGTTGTTGTTGTTTTGAGATGGGAGTTGTGTGGGAGTCGGGGGTTGTGTGGGAGGGACGGAGAATTTTGAACCTTAAGAGACCGGACGGAAGCAAGGATATCCGAGTCCGTGCCCGTGCCGTGTGTGTGGTGACTGGTGACTGGTGACTGGTGACTGGTCACAGTTGCCATCTGCGCCCCCAACCGTTTCGTCTTTTGTTTTCTTTTTGTCATCTTTTTTATGGTCTTTTGTGGTCTTTTGTGGACACCGAGTCTGACCAACCCACCTACATGCAACATGTTCCTTCATCAGAGTTTTCCTGGTCCACGACAAGTTGCGCCCGGCATTCTTTCCTTTGCCACTAGCCAGGCATGCATGATCTGGCGAGTCACCACAGCTGCTGATGGGTGTTTCCCCAGAGCCATCTGCAGAACCGTGCCACCCAGAGAAACTCGACACCGAAGCTAGATTTGATGACGACAGACATATGCGACTTGTGTGTCCGCCCACCTAGAATATCTCGAAATTCTTCTGCAAGATATGACGGAAATCCTTGCCGACGGTGGGTGGAAGAAGACCTCATTTGGCGGACTTGGCAGACTTGGCAGACTTGACAAACTGGAGAGCTTGCTCAAGAAACTTCCACGCCTCGAAGGAAATGAGGTTGGTGTTGACCAGTGACCAAGTCTTCTCGATAGCGCCGTCAAAGAGGCGCAGCGCTTATCAAAGCCAGGGAGTGAGTAACCCTAGGCAAGTTGCGTTGGGAAGCATCGAACGAAGTAGGTCAAATCTGGGGATTGGGCCCATGTCCAAACTTTTACCCCCCCGGTCCCCGGTCTCCCCCCCGGTTCCCCCTCCCGCGTTATTTCCTGGCAAATGAGATGCGTTATTTCCTGGCAGACGAGATTAGCAATTTCAGTAACGCAGAAGCCGGGCCCTAATGGTGACAGCAATTTGCCACCATGGATTCAAGGAAAGGGGGTCAACCACGCCGTGGGACGAGTTTGACATGCAACACGAGCGTTACATTCATCATTTGGATAGCATCAGACTGCGCCGAGCTTCTGAAGGCTCCAAAGAACATTACTGGCCCTCAGCCTGTGCATCCATCAGGCTCGTTCTTCAACCTGAGCATTTCGACTAATTCTGTCATCCTGTGGTTGGTTGTTCTTGCGCAAGAGTGACAATGTGCGGCTCAAACTACCACAAGACCTCATTTAATTCAACAGTAGCGCTTTCTGTTGACGTGAGATCTCCCCCATTCTCCGTGTCCGCCTGACTAATAGTATGTTGTCCAGGAGACCAAAAAGGAAATGGGCAAATCCATAATTTTCAATTGGGGGGGTGGGGAAGTTGCATGCATGTGCATGGAAAGGCTTGAATCATGCTGTGTGATGCGCGGACTTGCCTTATGACGACAAGTGACGTAGCCACGTTAACGAGAGCTTTCGCAAACTACCACGGCTACTATGACCTGTGCTGCTGTGCACGACGAGTTGGCGGCAAGCGTGTGCACTCGGCGACAGTGGATTATGGACTGCGCACGAGCAGGCCAGGATGCACGACGAGCTCCTGAGACGCCCAATTGATAATAGGGCAAAGAAAAAGGTCATGTGAGGAGAAAAGGCACCACCGATGGGGCATTTCATGGCATGCTCGGGAGCTTAGGGATCTCCTTGAGCTCCCCTTCCCATCCTTGGCTCTTAGATACATGTATGTAGTAGTCGCCTAGCCAGTTGTCAATCCACGTAGCTCAGACTATTACATTATAGTCAACTCTCAACTTGGCGAAAATTTCCCCACCACGTCCTGCTCTTGTTTTCTTGCCGTGAACACAACATCAAGGCTTGGGGCCGAAAAAGTAAACCCGTCCCTGAGCCCCGATAAAAAGCTAGGTGCAGCGTGATCTTGTGGTGAAAAATCCACGTCGAATTGGCGCAGTATCGTGCTTGTGACAAGACGAACTTCTATTAAACCCAGTTGCTTGCCCACGCAAGCGTATTTCCCTTGAGATCTAATTAGGGACCGCGGCGGAAAGAATAATCAAAGGGGCTGCCCACTCACCCATTCCAAATGGCACATATACCGATGCATCCTTTATCAATTCTGGCTTCGTCGTCCACCGTTCTGGGATGAAGCTGTCCGGTAGGGTGAAGAACCTCTCATCTAGCAGTTCATTAGCCCCTTCCGAGCCATGGATCCAGCGTGCTACCTCTACCCCCAGGAGGCCTGCCGACTTCTTACCTCTGTATTGAGTATAGGAAGGGATCGTGACAATGGTGTCGCCTGGAGTAAATTTCTCTCCAATAAACATGCCCTCTGGCGGCGTCATGCGCTGTAGGCCCGAGGGTACCGGAGGAAAGAGTCGAAGCGTCTCGTTGATACAAGCTTGGAGGTATGTCATCTTGGAGAGCTTGGACACATCTAGCTGAGCGAGTTTCGGGAAAGCAATGTCGATTTCCTCTTGAAGTTTGACGCACGCAGGTTTGTCTGTTGCCAATAGGAAAAAAAGACATGATAGAGTTGTGGCCGTGGTGTCACTCCGGGTTGAGTCAGCCTTGTTTGGACTTGTGGAAATGAGATAACCATCCCTCTTTTTTTATTTTCGTCTTACCTGCCAGCAACTGCAATAAGTTGCATATCTGCTTGTAGATTGAGCCGATCTTGTTTTTTTGGGTTTTCGAGGCTCTTGAAATCAGACAAAAGCCAAGAAAAAACATCGGGAACATTGGGATCGTTCTAGAAGCCTGTGCTTTAGCTCAATGACTGGATAAGTAGGCAAGTCACTTTGTTCTGACCTTTTCTCGATATTGGACTTGCTTAACGAGCCAATCTTGGAACTCCACATCTTGGCGATTCAGGATAGGCATTGCCCTGAATAGAGGAAACGTCTATATCAAGTGACTGAAGATACCAACTAACACCATGTGCTTGTGACACAGCTTCATGAAGCCGTGCTCCTGTCCGCTACTAAGCATGTTGAAGATCTCTCCAAAGGCCATATCTCCCATAACGTCAAAGCTATAGAAGTTGAACCATTTGGATACGTCAATTGGCATGCCTTGTGTTTCCTCAATTCGCCGGAGTAATAAACCGGTGTATTTCGTTACCCGAGGCTCGTAGCCTCGAAGGGCTATGTACCGCTTCAGTCAGCACCGAGAGTGAAGAGTACACTGTAGGCTGGGAAAAAAAAAGTCTCACCCTTGGTACTAAACGCCTTCTCCCATGTCTTTCGCCGTCGCGAGTGATCATTTTTGTTTCGCGTCATGTGGACAGAGATGGCGGGTTGCTCAATATTGTACCATGGGCCCTTGGTACAAGCGGAATTGTTCGAGTGTATCGCAGAGACGGCCTCGGCATCGATTATGGAGAGCTCCGAGGGGCCTTTGACGGGTTAGCGCTAACCTTGTGAGCTTCTTCAAGCTCATCATCATAAAGAAGCATGTACTTGCCCACCCGTACAATATCCCCATAGGTCTGATGTAACTTTTGGATTTCTTTGTAAAGCTGCAAGTTCTTGACGGAAAGCCGAGTTACGTACAAGTTGGAGAGCCGCGCAGCGAATGGCCCCGGGAATTGGTTCAAGCGGTGAAAGCTTGCCCTGTAAACAGTTATACTGGCAAAGAGCCCGAGGACCATTGAGCCCACTAGGCCCAAGGAGAAAACAAAGGGATTCCAAGAGAAATAGGAATGTGACAAGTGCGAGAAGACTTTCAGGCCAACAGCCAAGGTAACGAATAGTGCGAGGAACAAACGGGTAATCTTGAGCGTGTGCAGATCCCACTCTCCTTTATTAAACAAGAAAACGTGAAGGAACACGCCAATGACAAAAGCTATGCCCATGAATGGCGACGCAGACAATGTTTCCCATGCTTTGGCCATGGCGAAAGTTTGTGAGTATAGTGATAATTCAATCGGCGCTGGTTTACTTGTCCTTGTAGGATATTATACCGTAGAGATATAGTAAAGGAAATGAAAGAAGGATGGGTTTAGCAGTGCATAGAACGAGCTATAATAGCAAGAAGCAACAAACTAGGCCTTGTCAAGATTGAATTAAACCATCTTTTTTTTATTTGACTAAGTTCAAGTCTCTATCCCTTCCCCTGTAAGCGCATCTACTTTTGCGTTAAGAAGGAGAAACAAGGAAGAGAATCCCATGGTTCAGAATAAACTATTATGTAAATTCGCTATGATCACACTACGCTAGTAGGGGTTATAGGATTCTAAAAATCGGATGTTCAAGCACCGTGAGCACGTGCTCGGATTTCGGACTCGCAAAAAGAGAGACATGGTTGCTCCAGTTGATCCGCCACATGCTTGGGGATGCCTGGGTATGCAGGAGGGGAGGCCATGTCTGAAAGTGAAAGTGACGTGTCCATTACAGAAAAGAGATGGAAAAGACGGGTCTGAAGACGACCGACTGACTGGACCGTCTACTCTCGCACACGTAAGGGAAAAAAGACATGCACGTGACACAGCAATTAATAAGGCCCCCTAATAATAGGTTATTAAGATGATAGAATTAATTTAAGTTATTTAGCTATAAAAGAGAGATTATAAGCATTCCTTTTATAAAGGGAAAAAGCCTATCTAGCTAAAGTTATATATGATATATGTATTCCCCTTATATTCTAATACGTGTGTAGGCATAGATAATTATGATCCCCATACTACCTAGGTAATATACCCCTTAATTATAGTTTAAGGTTATTAAAACCTATAATTATACTCTTTATATAGGATATATAATATTTTTAGGTTTATAGAGTAAGGTAAGCTCTAAGTAAATATAGTAAGCTATAAGTAAGTATATTAACTACATTCCCCTTACCTAAAAAAGCTTTTCTTATAGGATTTTAAGTGTTACAGTGCAGCCCCACAGGGGCCATCGCGGGTGTCAAGCGCGCACGCACGGGTGGATTGCCCGATCCATTACGCCATAGGCAAAAGGATACGTATTGAACAATTCACCTTTGACTTGTGTAATTAACACCTATATTGCTAGGTCTAGGCAAAGCCTAGATTATTACATAGGTCCTTTCCCATAGTGGCCTTCTTCTTCCTATATAACCTATGTAACCTAATCTCTCTCTTTCTTAGCTAGCAATACTACGTATCCCCTAGGGACCCCTCTCTTATCTTATCCCTATAAGCCTAGGAAGAGCCCTATTATAACCTTTTCTGCACGTAGCTGGCTCGAACCTATGACTTTTTTTGGGTGACTTGTTCAAATGTTATAGTGCAGCCCTATAGGGGCTATCGCGGGTGTTAAGCGCGCACGCACGGGTGGATTGCCCGATCCATTGCGCCATAGGCAAAAGGATACGTATTGAACAATTCACCTTTGACTTGTGCAATTGACACCTATATTGCTAGGTTTAGGCAAAGCTTAGATTATTACAATAAGCTTCTTTTTCTTTCTTTTCTCTATATTATACCCTTTTTAATTAAGCCTATATTTTCATTAATATAACTAATAAGAATTCTAGCTATAACTCTTTTAAGAGAGTCTTATAAAGTAAGATTACTAATCCTAGGGAGTATGCCTAGCTAGCTATTATATTAGCCTAATACTATACTTAGAGCCTTAGTATAGTTTCTAAGTCTTAGTCTTCTTTATCCCTAGCTAACCCTAAGTAATTAACTAGTAAGTTATTATCTTCTAAGAAGGGAAGGGAAAAGTATCTTAAGTATACTTCTTTATAGTTCTTACTTTTAGCTAAGAGAAAGGAAAAGCACTTAAGGTATAATCCTTAGTAATCTCTATAGTAATAAATAGTTTATATATACTTTCTTTCCCTTATTATAATATATAAACTTTACTTAGCCTAGTTTACCTAGCCTTTATAATAATTTATAAGATATTTCTTATAAAGGGTATATATAAGTAAGTATTATAAGTAAAGGTAACTGTTAGAACAAGCATGATATCAATCGCGGAACGCAGCCGCAATTACCCGGCAAAAGGTCGGGCCGCGCGCGCGTAACGCTAGGGCCCCACTTGTGACCATCTTCTTATACCTTATCACTTACTTATGCCCTAAAGCTCTAAGGTAAACTTAAACCCTTGTACCATATATAACTTATTCTAACTTATTTCTAACCTAATTTATATACCTAATATAGTCTATATAACCTATAAAGTAAGTCTTATATTATTAGTTAATTAACATTCTTAGCTAATAGATAATAGAATAGTAAAGAGTAATCTAAAGCTAATAACCTTATTACTAGGTTAAAGAATCTAGAAGATTTATTAAAAAGTAAGAAAAATCCTAATAAAAAGGAAATTAGGTAGTTAGTAAAATGTAAGGAGTATATAATAAAGAGTAAGAGGAAGTTAAATAATAAGCTTAGTAAGGAAGCTAAGAAGTTTAATAAGATAGCGAAAAATATTAGGCTATAACAATATAAGCAGTTTTACCTCGTACCTAGGAGGGGGCTATACTAATTATTATAGTATATACTATATACCTTATAATTATTAAGATACTCTCTCTTACTATACTTCTAGTTAAGCCTATAAGCTACTACCTTTAAATAACTACTAAACCCTAACTAAGTCTTATAGTAAACTATAGGCTTTATTCTCTCTAGTAATAAAGTAAAGAACCTTACTAGTGATAATAATAATAAGGAGAAAAAGAATAAGTTTAAGAATATACTCTTATATTCTAATACCTAAGTATAAATTGGGGGTAAAGAGAGTATACCCTAGGTTTTATATATAGTTGTTAGAATCACAGGGTTCCTGACGTTAGGATCAATTAGATAGCCTAGGGAATAGGTATGATTCTTCTATTCTAGGCATTGTATCTAATTAGAAAGAAGAGAGGAAAAGAGAGGCTTTTCTAGATCGTGAAAAGTGGCCACAAACACAGAGCGTTTATAGGTTACCTAACTTATAGGTCCCTGCCCTATTAGAGGGTAGGCTTATAGGCTATAAGTAAGGCTCCTTGCGTTACGCGCGCGTGTAGCCCTATGGCCTAACGTTTTGCTAGGTAATTACAGCTATATGCTATAATTAATATTATGCTTATTCTAATATTAGGACCTCTTTCTTTTTAATATAATTATTAATATATAATATTAATCTAAGAAGAGAAAAGATAAGGATTAAATAAATATATAATATAAAGGAAGGAATAAATAAATAAAAATAATAAGTATAAGCCCTATCCTTCCCTTCTCCCTACTACTACTAGTTTTTAATAACTAGCTTCTTTAATCCCTTTTCTTTCTTCCTTATATAATACTACCTATAGTATTTATAGTTACCTTTTCTCTATTTCTTTATTTAATTATAATATAATATTAAATTATATTCCTAGGGAAGGGTTACCTATAATCTCTTCCCCTATAGGTATAATATTAGATTATACCTTCCTATACCCTCTTACACTCCCTTCTCTTTCCCCTAGGACTATATTATCCTAAAGGCTTAAATACCCTTTATTAAAGGGTATTATCTTATCCTCCCTCTAGGGCTATATTACTATAGAGACTTAGAAAGGCACCCTTTTTCCTCTCTCTAGGGCTATATTATCCTAGGGGCCTATAAGGGCACTATTTTATTCTCCTTCTAGGGTAATATTACCTTAGAGGCCTATAAAGGTACTATTTTATTCTCTTTCTAAGGCTAAGTTTAGTTCTAGGACCTATATAGGTAACCTTATATATAGGTAACCTATCCTTTTATTTAGACTATTACTATATTACCTATAATAAACCTCTCTAAGGCCTTATTAGGTATTGCCTTTATAAATATATTTACTAGGTTATCTTTACTATTAATCTATTTAATCTTATAAAGCTTATAGCATTTATATAATTATTAAAGGGCTATAATATTAATTATTAGCTGCTTCTCCTTTATAGTTCTAAGCTTAATAAGGTATTTATATAATAAGTATAAATTAGTATAGACTATAATTAGGATTATAAGGAGATTTAGTTAGTCTATAATTATCTTTAGTATTATTATAATTATATAAGCTATGTTAATACCTATTACTATACTATAAATCTCTAAAGAAAGTATACTTCTTATAACTCTCTTACTCTTTATTAAGCTATAGTATATAATATTGCCTTATACTATAAACTTACTATCTTTATATTCCTTATTAGCTAGGATTAATACGTAGCCTAGCTATAAGGTAAAGTCTTAGTTATTAGCAAATAATCTATTAATAAACATAAGGGTTAGGGTTAGGGTTAGGGTTAGGGTTAGGGTTAGGGTTAGGGTTAGGGTTAGGGTTAGGGTTAGGGTTAGGGTTAGGGTTAGGGTTAGGGTTAGGGTTAGGGTTAGGGTTAGGGA